>CM048663.1:8945000-9275000 GCA_026401315.1 Dysphania ambrosioides | reverse complement strand
TATCGTCCATTTCGAACAGTTTATGTAATTTTATTCCGAAAACCTCTCCTGTCTTGACCGAGTTTGACTCAAATCGATGTACCTAAAGTTTTTATGACACGCTCAAGGGTAAATACGTCATTTTCTACCCAAAATTGATCCCATGTGACCTATATTGAGTCATATCGTTCGATTCAAAGTGTTTATGTCATTTTATACCCAAACCTCTTCCATTTGAAAGAATTTGACTCAAATCGATGTATTTCAACTGTTTATGACTTGGTCAAGGGTAAACACGTCATTTTCTACCCAAAACTCATCCCATTTGACCTATAATGACTCATATCGTTCGATTTGAAGTGTTTAAGTCATTTTATATACAAAAACTCTCCCGTTTGACCGAGTTTGAATCAAATAGATGTATTTCAAGTGTTGAAGACATGTTTAAGGGTAAATACGTCATTTTCTACCCAAAACTAATCCCTTTTGACCTATTTTGGCTCATATCGTCCGATTCAAAGTGATTAGGTCATTTAATACACAAAACCCCACCAGTTTGGCCGAGTTTGACTCAAATCAATGTATTTCAAGTTTTTATGACATGTTCGGGGGTAAATACGTCATTTTCTACCCAAAGTTGATCCCATTTTACCAATATTGACTCCTATCGTCCATTTCGAACAGTGTATGTAATTTTATTCCCAAAACCTCTCCTGTCTTGACCGAGTTTGACTCAAATCGATGTACCTAAAGTTTTTATGACACGCTCAAGGGTAAATACGTCATTTTCTACCCAAAATTGATCCCTTGTGACCTATATTGAGTCATATCGTTCAATTCAAAGTGTTTATGTCATTTTATTCCCAAACCTCTTCCATTTGAAAGAATTTGACTCAAATCGATGTATTTCAACTGTTTATGACATGGTCAAGGGTAAACACGTCATTTTCTACCCAAAACTCATCCCATTTGACCTATAATGACTCATATCGTTCGATTTGAAGTGTTTAAGTCATTTTATATACAACAACTCTCCCGTTTGACCGAGTTTGAATCAAATAGATGTATTTCAAGTGTTGAAGACATGTTTAAGGGTAAATACGTCATTTTCTAGCCAAAACTAATCCCTTTTGACCTATATTGGCTCATATCGTCCGATTCAAAGTGTTTAAGGTCATTTAATACACAAAACCTCACCAGTTTGGCCGAGTTTGACTCAAATCGATGTATTTCAAGTTTTTATGACATGTTCGAGGGTAAATACGTCATTTTCTACCCAAAGCTGATCCCATTTGACCTATATTGACTCATATCGTCCATTTCGAACGGTTTATGTAATTTTATTCCGAAAACCTCTCCTGTCTTGACCGAGTTTGACTCAAATCGATGTACCTAAAGTTTTTATGACACGCTCAAGGGTAAATACGTCATTTTCTACCCAAAATTGATCCCATGTGACCTATATTGAGTCATATCGTTCGATTCAAAGTGTTTATGCCATTTTATACCCAAACCTCTTCCATTTGAAATAATTTGACTCAAATCGATGTATTTCAACTGTTTATGACATGGTCAAGGGTAAACACGTCATTTTCTATCCAGAACTCATCCCATTTGACCTATAATGACTCATTTCGTTCGATTTGAAGTGTTTAAGTCATTTTATATACAAAAACTCTCCCGTTTGACCGAGTTTGAATAAAATAGATGTATTTCAAGTGTTGAAGACATGTTTAAGGGTAAATACGTCATTTTCTACCCAAAACTGATCCCATTTGACCTATATTGGCTCATATCGTCCGATTCAAAGTGTTTAGGTCATTTAATACACAAAACCTCACCGGATTGGCCGAGTTTGACTCAAATCGATGTATTTCAAGTTTTTATGACTTGTTCGAGGGTAAATACGTCATTTTCTACCCAAAGCTGATCAAATTTGGCCTATATTTACTCATATCATCCATTTCGAACAGTTTATGTAATTTTATTCCGAAAACCTCTCCTGTCTTGACCGAGTTTAACTCAAATCAATGTACCTAAAGTTTTTATGACACGCTCATGGGTAAATACGTCATTTTCTACCCAAAATTGATCCCATGTGACCTATATTGAGTCATATCGTTCGATTCAAAGTGTTTATGTCATTTTATACCCAAACCTCTTCCATTTGAAAGAATTTGACTCAGATCGATGTATTTCAACTGTTTATGACATGGTTAAGGGTAAACACGTCATTTTCTACCCAAAACTCATCCCATTTGACCTATAAAGACTCATTTCGTTCGATTTGAAGTGTTTAAGTCATTTTATATACAAAAACTCTCCCGTTTGACCGAGTTTGAATCAAATAGATGTATTTCAAGTGTTGAAGACATGTTTAAGGGTAAATACGTCATTTTCTCCCCAAAACTGATCCCATTTGACCTATATTGGCTCATATCGTCCGATTCAAAGTGTTTAGGTCATTTAATACACAAAACCTCACCGGAGTGGCCGAGTTTGACTCAAATCGATGTATTTCAAGTTTTTATGACATGTTCGAGGGTAAATACGTCATTTTCTACCCAAAGCTGATCAAATTTGGCCTATATTGACTCATGGCGTCCATTTCGAACAGTTTATGTAATTTTATTCCGAAAACCTCTCCTGTCTTGACCGAGTTTGACTCAAATCGGTGTACCTAAAGTTTTTATGACACGCTCATGGGTAAATACGTCATTTTCTACCCAAAATTGATCCCATGTGACCTATATTGAGTCATATCGTTCGATTCAAAGTGTTTATGTCATTTTATACCCAAACCTCTTCCATTTGAAAGAATTTGACTCAAATCGATGTATTTCAACTGTTTATGACATGGTCAAGGGTAAACACGTCATTTTCTACCCAAAACTCATCCCATTTGACCTATAATGACTCATTTGTTCGATTGGAAGTGTTTAAGTCATTTTATATACAAAAACTCTCCCGTTTGACCGAGTTTGAATCAAATAGATGTATTTCAAGTGTTGAAGACATGTTTAAGGGTAAATACGTCATTTTCTACCCAAAACTGATCCCTTTTGACCTATATTGGCTCATATCGTCCGATTCAAAGTGTTTAGGTCATTTAATACACAAAACCTCACCGGATTGGCCGAGTTTGACTCAAATCGATGTATTTCAAGTTTTTATGACATGTTCGAGGGTAAATACGTCATTTTCTACCCAAAGCTGATCCCATTTGGCCTATATTGACTCATAGTGATGTGAATCTAGGTATTGAAACCTTAATCCACACAAAAGGGATAGAACTAGATAGAAAACCCTCTAAAGCTACGCACCAAAGGTTTAAAATCTAGGGCGAAAGTTTAAGAATTGATTAAAGCAAAGCACCCTCAATTCCTACACTTCCTCACGTGAATCTAAAGCTTTAAGCACCAATTCACAACTCTTTGTTACACACAAAGAAAAACAACAAACTCTCTAAGTTTATTGAAGAATATATAGAAAAGAATCTCCAAATCTGATTTTTCCAAGCTTGGGTGCACATCTATTTATACCCATAGCTTGAGAGTTTCAATCATATTATGACTAGGCCTCCTACTTCTAAAAGGACTCCTAATAACCAATAGGATAATGCCACCTATTTATTACATAATCCTACTAAAACTCTAACACTATCTTATCTTAATTAGAATCTTATCCTACCTAAAAAGATAATATTACAATTTAACTACTCTAATCCTATTTTATTTAAAGTAAAACACTAAATATCCAATGCCATGTGTGTAGCCACGTCCATACCCATGCCATGTCACTTGCCATGTCACTTAAGTCGTAATAAAGCACCGATAAGATGTAATAAGCACATCTCATTGTAACAAGCACCTCCCCTTGTCTTAAAATTTTCCTCCTTGGTCAAAATTTTCAATCTTCGAAAATTACTCCAAGATTTTAGCTTTTGATCAAGGCCTTCCATCAATCATCACCTCCATGGCTTCCACACATTATAGAATCATAAAATCTGAAAATGGAAAGTTCAAAACACACCTATGCCTAAAATGAGAAAAACCCTATCAAATGAAATGGGAGAAAACTCATAGGCAAAACCAACTTATTCCCTATGTCCACCAATCCTCATTTACATTTGCATGTTATCATGCACATGCAAATGTTCCCCTTTGATGGCTAGAAGATTCGTGTCTCCATAAGCCAACAACTCTCCCATGGTAGCATTCTTCTTTAAAGCTTCAACCAATCCTTCGAATTTGGCATCCTCTATCATGCACATGCAAATGTTCCCCTTTGATGGCTAGAAGATTCGTGTCTCCATAAGCCAACAACTCTCCCATGGTAGCATTCTTCTTTAAAGCTTCAACCAATCCTTCGAATTTGGCATCCTCTATCATATCACATAGCGTCCATTTCGAACAGTTTATGTAATTTTATTCCCAAAACCTCTCCTGTCTTGACCGAGTTTGACTCAAATCGATGTACCTAAAGTTTTTATGACACGCTCATGGGTAAATTAGTCATTTTCTACCCAAAATTGATCCCATGTGACCTATATTGAGTCATATCGTTCGATTCAAAGTGTTTATGTCATTTTATATCCAAACCTCTTCCATTTGAAAGAATTTGACTCAAATCGATGTATTTCAACTGTTTATGAGATGGTCAAGGGTAAACACGTTATTTTCTACCCAAAACTCATCCCATTTAACCTATAATGACTCATTTCGTTCGATTTGAAGTGTTTAAGTCATTTTATATACAAAAACTCTCCCGTTTGACCGAGTTTGAATCAAATAGATGTATTTCAAGTGTTGAAGACATGTTTAACGATAAATACGTCATTTTCTACCCAAAACTGATCCCTTTTGACCTATATTGGCTTATATCGTCCGATTCAAAGTTTTTAGGTCATTTAATACACAAAACCTCACCGGATTGGCCGAGTTTGACTCAAATCGATGTATTTCAAGTTTTTATGACATGTTCGTGGGTAAATACGTCATTTTCTACCCAAAGCTGATCCTATTTGGCCTATATTGACTCATAGCGTCCATTTCGAACAGTTTATGTAATTTTATGCCCAAAACCTCTCCTGTCTTGACCGAGTTTGACTCAAATTGATGTACCTAAAGTTTTTATGACACGCTCAAGGGTAAATACGTCATTTTCTACCCAAAATTGATCCCATGTGACCTATATTGAGTCATATCGTTCGATTCAAAGTGTTTATGTCATTTTATACCCAAACCTCTTCCATTTGAAAGAATTTGACTCAAATCGATGTATTTCAACTGTTTATGACATGGTCAAGGGTAAACACGTCATTTTCTACCCGAAACTCATCCCATTTGACCTATAATGACTCATTTCGTTCGATTTGAAGTGTTTAAGTCATTTTATATACAAAAACTCTCCCGTTTGACCGAGTTTGAATCAAATAGATGTATTTCAAGTGTTGAAGACATGTTTAAGGGTAAATACGTCATTTTCTACCCAAAACTGATCCCATTTGACCTATATTGGCTCATATCGTCCGATTCAAAGTGTTTAGGTCATTTAATACACAAAACCTCACCGGATTGGCCGAGTTTGACTCAAATCGATGTATTTCAAGTTTTTATGACATGTTCGAGGGTAAATACGTCATTTTCTACCCAAAGCTGATCAAATTTGGCCTATATTGACTCATATCATCCATTTCGAACAGTTTATGTAATTTTATTCCGAAAACCTCTCCTGTCTTGACCGAGTTTGACTCAAATCGATGTACCTAAAGTTTTTATGACACGCTCATGGGTGAATACATCATTTTCTACCCAAAATTGATCCCATGTGACCTATATAGAGTCATATCGTTCGATTCAAAGTGTTTATGTCATTTTATACCCAAACCTCTTCCATTTGAAAGAATTTGACTCAAATCGATGTATTTCAACTGTTTATGACATGGTCAAGGGTAAACACGTCATTTTCTACCCAAAACTCATCCCATTTGACCTATAATGACTCATTTGTTCGATTGGAAGTGTTTAAGTCATTTTATATACAAAAACTCTCCAATTTGACCGAGTTTGAATCAAATAGATGTATTTCAAGTGTTGAAGACATGTTTAAGGGTAAATACGTCATTTTCTACCCAAAACTGATCCCTTTTGACCTATATTGGCTCATATCGTCCGATTCAAAGTGTTTAGGTCATTTAATACACAAAACCTCACCGGTTTGGCTGAGTTTGACTCAAATCGATGTATTTCAAGTTTTTATGACCTGTTCGAGGGTAAATACGTCATTTTCTACCCAAAGCTGATCCCATTTGGCCTATATTGACTCATAGCGTCCATTTCGAACAGTTTGTGTAATTTTATTCCCAAAACCTCTCCTGTCTTGACCGAGTTTGACTCAAATCGATGTACCTAAAGTTTTTATGACACGCTCATGGGTAAATACGTCATTTTCTACCCAAAATTGATCCCATGTGACCTATATTGAGTCATATCGTTCGATTCAAAGTGTTTATGTCATTTTATATCCAAACCTCTTCCATTTGAAAGAATTTGACTCAAATCGATGTATTTCAACTGTTTATGAGATAGTCAAGGGTAAACACGTCATTTTCTACCCAAAACTCATCCCATTTGACCTATAATGACTCATTTCGTTCGATTTGAAGTGTTTAAGTCATTTTATATACAAAAACTCTCCCGTTTGACCGAGTTTGAATCAAATAGATGTATTTCAAGTGTTGAAGACATGTTTAACGGTAAATACGTCATTTTCTACCCAAAACTGATCTCTTTTGACCTATATTGGCTTATATCGTCCGATTCAAAGTGTTTAGGTCATTTAATACACAAAACCTCATCGGATTGGCCGAGTTTGACTCAAATCGATGTATTTCAAGTTTTTATGACATGTTCGAGGGTAAATACGTCATTTTCTACCCAAAGCTGATCCTATTTGGCCTATATATTGACTCATAGCGTCCATTTCGAACAGTTTATGTAATTTTATGCCCAAAACCTCTCCTGTCTTGACCGAGTTTGACTCAAATCAATGTACCTAAAGTTTTTATGACACGCTCAAGGGTAAATACGTCATTTTGATCCCATGTGACCTATATTGAGTCATATCGTTCGATTCAAAGTGTTTATGTCATTTTATACCCAAACCTCTTCCATTTGAAAGAATGTGACTCAAATCGATGTATGTCAACTATTTATGACGTGGTCAAGGGTAAACACGTCATTTTCTACCCAAAACTCATCCCATTTGACCTATAATGACTCATATCGTTCGATTTGAAGTGTTTAAGTCATTTTATATACAAAAACTCTCCCGTTTGACCGAGTTTGAATCAAATAGATGTATTTCAAGTGTTGAAGACATGTTTAAGGGTAAATACGTCATTTTCTACCCAAAACTAATCCCTTTTGACCTATATTGGCTCATATCGTCCGATTCAAAGTGTTTAGGTCATTTAATACACAAAACCTCACCAGTTTGGCCGAGTCTGACTCAAATCGATGTATTTCAAGTTTTTATGACATGTTCGAGGGTAAATACGTCATTTTCTATCCAAAGCTGATCCGATTTGAGCTATATTGACTCATATCGTCCATTTCGAACAGTTTATGTAATTTTATTCCGAAAACCTCTCCTGTCTTGACCGAGTTTGACTCAAATCGATAGACCTAAAGTTTTTATGACACGCTCAAGGGTAAATACGTCATTTTCTACCCAAAATTGATCCCATGTGACCTATATTGAGTCATATCGTTCGATTCAAAGTGTTTATGTCATTTTATACCCAAACCTCTTCCATTTGAAAGAATTTGACTCAAATCGATGTATTTCAACTGTTTATGACATGGTCAAGGGTAAATACGTCAATTTCTACCCAAAACTCATCCCATTTGACCTATAATGACTAATATCGTTCGATTTAAAGCGCTTAAGTCATTTTATATACAAAAACTCTCCCGTTTGTCCGAGTTTGAATCAAATAGATGTGTTTCAAGTGTTGAAGACATGTTTAAGGGTAAATACATCTTTTTCTACCCAAAACTAATCCCTTTTGACCTATATTGACTCATATCGTCCGATTCAAAGTGTTTAGGTCATTTAATACACAAAACCTCACCAGTTTGGCCGAGTTTGACTCAAATCGATGTATTTCAAGTTTTTATGACATGTTCGGGGGTAAATACGTCATTTTCTACCAAAAGCTGATCCCATTTGACCTATATTGACTCATATTGTCCATTTCGAACTGTTTATGTAATTTTATTCCCAAAACCTCTCCTGTCTTGACCGAGTTTGACTCAAATCTATGTACCTAAAGTTTTTATGACACGCTCAAGGGTAAATACGTCATTTTGATCCCATGTGACCTATATTGAGTCATATCGTTCGATTCAAAGTGTTTATGTCATTTTATACCCAAACCTCTTCCATTTGAAAGAATTTGACTCAAATCGATGTATTTCAACTTTTTATGACATGGTCAAGGGTAAACACGTCATTTTCTACCCAAAACTCATCCCATTTGACCTATAATAACTCATATCGTTCGATTTGAAGTGTTTAAGTCATTTTATATACAAAAACTCTCCCGTTTGACCGAGTTTGAATCAAATAGATGTATTTCAAGTGTTGAAGACATGTTTAAGGGTAAATACGTCATTTTCTACCCAAAACTAATCCCTTTTGACCTATATTGGCTCATATCGTCCGATTCAAAGTGTTTAGGTCATTTAATACACAAAACCTCACCAGTTTGGCCGAGTGTGACTCAAATCGATGTATTTCAAGTTTTTATGACATGTTCGAGGGTAAATACGTCATTTTCTATCCAAAGCTGATCCGATTTGAGCTGTATTGACTCATATCGTCCATTTCGAACAGTTTATGTAATTTTATTCCGAAAACCTCTCCTGTCTTGACCGAGTTTGACTCAAATCGATAGACCTAAAGTTTTTATGACACGCTCAAGGGTAAATACGTCATTTTCTACCCAAAATTGATCCCATGTGACCTATATTTAGTCATATCGTTCGATTCAAAGTGTTTATGTCATTTTATACCCAAACCTCTTCCATTTGAAAGAATTTGACTCAAATCGATGTATTTCAACTGTTTATGACATGGTCAAGGGTAAATACGTCAATTTCTACCCAAAATTGATCCCATTTGACCTATAATGACTAATTTCGTTCGATTTAAAGCGTTTAAGTCATTTTATATACAAAAACTCTCCCGTTTGTCCGAGTTTGAATCAAATAGATGTGTTTCAAGTGTTGAAGACATGTTTAAGGGTAAATACGTCTTTTTCTACCCAAAACTAATCCCTTTTGACCTATATTGACTCATATCGTCCGATTCAAAGTGTTTAGGTCATTTAATGCACAAAACCTCACCAGTTTGGCCGAGTTTGACTCAAATCGATGTATTTCAAGTTTTTATGACATGTTCGGGGGTAAATACGTCATTTTCTACCAAAAGCTGATCCCATTTGACCTATATTGACTCATATTGTCCATTTCGAACTGTTTATGTAATTTTATTCCCAAAACCTCTCCTGTCTTGACCGAGTTTGACTCAAATCTATGTACCTAAAGTTTTTATGACACGCTCAAGGGTAAATACGTCATTTTGATCCCATGTGATCTATATTGAGTCATATCGTTCGATTCAAAGTGTTTATGTCATTTTATACCCAAACCTCTTCTATTTGAAAGAATTTGACTCAAATCGATGTATTTTAACTATTTATGACATGGTCAAGGGTAAACACGTCATTTTCTACCCAAAACTCATCCCATTTGACCTATAATGACTCATATCGTTCGATTTGAAGTGTTTAAGTCATTTTATATACAAAAACTCTCCCGTTTGACCGAGTTTGAATCAAATAGATGTATTTCAAGTGTTGAAGACATGTTTAAGGGTAAATACGTCATTTTCTACCCAAAACTAATCCCTTTTGACCTATATTGGCTCATATCGTCCGATTCAAAGTGTTGAGGTCATTTAATACACAAAACCTCACCAGTTTGGCCGAGTTTGCCTCAAATCGATGTATTTCAAGGTTTTATGACATGTTCGAGGGTAAATACGTCATTTTCTACCCAAAGCTGATCCCATTTGACCTATATTGACTCATATCGTCCATTTCGAACAGTTTATGTAATTTTATTCCAAAAACCTCTCCTGTCTTGACCGAGTTTGACTCAAATCGATGTACCTAAAGTTTTTATGACACGCTCAAGGGTAAATACGTCATTTTCTACCCAAAATTGATCCCATGTGACCTATATTGAGTCATATCGTTCGATTCAAAGTGTTTATGTCATTTTATACCCAAACCTCTTCCATTTGAAAGAATTTGACTCAAATCGATGTATTTCAACTTTTTATGACATGGTCAAGGGTAAACACGTCATTTTCTACCCAAAACTCATCCCATTTGACCTATAATGACTCATATCGTTCGATTTGAAGTGTTTAAGTCATTTTATATACAAAAACTCTCCCGTTTGACCGAGTTTGAATCAAATAGATGTATTTCAAGTGTTGAAGACATGTTTAAGGGTAAATACGTCATTTTCTACCCAAAACTAATCCCTTTTGACCTATATTGGCTCATATCGTCCGATTCAAAGTGTTTAGGTCATTTAATACACAAAACCTCACCAGTTTGGCCGAGTCTGACTCAAATCGATGTATTTCAAGTTTTTATGACATGTTCGAGGGTAAATACGTCATTTTCTATCCAAAGCTGATCCGATTTGAGCTATATTGACTCATATCGTCCATTTCGAACAGTTTATGTAATTTTATTCCGAAAACCTCTCCTGTCTTGACCGAGTTTGACTCAAATCGATAGACCTAAAGTTTTTATGACACGCTCAAGGGTAAATACGTCATTTTCTACCCAAAATTGATCCCATGTGACCTATATTGAGTCATATCGTTCGATTCAAAGTGTTTATGTCATTTTATACCCAAACCTCTTCCATTTGAAAGAATTTGACTCAAATCGATGTATTTCAACTGTTTATGACATGGTCAAGGGTAAATACGTCAATTTCTACCCAAAACTCATCCCATTTGACCTATAATGACTAATATCGTTCGATTTAAAGCGCTTAAGTCATTTTATATACAAAAACTCTCCCGTTTGTCCGAGTTTGAATCAAATAGATGTGTTTCAAGTGTTGAAGACATGTTTAAGGGTAAATACGTCTTTTTCTACCCAAAACTAATCCCTTTTGACCTATATTGACTCATATCGTCCGATTCAAAGTGTTTAGGTCATTTAATACACAAAACCTCACCAGTTTGGCCGAGTTTGACTCAAATCGATGTATTTCAAGTTTTTATGACATGTTCGGGGGTAAATACGTCATTTTCTACCAAAAGCTGATCCCATTTGACCTATATTGACTCATATTGTCCATTTCGAACTGTTTATGTAATTTTATTCCCAAAACCTCTCCTGTCTTGACCGAGTTTGACTCAAATCTATGTACCTAAAGTTTTTATGACACGCTCAAGGGTAAATACGTCATTTTGATCCCATGTGACCTATATTGAGTCATATCGTTCGATTCAAAGTGTTTATGTCATTTTATACCCAAACCTCTTCCATTTGAAAGAATTTGACTCAAATCGATGTATTTCAACTTTTTATGACATGGTCAAGGGTAAACACGTCATTTTCTACCCAAAACTCATCCCATTTGACCTATAATGACTCATATCGTTCGATTTGAAGTGTTTAAGTCATTTTATATACAAAAACTCTCCCGTTTGACCGAGTTTGAATCAAATAGATGTATTTCAAGTGTTGAAGACATGTTTAAGGGTAAATACGTCATTTTCTACCCAAAACTAATCCCTTTTGACCTATATTGGCTCATATCGTCCGATTCAAAGTGTTTAGGTCATTTAATACACAAAACCTCACCAGTTTGGCCGAGTGTGACTCAAATCGATGTATTTCAAGTTTTTATGACATGTTCGAGGGTAAATACGTCATTTTCTATCCAAAGCTGATCCGATTTGAGCTATATTGACTCATATCGTCCATTTCGAACAGTTTATGTAATTTTATTCCGAAAACCTCTCCTGTCTTGACCGAGTTTGACTCAAATCGATAGACCTAAAGTTTTTATGACACGCTCAAGGGTAAATACGTCATTTTCTACCCAAAATTGATCCCATGTGACCTATATTGAGTCATATCGTTCGATTCAAAGTGTTTATGTCATTTTATACCCAAACCTCTTCCATTTGAAAGAATTTGACTCAAATCGATGTATTTCAACTGCTTATGACATGGTCAAGGGTAAATACGTCAATTTCTACCCAAAACTGATCCCATTTGACCTATAATGACTAATTTCGTTCGATTTAAAGCGTTTAAGTCATTTTATATACAAAAACTCTCCCTTTTGTCCGAGTTTGAATCAAATAGATGTGTTTCAAGTGTTGAAGACATGTTTAAGGGTAAATACGTCTTTTTCTACCCAAAACTAATCCCTTTTGACCTATATTGACTCATATCGTCCGATTCAAAGTGTTTAGGTCATTTAATGCACAAAACCTCACCAGTTTGGCCGAGTTTGACTCAAATCGATGTATTTCAAGTTTTTATGACATGTTCGGGGGTAAATACGTCATTTTCTACCAAAAGCTGATCCCATTTGACCTATATTGACTCATATTGTCCATTTCGAACTGTTTATGTAATTTTATTCCCAAAACCTCTCCTGTCTTGACCGAGTTTGACTCAAATCTATGTACCTAAAGTTTTTATGACACGCTCAAGGGTAAATACGTCATTTTGATCCCATGTGACCTATATTGAGTCATATCGTTCGATTCAAAGTGTTTATGTCATTTTATACCCAAACCTCTTCTATTTGAAAGAATTTGACTCAAATCGATGTATTTTAACTATTTATGACATGGTCAAGGGTAAACACGTCATTTTCTACCCAAAACTCATCCCATTTGACCTATAATGACTCATATCGTTCGATTTGAAGTGTTTAAGTCATTTTATATACAAAAACTCTCCCGTTTGACCGAGTTTGAATCAAATAGATGTATTTCAAGTGTTGAAGACATGTTTAAGGGTAAATACGTCATTTTCTACCCAAAACTAATCCCTTTTGACCTATATTGGCTCATATCGTCCGATTCAAAGTGTTTAGGTCATTTAATACACAAAACCTCACAAGTTTGGCCGAGTTTGACTCAAATCGATGTATTTCAAGTTTTTATGACATGTTCGAGGGTAAATACGTCATTTTCTATCCAAAGCTGATCCGATTTAAGTTATATTGACTCATATCGTCCATTTCGAACAGTTTATGTAATTTTATTCCGAAAACCTCTCCTGTCTTGACCAAGTTTGACTCAAATCGATGTACCTAAAGTTTTTATGACACGCTCAAGGGTAAATACGTCATTTTCTACCCAAAATTGATCCCATGTGACCTATATTGAGTCATATCGTTCGATTCAAATTGTTTATGTCATTTTATACCCAAACCTCTTCCATTTGAAAGAATTTGACTCAAATCGATGTATTTCAACTGTTTATGACATGGTCAAGGGTAAATACCTCAATTTCTACCAAAAACTCATCCCATTTGACCTATAATGAGTAATTTCGTTCGATTTGAAGTGTTTAAGTCATTTTATATACAAAAACTCTCCTGTTTGACCGAGTTTGAATCAAATAGATGTATTTCAAGTGTTGAAGACATGTTTAAGGGTAAATACGTCATTTTCTACCCAAAACTAATCCCTTTTGACCTATATTGGCTCATATCGTCCGATTCAAAGTGTTTAGGTCATTTAATACACAAAACCTCACCAGTTTGGCCGAGTTTGACTCAAATCGATGTATTTCAAGTTTTTATGACATGTTCGAGGGTAAATACGTCATTTCCTACCCAAAGCTGATCCCATTTGACCTGTATTGACTCATATCGTCCATTTCGAACAATTTATGTAATTTTATTCCCAAAACCTCTCCTGTCTTGACCGAGTTTGACTCAAATCGATGTACCTAAAGTTTTTATGACACGCTCAAGGGTAAATACGTCATTTTCTACCCAAAATTGATCCCGTGTGACCTATATTGAGTCATATCGTTCGACTCAAAGTGTTTATGTCATTTTATACGCAAACCTCTTCTATTTGAAAGAATTTGACTCAAATCGATGTATTTCAACTGTTTATGACGTGGTCAAGGGTAAACACGTCATTTTCTACCCGAAACTCATCCCATTTGACCTATAATGACTCATATCGTTCGATTTGAAGTGTTTAAGTCATTTTATATACAAAACCTCTCCCGTTTGACCGAGTTTGAATCAAATAGATGTATTTCAAGTGTTGAAGACATGTTTAAGGGTAAATACGTCGTTTTCTACCCAAAACTAGTCCCTTTTGACCTATATTGACTCATATCGTCCGATTCAAAGTGTTTAGGTCATTTAATACACAAAACCTCACCAGCTTGGCCGAGTTTGACTCAAATCGATGTATTTCTAGTTTTTATGACATGTTCGAGGGTAAATACGTCATTTTCTACCCAAAGCTGATCCCATTTGACCTATATTGACTCATATCGTCCATTTCGAACAGTTTATGTAATTTTATTCCCAAAACCTCTCCTGTCTTGAGCGAGTTTGACTCAAATCGATGTACCTAAAGTTTTTATGACACGCTCAAGGGTAAATACGTCATTTTCTACCCAAAATTGATCTCGTGTGACCTATATTGAGTCATATCGTTCGATTCAAAGTGTTTATGTCATTTTATACCCAAACCTCTTCCATTTGAAAGAATTTGACTCAAATCGATGTATTTCAACTATTTATGACGTGGTCAAGGGTAAACACGGCATTTTCTACCCAAAACTCATCCCATTTGACTTATAATGACTCATATCGTTCGATTTGAAGTGTTTAAGTCATTTTATATACAAAAACTCTCCCGTTTGACCGAGTTTGAATCAAATAGATGTATTTCAAGTGTGGAAGACATGTTTAAGGGTAAATACGTCGTTTTCTACCCAAAACTAATCCCTTTTGACCTATATTGACTCATATGGTCCGATTCAAAGTGTTTAGGTCATTTAATACACAAAACCTCACCAGTTTGGCCGAGTTTGACTCAAATCGATGTATTTCAAGTTTTTATGACATGTTCGAGGGTTAAATACGTCATTTTCTACCCAAAGCTGATCCCATTTGACCTATATTGACTCATATCGTCCATTTCGAATAGTTTATGTAATTTTATTCCGAAAACCTCTCCTGTCTTGACCGAGTTTGACTCAAATCGATGTACCTAAAGTTTTTATGGCACGCTCAAGGGTAAATACGTCATTTTCTACCCAAAATTGATCCTGTGTGACCTATATTGAGTCATATCGTTCGATTCAAAGTGTTTATGTCATTTTATACCCAAACCTCTTCCATTTGAAAGAATTTGACTCAAATCGATGTATTTCAACTATTTATGACGTGGTCAAGGGTAAACACGTCATTTTCCACCCAAAACTCATCCCATTTGACCTATAATGACTCATATCATTCGATTTGAAGTGTTTAAGTCATTTTATATACAAAAACTCTCCCGTTTGACCGAGTTTGAATCAAATAGATGTATTTCAAGTGTTGAAGACATGTTTAAGGGTAAATACGTCGTTTTCTACCCAAAACTAATCCCTTTTGACCTATATTGACTCATATCGTCCGATTCAAAGTGTTTAGGTCATTTAATACAAAAAACCTCACCAGTTTGGTCGAGTTTGACTCAAATCGATGTATTTCAAGTTTTTATGACATGTTCGAGGGTAAATACGTCATTTTCTACCCAAAGCTGATCCCATTTCACCTATATTGACTCATATCGTCCATTTCGAACAGTTTATGTAATTTTATTCCCAAAACCTCTCCTGTCTTGACCGAGTTTGACTCAAATCGATGTACCTAAAGTTTTTATGACACGCTCAAGGGTAAATACGTCATTTTCTACCCAAAATTGATCCCGTGTGACCTATATTGAGTCATATCATTCGATTCAAAGTGTTTTTGTCATTTTATACCCACACCTCTTCCATTTGAAAGAATTTCACTCAAATCGATGTATTTCAACTATTTATGACATGGTCAAGGGTAAACACGTCATTTTCTAATCAAAACTCATCCCATTTGACCTATAATGAATCATTTCGTTCGATTTGAAGTGTTTAAGACATTTTATATACAAAAACTCTCTCGTTTGACCGAGTTTGAATCAAATAGATGTATTTCAAGTGTTGAAGACATGTTTAAGGGTAAATTCGTCGTTTTCTACTTAAAACTAATCCCTTTTGACCTATATTGACTTATATCGTCCGATTCAAAGTGTTTAGGTCATTTAATACACAAAACCTCACCAGTTTGGCCGAGTTTGACTCAAATCGATGTATTTCAAGTTTTTATGACATGTTCGAGGGTAAATACGTCATTTCCTAGCCAAAGATGATCCCATTTGACCTGTATTGACTCATATCGTCCATTTCGAACAGTTTATGTAATTTTATTCCCAAAACCTCTCCTGTCTTGACCGAGTTTGACTCAAATCGATGTACCTAAAGTTTTTATGACACGCTCAAGGGTAAATACGTTATTTTCTACCCAAAATTGATCCCGTGTGACCTATATTGAGTCATATCGTTCGACTCAAAGTGTTTATGTCATTTTATACCCAAACCTCTTCTATTTGAAAGAATTTGACTCAAATCGATGTATTTCAACTATTTATGACGTGGTCAAGGGTAAACACGTCATTTTCTACCCGAAACTCATCCCGTTTGACCTATAATGACTCATATCGTTCGATTTGAAGTGTTTAAGTCATTTTATATACAAAAACTCTCCCGTTTGACCGAGTTTGAATCAAATAGATGTATTTCAAGTGTTGAAGACATGTTTAAGGGTAAATACGTCGTTTTCTACCTAAAACTAGTCCCTTTTGACCTAGATTGACTCATATCGTCCGATTCAAAGTGTTTAGGTCATTTAATACACAAAACCTCACCAGTTTGGCCGAGTTTGACTCAAATCGATGTATTTCAAGTTTTTATGACATGTTCGAGGGTAAATACGTCATTTTCTACCCAAAGCTGATCCCATTTGACCTATATTGACTCATATCGTCCATTTCGAACAGTTTATGTAATTTTATTCCCAAAACCTCTCCTGTCTTGACCGAGTTTGACTCAAATCGATGTACCTAAAGTTTTTATGACACGCTAAAGGGTAAATACGTCATTTTCTACCCAAAATTGATCTCGTGTCACCTATATTGAGTCATATCGTTCGATTCAAAGTGTTTATGTCATTTTATACCCAAACCTCTTCCATTTGAAAGAATGTGACTCAAATCGATGTATGTCAACTATTTATGACGTGGTCAAGGGTAAACACGTCATTTTCTACCCAAAACTCATCCCGTTTGACCTATAATGACTCATATCGTTCGATTTGAAGTGTTTAAGTCATTTTATATACAAAACCTCTCCCGTTTGACCGAGTTTGAATCAAATAGATGTATTTCAAGTGTTGAAGACATGTTTAAGGGTAAATACGTCACTTTCTACCCAAAAACTAATCCCTTTTGACCTATATTGACTCATATCGTCCGATTCAATGTGTTTATGTCATTTAATACACAAAACCTCCCTAGTTTGGCCGAGTTTGACTCAAATCGATGTATTTCTAGTTCTTATGACATGTTCGAGGGTAAATACGTCATTTTCTACCCAAAGCTGATCCCATTTGACCTATATTGACTCATATCGTCCATTTCGAACAGTTTATGTAATTTTATTCCCAAAACCTCTCCTGTCTTGACCGAGTTTGACTCAAATCGATGTACCTAAAGTTTTTATGACACGCAAAAGGGTAAATACGTCATTTTCTACCCAAAATTGATCTCGTGTGACCTATATTGAGTCATATCGTTCGATTCAAAGTGTTTATGTCATTTTATACCCAAACCTCTTCTATTTGAAAGAATTTGACTCAAATCGATGTATTTCAACTATTTATGACGTGGTCAAGGGTAAACACGTCATTTTCTACCCAAAACTCATCCCATTTGACCTATAATGACTCATATCGTTCGATTTGAAGTGTTTAAGTCATTTTATATACAAAACCTCTCCCGTTTGACCGAGTTTGAATCAAATAGATGTATTTCAAGTGTTGAAGACATGTTTAAGGGTAAATACGTCACTTTCTACCCAAAAACTAATCCCTTTTGACCTATATTGACTCATATCGTCCGATTCAATGTGTTTATGTCATTTAATACACAAAACCTCCCTAGTTTGGCCGAGTTTGACTCAAATCGATGTATTTCAAGTTCTTATGACATGTTCGAGGGTAAATACGTCATTTTCTACCCAAAGCTGATCCCATTTGACCTATATTGACTCATATCGTCCATTTCGAACAGTTTATGTAATTTTATTCCCAAAACCTCTCCTGTCTTGACCGAGTTTGACTCAAATCGATGTACCTAAAGTTTTTATGACACGCTAAAGGGTAAATACGTCATTTTCTACCCAAAATTGATCTCGTGTGACCTATATTGAGTCATATCGTTCGATTCAAAGTGTTTATGTCATTTTATACCCAAACCTCTTCTATTTGAAAGAATTTGACTCAAATCGATGTATTTCAACTATTTATGACGTGGTCAAGGGTAAACACGTCATTTTCTACCCGAAACTCATCCCGTTTGACCTATAATGACTCATATCGTTCGATTTGAAGTGTTTAAGTCATTTTATATACAAAAACTCTCCCGTTTGACCGAGTTTGAATCAAATAGATGTATTTCAAGTGTTGAAGACATGTTTAAGGGTAAATACGTCGTTTTCTACCTAAAACTAGTCCCTTTTGACCTATATTGACTCATATCGTCCGATTCAAAGTGTTTAGGTCATTTAATACACAAAACCTCACCAGTTTGGCCGAGTTTGACTCAAATCGATGTATTTCAAGTTTTTATGACATGTTCGAGGGTAAATACGTCATTTTCTACCCAAAGCTGATCCCATTTGACCTATATTGACTCATATCGTCCATTTCGAACAGTTTATGTAATTTTATTCCCAAAACCTCTCCTGTCTTGACCGAGTTTGACTCAAATCGATGTACCCAAAGTTTTTATGACACGCTAAAGGGTAAATACGTCATTTTCTACCCAAAATTGATCTCGTGTGACCTATATTGAGTCATATCGTTCGATTCAAAGTGTTTATGTCATTTTATACCCAAACCTCTTCTATTTGAAAGAATTTGACTCAAATCGATGTATTTCAACTATTTATGACGTGGTCAAGGGTAAACACGTCATTTTCTACCCGAAACTCATCCCGTTTGACCTATAATGACTCATATCGTTCGATTTGAAGTGTTTAAGTCATTTTATATACAAAAACTCTCCCGTTTGACCGAGTTTGAATCAAATAGATGTATTTCAAGTGTTGAAGACATGTTTAAGGGTAAATACGTCGTTTTCTACCTAAAACTAGTCCCTTTTGACCTATATTGACTCATATCGTCCGATTCAAAGTGTTTAGGTCATTTAATACACAAAACCTCACCAGTTTGGCCGAGTTTGACTCAAATCGATGTATTTCAAGTTTTTATGACATGTTCGAGGGTAAATACGTCATTTTCTACCCAAAGCTGATCCCATTTGACCTATATTGACTCATATCGTCCATTTCGAACAGTTTATGTAATTTTATTCCCAAAACCTCTCCTGTCTTGACCGAGTTTGACTCAAATCGATGTACCTAAAGTTTTTATGACACGCTAAAGGGTAAATACGTCATTTTCTACCCAAAATTGATCTCGTGTGACCTATATTGAGTCATATCGTTCGATTCAAAGTGTTTATGTCATTTTATACCCAAACCTCTTCCATTTGAAAGAATTTGACTCAAATCGATGTATTTCAACTATTTATGACGTGGTCAAGGGTAAACACGGCATTTTCTACCCAAAACTCATCCTATTTGACTTATAATGACTCATATCGTTCGATTTGAAGTGTTTAAGTAATTTTATATACAAAAACTCTCCCGTTTGACCGAGTTTGAATCAAATAGATGTATTTCAAGTGTGGAAGACATGCTTAAGGGTCAATACGTCGTTTTCTACCCCAAACTAATCCCTTTTGACTTATATTGGCTCATATCGTCCAATTCAAAGTGTTTAGGTCATTTAATACACAAAACCTCACCAGTTTGGCCGAGTTTGACTCAAATCGATGTATTTCAAGATTTTATGACATGTTCGGGGGTAAATACGTCATTTTCAACCCAAAGCTGATCCCATATGACCTATATTGACTCATATCGTCCATTTCGAACAGTTTATGTAATTTTATTCCGAAAACCTCTCCTGTCTTGACCGAGTTTGACTCAAATCGATGTACCTAAAGTTTTATGACACGCTCAAGGGTAAATACGTCATTTTCTATCCAAAATTGATCCCATGTGACCTATATTGAGTCATATCGTTCGATTCAAAGTGTTTATGTCATTTTATACCCAAACCTCTTCCATTTCAAAGAATTTGACTCAAATCGATGTATTTCAACTGTTTATGACATGGTCAAGGGTAAACACGTCGTTTTCTACCCAAAACTCATCCCATTTGGCCTATAATGACTCATTTTGTTCGATTTGAAGTGTTTAAGTCATTTTATATACAAAAACTCTCCCGTTTGACCGAGTTTGAATCAAATAGATGTATTTCAAGTGTTGAAGACATGTTTAAGGGTAAATACGTCGTTTTCTACCCAAAACTAATCCCTTTTGACCTATATTGACTCATATCGTCCGATTCAAAGTGTTTAGGTCATTTAATACAAAAAACCTCACCAGTTTGGCCGAGTTTGACTCAAATCGATGTATTTCAAGTTTTTATGACATGTTCGAGGGTAAATACGTCATTTTCTACCCAAAGCTAATCCCATTTGACCTATATTGACTCATATCGTCCATTTCGAACAGTTTATGTAATTTTATTCCCAAAACCTCTCCTGTCTTGACCGAGTTTGACTCAAATCGATGTACCTAAAGTTTTTATGACACGCTAAAGGGTAAATACGTCATTTTCTACCCAAAATTGATCTCGTGTGACCTATATTGAGTCATATCGTTCGATTCAAAGTGTTTATGTCATTTTATACCCAAACCTCTTCTATTTGAAAGAATTTGACTCAAATCGATGTATTTCAACTATTTATGACGTGGTCAAGGGTAAACACGTCATTTTCTACCCAAAACTCATCCCATTTGACTTATAATGACTCATATCGTTCGATTTGAAGTGTTTAAGTCATTTTATATACAAAAACTCTCCCGTTTGACCGAGTTTGAATCAAATAGATGTATTTCAAGTGTTGAAGACATGTTTAAGGGTAAATACGTCGTTTTCTACCCAAAACTAATCCCTTTTGACCTATATTGACTCATATGGTCTGATTCAAAGTGTTTAGGTCATTTAATACACAAACCCTCACCAGTTTGACCGAGTTTGACTCAAATCAATGTATTTCAAGTTTTTATGACATGTTCGAGGGTAAATACGTCACTTTCTACCCAAAGTTGATCCCATTTCACCTATATTGACTCATATCGTCCATTTCGAACAGTTTATGTAATTTTATTCCCAAAACCTCTCCTGTCTTGACCGAGTTTGACTCAAATCGATGTACCTAAAGTTTTTATGACACGCTCAAGGGTAAATACGTCATTTTCTACCCAAAATTGATCCCGTGTGACCTATATTGAGTCATATCGTTCGATTCAAAGTGTTTATGTCATTTTATACCCAAACCTCTTCCTTTTAAAAGAATTTGACTCAAATCGATGTATGTCAACTATTTATGACGTGGTCAAGGGTAAACACGTCATTTTCTACCCAAAACTCATCCCATTTGACTTATAATGACTCATATCGTTCGATTTGAAGTGTTTAAGTCATTTTATATACAAAAACTCTCCCGTTTGACCGAGTTTGAATCAAATAGATGTATTTCAAGTGTTGAAGACATGTTTAAGGGTAAATACGTCGTTTTCTACCCAAAACTAATCCCTTTTGACCTATATTGACTCATATGGTCTGATTCAAAGTGTTTAGGTCATTTAATACACAAACCCTCACCAGTTTGACCGAGTTTGACTCAAATCAATGTATTTCAAGTTTTTATGACATGTTCGAGGGTAAATACGTCACTTTCTACCCAAAGTTGATCCCATTTCACCTATATTGACTCATATCGTCCATTTCGAACAATTTATGTAATTTTATTCCCAAAACCTCTCCTGTCTTGACCGAGTTTGACTCAAATCGATGTACCTAAAGTTTTTATGACACGCTCAAGGGTAAATACGTCATTTTCTACCCAAAATTGATCTCGTGTGACCTATATTGAGTCATATCGTTCGATTCAAAGTGTTTATGTCATTTTATACCCAAACCTCTTCCATTTCAAAGAATTTGACTCAAATCGATGTATTTCAACTGTTAATGACATGGTTAAGGGTAAACACGTCATTTTCTACCCAAAACTCATCCCATTTGACCTATAATGACTCATTTCGTTTGATTTGAAGTGTTTAAGTCATTTTATATACAAAAACTCTCCCGTTTGACCGAGTTTGAATCAAATAGATGTATTTCAAGTGTTGAAGACATGTTTAAGGGTAAATACGTCATTTTATACCCAAAACTAATCCCTTTTGACCTATACTGGCTCATATCGTCCGATTCAAAGTGTTCAGGTCATTTAATACACAAAACCTCACCAGTTTGGCCGAGTTTGACTCAAATCGATGTATTTCAACTCTTTATGACATGGTCAAGGGTAAACAAGTGATTTTCTACCCAAAACTCATCCCATTTGACCTATAATGACTCATTTCGTTCGATTTGAAGTGTTTAAGTCATTTTATATACAAAAACTCTCCCGTTTGACCGAGTTTGAATCAAATAGATGTATTTCAAGTGTTGAAGACATGTTTAAGGGTAAATACATCTTTTCTACCCAAAACTAATCCCTTTTGACCTATATTGACTCATATCGTCAGATTCAAAGTGTTTAGGTCATTTAATACACAAAACCTCACCAGTTTGGCCAAGTTTGACTCAAATCGATGTATTTCAAGTTTTTATGACATCTTCGAGGGTAAATACGTCATTTTCTACACAAAGCTGATCCCATTTGAACTATATTTACTCATGTCGTCCATTTCGAACAGTTTATGTAATTTTATTCCGAAAACCTCTCCTGTCTTGACCGAGTTTGACTCAAATGGATGTACCTAAAGTTTTTATGACACGATCAAGGGTAAATACATCTTTTCTACCCAAAACTAATCCCTTTTGACCTATATTGGCTCATATCGTCCGATTCAAAGTGTTTAGGTCATTTAATACACAAAATCTCACCAGTTTGCCCGAGTATGACTCAAATCGATGTATTTCAAGTTTTTATGACATGTTCGAGGGTAAATACGTCATTTTCTACCCAAAGCTGATCCCATTTGACCTATATTGACTCATATCGTCCATTTCGAACAGTTTATGTAATTCTATTCCGAAAACTTCTCCTGTCTTGACCGAGTTTGACTCAAATCGATGTACCTAACGTTTTTATGACACGCTCAAGGGTAAATACGTCATTTTCTACCCAAAATTGATCCCATGTGACCTATATTGAGTCATATCGTTCGATTCAAAGTGTTTATGTCATTTTATACCCGAACCTCTTCCATTTGAAAGAATTTGACTCAAATCGATGTATTTCAAATGTTTATGACATGGTCAAGGGTAAACACGTCATTTTCTACCCAAAACTCATCCCATTTGACATATAATGACTCATTTCGTTCGATTTGAAGTGTTTAAGTCATTTTATATACAAAAACTCTCCCGTTTGACCGAGTTTGAATCAAATAGATGTATTTCAAATGTTGAAGACATGTTTAAGGGTAAATACGTCGTTTTCTACCCCAAACTAATCCCTTTTGACTTATATTGGCTCATATCGTCCAATTCAAAGTGTTTAGGTCATTTAATACACAAAACCTCACCAGTTTGGCCGAGTTTGACTCAAATCGATGTATTTCAAGATTTTATGACATGTTCGGGGGTAAATACGTCATTTTCAACCCAAAGCTGATCCCATATGACCTATATTGACTCATATCGTCCATTTCGAACAGTTTATGTAATTTTATTCCGTAAACCTCTCCTGTCTTGACCGAGTTTGACTCAAATCGATGTACCTAAAGTTTTATGACACGCTCAAGGGTAAATACGTCATTTTCTATCCAAAATTGATCCCATGTGACCTATATTGAGTCATATCGTTCGATTCAAAGTGTTTATGTCATTTTATACCCAAACCTCTTCCATTTCAAAGAATTTGACTCAAATCGATGTATTTCAACTGTTTATGACATGGTCAAGGGTAAACACGTCGTTTTCTACCCAAAACTCATCCCATTTGGCCTATAATGACTCATTTTGTTCGATTTGAAGTGTTTAAGTCATTTTATATACAAAAACTCTCCCGTTTGACCGAGTTTGAATCAAATAGATGTATTTCAAGTGTTGAAGACATGTTTAAGGGTAAATACGTCATTTTCTACCCAAAACTAATCCCTTTTGACCTATATTGGCTCATATCGTCCGATTCAAAGTGTTTAGGTCATTTAATACACAAAACCTCACCAGTTTGGCCGAGTTTGACTCAAATTGATGTATTTCAAATTTTTATTACATGTTCGAGGGCAAATACGTCATTTTCTACCCAAAGCTGATCCCATTTGACCTATATTGACTCATATCGTCCATTTCGAACAGTTTATGTAATTTTATTCCGAAAACCTCTCCTATCTTGACCGAGTTTGACTCAAATCGATGTACCTAAAGTTTTTATGACACGCTCAAGGGTAAATACGTCATTTTCTACCCAAAATTGATCCCATGTGACCTATATTGAGTCATATCGTTCGATTCAAAGTGTTCATGTCATTTTATACCCAAACCTCTTCCTTTTGAAAGAATTTGACTCAAATCGATGTATTTCAACTGTTTATGACATGGTCAAGGGTAAACACGTTGTTTTCTACCCAAAACTCATCCCATTTGACCTATAATGACTCATTTCGTTCGATTTGAAGTGTTTAAGTCATTTTATATACAAAAACTCTCCCGTTTGACCGAGTTTGAATCAAATAGATGTATTTCAAGTGTTGAAGACATGTTTAAGGGTAAATAGGTCATTTTCTACCCAAAACTAATCCCTTTTGACCTATATTGGCTCATATCGTCCGATTCAAAGTGTTTAGGTCATTTAATACACAAAACCTCACCAGTTTGGCCGAGTATGACTGAAATCGATGTATTTCAAGTTTTTATGACATGTTCGAGGGTAAATACGTCATTTTCTACCCAAAGCTGATCCCATTTGACCTATATTGACTCATATCGTCCATTTCGAACAGTTTATGTAATTTTATTCCGAAAACCTCTCCTGTCTTGACCGAGTTTGACTCAAATCGATGTACCTAAAGTTTTTATGACACGCTCAAGGGTAAATACGTCATTTTCTACCCAAAATTGATCCCATGTGACCTATATTGAGTCATATCGTTCGATTCAAAGTGTTTATGTCATTTTATACCCAAACCTCTTCCATTTGAAAGAATTTGACTCAAATCAATGTATTTCAACTATTTGTGACGTGGTCAAGGGTAAACACGTCATCTTCTACCCATAACTCATCCCATTTGACCTATAATGACTCATATCGTTCGATTTGAAGTGTTTAAGTCATTTTATATACAAAAACTCTCCCGTTTGACCGAGTTTGAATCAAATAGATGTATTTCAAGTGTTGAAGACATGTTTAAGGGTAAATACGTCATTTTCTACCAAAAACTAATCTCTTTTGACCTATATTGGCTCATATCGTCCGATTCAAAGTGTTTAGGTCGTTTAATACACAAAACCTCACCAGTTTGGCTGAGTTTGACTCAAATCGATGTATTTCAAGTTTTTATGACATGTTCGGGGGTAAATACGTCATTTTCTACCCAAAGCTGATCCCATTTGACCTATATTGACTCATATCGTCCGTTTCGAACAGTTTATGTAATTTTATTCCGAAAACCTCTCCTGTCTTGACCGAGTTTGACTCAAATCGATGTACCTAAAGTTTTTATGACACGCTCAAGGGTAAATACGTCATTTTCTACCCAAAATTGATCCCATGTGACCTATATGGAGTCATATCGTTCGATTCAAAGTGTTTATGTCATTTTATACCCAAACCTCTTCCATTTGAAAGAATTTGACTCAAATCGATGTATTTCAACTGTTTATGACATGGTCAAGGGTAAACACGTCATTTTCTACCCAGAACTCATCCCATTTGACCTATAATGACTCATTTCGTTCGATTTGAAGTGTTTAAGTCATTTTATATACAAAAACTCTCCCGTTTGACCGAGTTTGAATCAAATAGATGTATTTCAAGTGTTGAAGACATGTTTAAGGGTAAATACGTCATTTTCTACCAAAACTAATCCCTTTTGACCTATATTGGCTCATATCGTGCGATTCAAAGTGTTTAGGTCATTTAATACACAAAACCTCACCAGTTTGGCCGAGTTTGACTCAAATCGATGTATTTCAAGTTTTTATGACATGTTCGAGGGTAAATACGTCATTTTCTACCCAAAGCTGATCCCATTTGACCTATATTGACTCATATCGTCCGTTTCGAACAGTTTATGTAATTTTATTCCGAAAACCTCTCCTGTCTTGACCGAGTTTGACTCAAATCGATGTACCTAAAGTTTTTATGGCACGCTCAAGGGTAAATACGTCATTTTCTACCCAAAATTGATCCCATGTGACCTATATTGAGTCATATCGTTCGATTCAAAGTTTTTATGTCATTTTATACCCAAACCTCTTCCATTTGAAAGAATTTGACTCAAATCAATGTATTTCAACTGTTTATGACATGGTCAAGGGTAAACACGTCATTTTCTACCCAAAACTCATCCCATTTGACCTATAATGACTCATTTTGTTCGATTTGAAGTGTTTTAGTCATTTTATATACAAAAACTCTTTTCGTTTGACCGAGTTTGAATCAAATAGATGTATTTCAAGTGTTGAAGACATGTTTAAGGGTAAATAGGTCATTTTCTACCAAAACTAATCCCTTTTGACCTATATTGGCTCATATCGTGCGATTCAAAGTGTTTAGGTCATTTAATACACAAAACCTCACCAGTTTGGCCGAGTTTGACTCAAATCGATGTATTTCAAGTTTTTATGACATGTTCGCGGCTAAATACGTCATTTTCTACCCAAAGCTGATCCCATTTGACCTATATTGACTCATATCGTCCGTTTCGAACAGTTTATGTAATTTTATTCCGAAAACCTCTCCTGTCTTGACCGAGTTTGACTCAAATCGATGTACCTAAAGTTTTTATGGCACGCTCAAGGGTAAATACGTCATTTTCTACCCAAAATTGATCCCATGTGACCTATATTGAGTCATATCGTTCGATTCAAAGTGTTTATGTCATTTTATACCCAAACCTCTTCCATTTGAAAGAATTTGACTCCAATCGATGTATTTCAACTGTTTATGACATGGTCAAGGGTAAACACGTCATTTTCTACCCAAAACTCATCCCATTTGACCTATAATGACTCATTTCGTTCGATTTGAAGTGTTTAAGTCATTTTATATACAAAAAGTCTTTTCGTTTGACCGAGTTTGAATCAAATAGATGTATTTCAAGTGTTGAAGACATGTTTAAGGGTAAATAGGTCATTTTCTACCCAAAACTAATCCCTTTTGACCTATATTGGCTCATATCGTCCGATTCAAAGTGTTTAGGTCATTTAATACACAAAACCTCACCAGTTTGGCCGAGTTTGACTCAAATCGATGTATTTCAAATTTTTATTACATGTTCGAGGGCAAATACGTCATTTTCTACCCAAAGCTGATCCCATTTGACCTATATTGACTCATATCGTCCATTTCGAACAGTTTATGTAATTTTATTCCGAAAACCTCTCCTATCTTGACCGAGTTTGACTCAAATCGATGTAGCTAAAGTTTTTATGGCACGCTCAAGGGTAAATACGTCATTTTCTACCCAAAATTGATCCCATGTGACCTATATTGAGTCATATCGTTCGATTCAAAGTGTTTATGTCATTTTATACCCAAACCTCTTCCATTTGAAAGAATTTGACTCAGATCGATGTATTTCAACTGTTTATGACATGGTTAAGGGTAAACACGTCATTTTCTACCCAAAACTCATCCCATTTGACCTATAAAGACTCATTTCGTTCGATTTGAAGTGTTTAAGTCATTTTATATACAAAAACTCTCCCGTTTGACCGAGTTTGAATCAAATAGATGTATTTCAAGTGTTGAAGACATGTTTAAGGGTAAATACATCATTTTCTACCCAAAACTGATCCCATTTGACCTATATTGGCTCACATCGTCCGATTCAAAGTGTTTAGGTCATTTAATACACAAAACCTCACCAGTTTGGCCGAGTTTAACTCAAATCGATGTATTTCAAGTTTTTATGACATGTTCGGGGGTAAATACGTTATTTTCTACCCAAAGCTGATCCTATTTGACATTTATTGACTCCTATCGTCCATTTCGAACAGTTTATGTAATTTTATTCCGAAAACCTCTCCTGTCTTGACCGAGTTTGACTCAAATCGATGTACCTAAAGTTTTTATGACACGCTCAAGGGTACATACGTCATTTTCTACCCAAAATTGATCCCAAGTGACCCATATTGAGTCATATCATTCGATTCAAAGTGCTTATGTCATTTTCTACCCAAACCTCTTCCAATTGAAAGAATTTGACTCAAATCGATTTATTTCAACTGTTGATGACATGGTCAAGGGTAAACACATCATTTTCTACCCAAAACTCATCCCATTTAACCTATAATGACTCATTTCGTTCGATTTGAATTGTTTAAGTCATTTTATATACAAAAACTCTCCCGTTTGACCGAGTTTGAATCAAATAGATGTATTTCAAGTGTTGAAGACATGTTTAAGGGTAAATACGTCATTTTCTACCAAAAACTAATCCCTTTTGACCTATATTGATTCAAATCGTCCGATTTAAAGTGTTTAGGTCATTTAATACACAAAACCTCACCAGTTTGGCCGAGTTTGACTCAAATCGATGTACCTAAAGTTTTTATGACATGTTCGGGGGTAAATACGTCATTTTCTACCCAAAGCTGATCCCATTTGACCTTTATTGACTCATATCGTCCATTTCGAACAGTTTATGTAATTTTATTCCCAAAACCTCTCCTGTCTTGACCGAGTTTGACTCAAATCGATGTACCTAAAGTTTTTATGACACGCTCAAGGGTAAATACGTCATTTTCTACCCAAAATTGATCCCATGTGACCTATATTGAGTCATATCGTTCGATTCAAAGTGTTTATGTCATTTTATACCCAAACCTCTTCCATTTGAAAGAATTTGACTCAAATCGACGTATTTCAACTGTTTATGACATGGTTAAGGGTAAACACGTCATTTTCTACCCAAAACTCATCCCATTTGACATATAATGACTCATTTCGTTCGATTTGAAGTGTTTAAGTCATTTTATATACAAAAACTCTCCCGTTTGACCGAGTTTGAATCAAATAGATGTATTTCAAGTGTTGAAGACATGTTTAAGAGTAAATACTTTATTTTCTACCCAAAACTAATCCCTTTTGACCTATATTGACTCATATTGTCCGATTCAAAGTGTTTAGGTCATTTAATACACAAAACCTCACCAGTTTGGCCGAGTTTGACTCAAATCGATGTATTTCAAGTTTTTATGACATGTTCGGGGATAAATACGTCATTTTCGACCCAAAGTTGATCCCATTTTACCTATATTGACTCGTATCGTCCATTTCGAACAGTTTATGTAATTTTATTCCCAAAACATCTCCTGTCTTGACCGAGTTTGACTCAAATCGATGTACCTAAAGTTTTTATGACACGCTCAAGGGTAAATACGTCATTTTCTACCCAAAATTGATCCCATGTGACCTATATTGAGTCATATCGTTCGATTCAAAGTGTTTATGTCATTTTATACCCAAACCTCTTCCATTTGAAAGAATTTCACTCAAATCGATGTATTTCAACTGTTTATGACATGGTCAAGGGTAAACCCGTTATTTTCTACCCAAAACTCATCCCATTTGACCTATATTAACTCATATCGTTCGATTTGAAGTGTTTAAGTCATTTTACGTACAAAAACTCTCCCGTTTGAACGAGTTTGAATCAAATAGATGTATTTCAAGTGTTGAAGACATGTTTAAGGGTAAATACGTCATTTTCTAACCAAAACTAATCCCTTTTGACCTATATTGACTTATATCGTCCGATTCAAAGTGTTAAGGTCATTTTATACCCAAACCTCTTCCATTTGAAAGAATTTCACTCAAATCGATGTATTTCAACTGTTTATGATATGGTTAAGGGTAAACACGTCATTTTCTACCCAAAACTCATCCCATTTGACCTATAATTACTCATATCGTTCGATTTGAAGTGTTTAAGTCATTTTATGTACAAAAACTCTCCCGTTTGAACGAGTTTGAATCAAATAGATGTATTTCAAGTGTTGAAGACATGTTTAAGGGTAAATACGTCATTTTCTACCCAAAACTAATCCCTTTTGACCTATATTGACTCATATCGTCCGATTCAAAGTGTTTAGGTCATTTAATACACAAAACCTCACCAGTTTGGCCGAGTTTGACTCAAATCGATGTATTTCAAGTTTTTGTGACATGTTCAGGGGTAAATACGTCATTTTCCACCCAAAGCTGATCCCATTTGACCTATATTGACTCCTATCGTCCGTTTCGAACAGTTTATCTAATTTTATTCCCAAAACCTCTCCTGTCTTGACCGAGTTTGACTCAAATCGATGTAGCTAAAGTTTTTATGACACGCTCAAGGGTAAATACGTCATTTTCTACCCAAAATTGATCCCATGTGACCTATATTGAGTCATATCGTTCGATTCAAAGTGTTTATGTCATTTTATACCCAAACCTCTTCCATTTGAAAGAATTTGACTCAAATCGATGTATTTCATCTGTTTCTGACATGGTCAAGGGTAAACACGTCATTTTCTACCCAAAACTCATCCCATTTGACCTATAATGACTCATATCGTTCGATTTGAAGTGTTTAAGTCATTTTATATACAAAAACTCTCCCGTTTGACCGAGTTTGAATCAAATAGATGTATTTCAAGTGTTGAAGACATGTTTAAGGGTAAATACGTCATTTTCTACCCAAAACTAATCCCTTTTGACCTATATTGACTCATATCGTCCGATTCAAAGTGTATAGGTCATTTAATACACAAAACCTCACCAGTTTGGCCGAGTTTGACTCAAATCGATGTATTTCAACTTTTTATGACATGTTCGGGGGTAAATACGTCATTTTCTACCCGAAGCTGATCCCATTTGACCTATATTAACTCCTATCGCCCATTTCGAACAGTTTATGTAATTTTATTCCCAAAACCTCTCCTGTCTAGACCGAGTTTGACTCAAATCGATGTAGCTAAAGTTTTTATGACACGCTCAAGGGTAAATACGTCATTTTCTACCCAAAATTGATCCCATGTGACCTATATTGAGTCATATCGTTCGATTCAAAGTGGTTATGTCATTTTATACCCAAACCTCTTCCATTTGAAAGAATTTGACTCAAATCGATGTATTTCAACTGTTTATGACATGGTCAAGGGTAAACACGTCATTTTCTACCCGGAACTCATCCCATTTGACCTATAATGACTCATATCGTTCGATTTGAGGTGTTTAAGTCATTTTATATACAAAAACTCTCCCGTTTGACCGAGTTTGAATCAAATAGATGTATTTCAAGTGTTGAAGACATGTTTAAGGGTAAATACGTCATTTTCTACCCAAAACTAATCCCTTTTGACCTATATTGACTCATATCGTCCGATTCAAAGTGTTTAGGTCATTTAATACACAAAACCTCACCAGTTTGGCCGAATTTGACTCAAATCGATGTATTTCAAGTTTTTATGACATGTTCGGGGGTAAATACGTCATTTACCACCCAAAGCTGATCCCATTTGACCTATATTGACTCCTATCGTCCATTTAGAACAGTTTATGTAATTTTATTCCCAAAACCACTCCTGTCTTGACCGCGTTTGACTCAAATCGATGTACCTAAAGTTTTTATGACACGCTTAAGGGTAAATACGTCATTTTCTAGCCAAAATTGATCCCATGTGACCTATATTGAGTCATATCGTTCGATTCAAAGTGTTTATGTCATTTTATACCCAAACCTCTTCCATTTGAAAGAATTTGACTCAAATCGATATATTTCAACTGTTTATGACATAGTTAAGGATAAACACGTCATTTTCTACCCAAAACTCATCCCATTTGACCTATAATGACTCATATCGTTCGATTTGAAGTGTTTAAGTCATTTTATATACAAAAACTCTCTCGTTTGACCGAGTTTGAATCAAATAGATGTATTTCAAGTGTTGAAGACATGTTTAAGGGTAAATACGTCATTTTCTACCCAAAACTAATCCCTTTTGACCTATATTGACTCATATCGTCCGATTCAAAGTGTTTAGGTCATTTAATACACAAAACCTCACCAGTTTGGCCGAGTTTGACTCAAATCGATGTATTTCAAGTTTTATGACATGTTCGGGGGTAAATACGTCATATTCTACCCAAAGCTGAACCCATTTTACCTATATTGACTCCTATCGTCAATTTCAAACAGTTTATGTAATTTTATTCCCAAAACCTCTCCTGTCTTGACCGAGTTTGACTCAAATCGATGTAGCTAAAGTTTTTATGACACGCTCAAGGGTAAATACGTCATTTTCTACCCAAAATTGATCCCATGTGACCTATATTGAGTCATATCGTTCGATTCAAAGTGTTTATGTCATTTTATACCCAAACCTCTTCCATTTGAAAGAATTTGACTCAAATCGATGTATTTCATCTGTTTCTGACATGGTCAACGGTAAACACGTCATTTTCTACCCAAAACTCATCCCATTTGACCTATAATGACTCATATCGTTCGATTTGAAGTGTTTAAGTCATTTTATATACAAAAACTCTCCCGTTTGACCGAGTTTGAATCAAATAGATGTATTTCAAGTGTTGAAGACATGTTTAAGGGTAAATACGTCATTTTCTACCCAAAACTAATCCCTTTTGACCTATATTGACTCATATCGTCCGATTCAAAGTGTTTAGGTCATTTAATACACAAAACCTCACCAGTTTGGCCGAGTTTGACTCAAATCGATGTATTTCAAGTTTTTATGACATGTTCGGGGGTAAATACGTCAGTTTCTACCCAAAGCTGATCCCATTTGACATATATTGACTCCTATCGTCCGTTTCGAACAGTTTATGTAATTTTATTCCCAAAACCTCTCCTGTCTTGACCGAGTTTGACTCAAATCGATGTAGCTAAAGTTTTTATGACACGCTCAAGGGTAAATACGTCATTTTCTACCCAAAATTGATCCCATGTGACCTATATTGAGTCATATCGTTCGATTCAAAGTGTTTATGTCATTTTGTACCCAAACCTCTTCCATTTGAAAGAATTTGACTCAAATCGATGTATTTCATCTGTTTCTGACATGGTCAACGGTAAACACGTCATTTTCTACCCAAAACTCATCCCATTTGACCTATAATGACTCATATCGTTTGATTTGAAGTGTTTAAGTCATTTTATATACAAAAACTCTCCCGTTTGACCGAGTTTGAATCAAATAGATGTATTTCAAGTGTTGAAGACATGTTTAAGGGTAAATACGTCATTTTCTACCCAAAACTAATCCCTTTTGACCTATATTGACTCATATCGTCCGATTCAAAGTGTTTAGGTCATTTAATACACAAAACCTCACCAGGTTGGCCGAGTTTGACTCAAATCGATGTATTTCAAGTTTTTATGACTTGTTCGGGGGTAAATACATCATTTTCCACCCAAAGCTGATCCCATTTGACCTATATTGACTCCTATCGTCCGTTTCGAACAGTTTATGTAATTTTATTCCCAAAACCTCTCCTGTCTTGACCGAGTTTGACTCAAATCGATGTAGCTAAAGTTTTTATGACACGCTCAAGGGTAAATACGTCATTTTCTACCCAAAATTGATCCCATGTGACCTATATTGAGTCATATCGTTCGATTCAAAGTGTTTATGTCATTTTATACCCAAACCTCTTCCATTTGAAAGAATTTCTCTCAAATCGATGTATTTCAACTGTTTATGACATGGTCAAGGGTAAACACGTCATTTTCTACCCAAAACTCATCCCATTTGACCCATAATGACTCATATCGTTCGATTTGAAGTGTTTAAGTCATTTTATATACAAAAACTCTCCCGCTTGACCGAGTTTGAATCAAATAGATGTATTTCAAGTGTTGAAGACATGTTTAAGGGTAAATACGTCATTTTCTACCCAAAACTAATCCCTTTTGACCTATATTGACTCATATCGTCCGATTCAAAGTGTTTAGGTCATTTAATACACAAAACCTCACCAGTTTGGCCGAGTTTGACTCAAATCGATGTATTTCAAGTTTTATGACATGTTCGGGGGTAAATACGTCATTTTCTACCCAAAGCTGAACCCATTTTACCTATATTGACTCCTATCGTCAATTTCGAACAGTTTATGTAATTTTATTCCCAAAACCTCTCCTGTCTTGACCGAGTTTGACTCAAATCGATGTAGCTAAAGTTTTTATGACACGCTCAAGGATAAATACGTCATTTTCTACCCAAAATTGATCCCATGTGACCTATATTGAGTCATATCGTTCGATTCAAAGTGTTTATGTCATTTTATACACAAACCTTTTCCATTTGAAAGAATTTGACTCAAATCGATGTATTTCATCTGTTTCTGACATGGTCAACGGTAAACACGTCATTTTCTACCCAAAACTCATCCCATTTGACATATAATGACTCATATCGTTCGATTTGAAGTGTTTAAGTCATTTTATATACAAAAACTCTCCCGTTTGACCGAGTTTGAATCAAATAGATGTATTTCAAGTGTTGAAGAAATGTTTAAGGGTAAATACGTCATTTTATACCCAAAACTAATCCCTTTTGACCTATATTGACTCATATCGTCCGATTCAAAGTGTTTAGGTCATTTAATACACAAAACCTCACCAGTTTGGCCGAGTTTGACTCAAATCGATGTATTTCAAGTTTTTATGACATGTTCGGGGGTAAATACGTCAGTTTCTACCCAAAGCTGATCCCATTTGACCTATATTGACTCCTATCGTCCGTTTCGAACAGTTTATGTAATTTTATTCCCAAAACCTCTCCTGTCTTGACCGAGTTTGACTCAAATCGATGTAGCTAAAGTTTTTATGACACGCTCAAGGGTAAATACGTCATTTTCTACCCAAAATTGATCCCATGTGACCTATATTGAGTCATATCGTTCGATTCAAAGTGTTTATGTCATTTTGTACCCAAACCTCTTCCATTTGAAAGAATTTGACTCAAATCGATGTATTTCATCTGTTTCTGACATGGTCAACGGTAAACACGTCATTTTCTACCCAAAACTCATCCCATTTGACCTATAATGACTCATATCGTTCGATTTGAAGTGTTTAAGTCATTTTATATACAAAAACTCTCCCGTTTGACCGAGTTTGAATCAAATAGATGTATTTCAAGTGTTGAAGACATGTTTAAGGGTAAATACGTCATTTTCTACCCAAAACTAATCCCTTTTGACCTATATTGACTCATATCGTCCGATTCAAAGTGTTTAGGTCATTTAATACACAAAACCTCACCAGTTTGGCCGAGTTTGACTCAAATCGATGTATTTCAAGTTTTTGTGACATGTTCGGGGGTAAATACGTCATTTTCCACCCAAAGCTGATCCCATTTGACCTATATGGACTCCTATCGTCCATTTCAAACAGTTTATGTAATTTTATTCCCAAAACCTCTCCTGTCTTGACCGAGTGTGACTCAAATCGATGTAGCTAAAGTTTTTATGACACGCTCAAGGGTAAATACGTCATTTTCTACCCGAAATTGATCCCAAGTGACCTATATTGAGTCATATCGTTCGATTCAAAATTTTTATTTCATTTTATACCCAAACCTCTTCCATTTGAAAGAATTTGACTCAAATCGATATATTTCAACTGTTTATGACATGGTTAAGGGTAAACACGTCATTTTCTACCCAAAACTCATCTCATTTGACCTATAATGACTCATATCGTTCGATTTGATGTGTTTAAGTCAATTTATGTACAAAAACTCTCCCGTTTGACCGAGTTTGAATCAAATAGATGTATTTCAAGTGTTGAAGACATGTTTAAGGGTAAATACGTCATTTTCTACCCAAAACTAATCCCTTTTGACCTATATTGACTCATATCGTCCGATTCAAAGTGTTTAGGTCATTTAATACACTAAACCTCACCAGTTTGGCCGAGTTTGACTCAAATCGATGTATTTCAAGTTTTTGTGACATGTTCGGGGGTAAATACGTCATTTTCCACCCAAAGCTGATCCCATTTGACCTATATGGACTCCTATCGTCCATTTCGAACAGTTTATGTAATTTTATTCCCAAAACCTCTCCTGTCTTGACCGAGTTTGACTCAAATCGATGTACCTAAAGTTTTTATGACACGCTCAAGGGTAAATACGTCATTTTCTACCCAAAATTGATCCCATGTGACCTATATTGAGTCATATCGTTCGGTTCAAAGTGTTTATGTCATTTTATACCCAAACCTCTTCCATTTGAAAGAATTTCTCTCAAATCGATGTATTTTAACTGTTTATGACATGGTCAAGGGTAAACACGTCATTTTCTACCCAAAACTCATCCCATTTGACCCATAATGACTCATATCGTTCGATTTGAAGTGTTTAAGTCATTTTATGTACAAAAACTCTCCCGCTTGACCGAGTTTGAATCAAACAGATGTATTTCAAGTGTTGAAGACATGTTTAAGGGTAAATACGTCATTTTCTACCCAAAACTAATCCCTTTTGACCTATATTGACTCATATCGTCCGATTCAAAGTGTTTAGGTCATTTAATACACAAAACCTCACCAGGTTGGCCGAGTTTGACTCAAATCGATGTATTTCAAGTTTTTGTGACATGTTCGGGGGTAAATACGTCATTTTCCACCCAAAGCTGATCCCATTTGACCTATATGGACTCCTATCGTCCCTTTCGAACAGTTTATGTAATTTTATTCCCAAAACCTCTCCTGTCTTGACCGAGTTTGACTCAAATCGATGTACCTAAACTTTTTATGACACGCTCAAGGGTAAATACGTCATTTTCTACCCAAAATTGATCCAATGTGGCCTATATTGAGTCATATCGTTCGATTCAAAGTGTTTATGTCGTTTTATACCCAAACCTCTTCCATTTGAAAGAATTTGACTCAAATCGATGTATTTCAACTATTTGTGACGTGGTCAAGGGTAAACACGTCATTTTCTACCCAAAACTCATCCCATTTGACCTATAATGACTCATATCGTTCGATTTGAAGTGTTTAAGTCATTTTATATACAAAAACTCTCCCGTTTGACCGAGTTTGAATGAAATAGATGTATTTCAAGTGTTGAAGACATGTTTAAGGGTAAATACGTCATTTTCTACCCAAAACTAATCCCTTTTGACCTATATTGACTCATATCGTCCGATTCAAAGTGTTTAGGTCATTTAATACACAAAACCTCACCAGTTTGGCCGAGTTTGACTCAAATCGATGTATTTCAAGTTTTTGTGACATGTTCGGGGGTAAATACGTCATTTTCCACCCAAAGCTGATCCCATTTGACCTATATGGACTCCTATCGTCCATTTCAAACAGTTTATGTAATTTTATTCCCAAAACCTCTCCTGTCTTGACCGAGTGTGACTCAAATCGATGTAGCTAAAGTTTTTATGACACGCTCAAGGGTAAATACGTCATTTTCTACCCGAAATTGATCCCAAGTGACCTATATTGAGTCATATCGTTCGATTCAAAATTTTTATGTCATTTTATACCCAAACCTCTTCCATTTGAAAGAATTTGACTCAAATCGATATATTTCAACTGTTTATGACATGGTTAAGGGTAAACACGTCATTTTCTACCCAAAACTCATCTCATTTGACCTATAATGACTCATATCGTTCGATTTGATGTGTTTAAGTCAATTTATGTACAAAAACTCTCCCGTTTGACCGAGTTTGAATCAAATAGATGTATTTCAAGTGTTGAAGACATGTTTAAGGGTAAATACGTCATTTTCTACCCAAAACTAATCCCTTTTGACCTATATTGACTCATATCGTCCGATTCAAAGTGTTTAGGTCATTTAATACACAAAACCTCACCAGTTTGGCCGAGTTTGACTCAAATCGATGTATTTCAAGTTTTTGTGACATGTTCGGGGGTAAATACGTCATTTTCCACCCAAAGCTGATCCCATTTGACCTATATGGACTCCTATCGTCCATTTCGAACAGTTTATGTAATTTTATTCCCAAAACCTCTCCTGTCTTGACCGAGTTTGACTCAAATCGATGTACCTAAAGTTTTTATGACACGCTCAAGGGTAAATACGTCATTTTCTACCCAAAATTGATCCCATGTGACCTATATTGAGTCATATCGTTCGGTTCAAAGTGTTTATGTCATTTTATACCCAAACCTCTTCCATTTGAAAGAATTTCTCTCAAATCGATGTATTTCAACTGTTTATGACATGGTCAAGGGTAAACACGTCATTTTCTACCCAAAACTCATCCCATTTGACCCATAATGACTCATATCGTTCGATTTGAAGTGTTTAAGTCATTTTATGTACAAAAACTCTCCCGCTTGACCGAGTTTGAATCAAATAGATGTATTTCAAGTGTTGAAGACATGTTTAAGGGTAAATACGTCATTTTCTACCCAAAACTAATCCCTTTTGACCTATATTGACTCATATCGTCCGATTCAAAGTGTTTAGGTCATTTAATACACAAAACCTCACCAGGTTGGCCGAGTTTGACTCAAATCGATGTATTTCAAGTTTTTATGACATGTTCGGGGGTAAATACATCATTTTCCACCCAAAGCTAATCCCATTTGACCTATATTGACTCCTATCGTCCGTTTCGAACAGTTTATGTAATTTTATTCCCAAAACCTCTCCTGTCTTGACCGAGTTTGACTCAAATCGATGTAGCTAAAGTTTTTATGACACGCTCAAGGGTAAATACGTCATTTTCTACCCAAAATTGATCCCTTGTGACCTATATTGAGTCATATCGTTCGATTCAAAGTGTTTATGTCATTTTATACCCAAACCTCTTCCATTTGAAAGAATTTCACTCAAATCGATGTATTTCAATTGTTTATGACATGGTCAAGGGTAAACACGTCATTTTCTACCCAAAACTCATCCTATTTGACCTATAATGACTCATATCGTTCGATTTGAAGTGTTTGAGTCATTTTATATACAAAAACTCTCCCGTTTGATCGAGTTTGAATCAAATAGATGTATTTCAAGTGTTGAAGACATGTTTAAGGGTAAATACGTCATTTTCTACCCAAAACTAATCCCTTTTGACCTATATTGACTCATATCGTCCGATTCAAAGTGTTTAGGTCATTTAATACACAAAACCTCACCAGTTTGGCCGAGTTTGACTCAAATCGATGTATTTCAAGTTTTTATGACATGTTCGAGGGTAAATACGTCATTTTCCACCCAAAGCTGATCCCATTTGACCTATATTGACTCCTATCGTCCATTTCGAACAGTTTATGTAATTCTATTCCCAAAACCTCTCCTGTCTTGACCGAGTTTGACTCAAATCGATGTACCTAAAGTTTTTATGACACGCTCAAGGGTAAATACGTCATTTTCTACCCAAAATTGATCCCATGTGACCTATATTGAGTCATATCGTTCGATTCAAAGTGTTTATGTCATTTTATACCCAAACCTCTTCCATTTGAAAGAATTTGACTCAAATCGATGTATTTCAACTATTTGTGACGTGGTCAAGGGTAAACACGTCATTTTCTACCCAAAACTCATCCCATTTGACCCGTAATGACTCATATCGTTCGATTTGAATTGTTTAAGTCACTTTAAATACAAAAACTCTCCCGTTTGACCGAGTTTGAATCAAATAGATGTATTTCAAGTGTTGAAGACATGTTTAAGGGTAACTACGTCATTTTCTACCCAAAACTAATCCCTTTTGACCTATATTGACTCATATCGTCCGATTCAAAGTGTTTAGGTCATTTAATACACAAAACCTCACCAGTTTGGCCGAGTTTGACTCAAATCGATGTATTTCAAGTATTTATGACATGTTCGGGGGTAAATACGTCATTTTCCACCCAAAGCTGATCCCATTTGACCTATATTGACTCCTATCGTCCATTTCGAACAGTTTATGTAATTTTATTCCCAAAACCTCTCCTGTCTTGACCGAGTTTGACTCAAATCGATGTACCTAAAGTTTTTATGACACGCTCAAGGGTAAATACGTCATTTTCTACCCAAAATTGATCCCATGTGACCTATATTGAGTCATATCGTTCGATTCAAAGTGTTTATGTCATTTTATACCCAAACCTCTTCCATTTGAAAGAATTTGACTCAAATCGATGTATTTTAACTGTTTATGACATGGTCAAGGGTAGACACGTCATTTTCTACCCAAAACTCATCCCATTTGACCCATAATGACTCATATCGTTCGATTTGAATTGTTTAAGTCACTTTAAATACAAAAACTCTCCCGTTTGACCGAGTTTGAATCAAATAGATGTATTTCAAGTGTTGAAGACATGTTTAAGGGTAAATACGTCATTTTCTACCCAAAACTAATCCCTTTTGACCTATATTGACTCATATCGTCCGATTCAAAGTGTTTAGGTCATTTAATACACAAAACCTCACCACTTTGGCCGAGTTTGACTCAAATCGATGTATTTCAAGTTTTTGTGACATGTTCGGGGGTAAATACGTCATTTTCCACCCAAAGCTGATCCCATTTGACCTATATTGACTCCTATCGTCCATTTCGAACAGTTTATGTAATTTTATTCCTAAAACCTCTCCTGTCTTGACCGCGTTTGACTCAAATCGATGTAGCTAAAGTTTTTATGACACGCTCAAGGGTAAATACGTCATTTTCTACCCAAAATTGATCCCATGTGACCTATATTGAGTCATATCGTTCGATTCAAAGTGTTTATGTCATTTTATACCCAAACCTCTTCCATTTGAAAGAATTTGACTCAAATCGATGTATTTCAACTGTTTATGACATGGTCAAGGGTAGACACGTCATTTTCTACCCAAAACTCATCCCATTTGACCCCTAATGACTCATATCGTTCGATTTGAATTGTTTAAGTCACTTTAAATACAAAAACTCTCCCGTTTGACCGAGTTTGAATCAAATAGATGTATTTCAAGTGTTGAAGACATGTTTAAGGGTAAATACGTCATTTTCTACCCAAAACTAATCCCTTTTGACCTATATTGACTCATATCGTCCGATTCAAAGTGTTTAGGTCATTTAATACACAAAACCTCACCAGTTTGGCCGAGTTTGACTCAAATCGATATATTTCAAGTTTTTGTGACATGTTCGGGGGTAAATACGTCATTTTCTACCCAAAGCTGATCCCATTTGACCTATATTGACTCCTATCGTCCATTTCGAACAGTTTATGTAATTTTATTCCCAAAACCTCTCCTGTCTTGACCGAGTTTGACTCAAATCGATGTACCTAAAGTTTTTATGACACGCTCAAGAGTAAATACTTCACTTTCTACCCAAAATTGATCCCATGTGACCTATATTGAGTCATATCGTTCCATTCAATGTGTTTATGTCATTTTATACCGAGACCTCTTCCATTTGAAAGAATTTCACTCAAATCGATGTATTTCAACTGTTTATGACATGGTCAAGGGTAAACACGTCATTTTCTACCCAAAACTCATCCCATTTGACCCGTAATGACTCATATCGTTCGATTTGAAGTGTTTAAGTCATTTTATATACAAAAACTCTCTCGTTTGACCGAGTTTGAATCAAATAGATGTATTTCAAGTGTTGAAGACATGTTTAAGGGTAAATACGTCATTTTCTACCCAAAACTAATCCCTTTTGACCTATATTGACTCATATCGTCCGATTCAAAGTGTTTAGGTCATTTAATACACAAAACCTCACCAGTTTGGCCGAGTTTGACTCAAATCGATGTATTTCAAGTATTTATGACATGTTCGGGGGTAAATACGTCATTTTCCACCCAAAGCTGATCCCAGTTGACCTATATTGACTCCTATCGTCCATTTCGAACAGTTTATGTAATTTTATTCCCAAAACCTCTCCTGTCTTGACCGAGTTTGACTCAAATCGATGTACCTAAAGTTTTTATGACACGCTCAAGGGTAAATACGTCATTTTCTACCCAAAATTGATCCCATGTGACCTATATTGAGTCATATCGTTTGATTCAAAGTGTTTATGTCATTTTATACCCAAACCTCTTCCATTTGAAAGAATTTGACTCAAATCGATGTATTTCAACTGTTTATGACATGGTCAAGGGTAGACACGTCATTTTCTACCCAAAACTCATCCCATTTGACCCATAATGACTCATATCGTTCGATTTGAATTGTTTAAGTCACTTTAAATACAAAAACTCTCCCGTTTGACCGAGTTTGAATCAAATAGATGTATTTCAAGTGTTGAAGACATGTTTAAGGGTAAATACGTCATTTTCTACCCAAAACTAATCCCTTTTGACCTATATTGACTCATATCGTCCGATTCAAAGTGTTTAGGTCATTTAATACACAAAACCTCACCAGTTTGGCCGAGTTTGACTCAAATCGATGTATTTCAAGTATTTATGACATGTTCGGGGGTAAATACGTCATTTTCCACCCAAAGCTGATCCCATTTGACCTATATTGACTCCTATCGTCCATTTCGAACAGTTTATGTAATTTTATTCCCAAAACCTCTCCTGTCTTGACCGAGTTTGACTCAAATCGATGTACCTAAAGTTTTTATGACACGCTCAAGGGTAAATACGTCATTTTCAACCCAAAATTGATCCCATGTGACCTATATTGAGTCATATCGTTCGATTCAAAGTGTTTATGTCATTTTATACCCAAACCTCTTCCATTTGAAAGAATTTGACTCAAATCGATGTATTTCAACTGTTTATGACATGGTCAAGGGTAGACACGTCATTTTCTACCCAAAACTCTTCCCATTTGACCCATAATGACTCATATCATTCGATTTGAATTGTTTAAGTCACTTTAAATACAAAAACTCTCCCGTTTGACCGAGTTTGAATCAAATAGATATATTTCAAGTGTTGAAGACATGTTTAAGGGTAAATACGTCATTTTCTACCCAAAACTAATCCCTTTTGACCTATATTGACTCATATCGTCTGATTCAAAGTGTTTAGGTCATTTAATACACAAAACCTCACCAGTTTGGCCGAGTTTGACTCAAATCGATGTATTTCAACTGTTTATGACATGGTCAAGGGTAGACACGTCATTTTCTACCCAAAACTCATCCCATTTGACCCATATTGACTCATATCGTTCGATTTGAATTGTTTAAGTCACTTTATATACAAAAACTCTCCCGTTTGACCGAGGTTAAATCAAATAGATGTATTTCAAGTGTTGAAGACATGTTTAAGGGTAAATACGTCATTTTCTACCCAAAACTAATCCCTTTTGACCTATATTGACTCATATCGTCCGATTCAAAGTGTTTAGGTCATTTAATACACAAAACCTCACCAGTTTGGCCGAGTTTGACTCAAATCGATGTATTTCAAGTTTTTATGACATGTTCGGGGGTAAATACGTCATTTTCTACCCAAAGCTGATCCCATTTGACCTATATTGACTCCTATCGTCCATTTCGAACATTTTATGTAATTTTATTCCCAAAACCTCTCCTGTCTTGACCGAGTTTGACTCAAATCGATGTACCTAAAGTTTTTATGACACGCTCAAGGAAAAATACTTCATTTTCTACCCAAAATTGATCCCATGTGACCTATATTGAGTCATATCGTTCGATTCAATGTGTTTATGTCATTTTATACCCAGACCTCTTCCATTTGAAAGATTTTCACTCAAATCGATGTATTTCAACTGTTTATGACATGGTCAAGGGTAAACACGTCATTTTCTACCCAAAACTCATCCCATTTGACCCATAATGACTCATATCGTTCGATTTGAAGTGTTTAAGTCATTTTATATACAAAAACTCTCCCGCTTGACCGAGTTTGAATCAAATAGATGTATTTCAAGTGTTGAAGACATGTTTAAGGGTAAATACGTCATTTTCAACCCAAAACTAATCCCTTTTAACCTATATTGACTCATATCGTCCGATTCAAAGTGTTTAGGTCATTTAATATACAAAACCTCACCAGGTTGGCCGAGTTTGACTCAAATCGATGTATTTCAAGTTTTTATGACATGTTCGGGGGTAAATACGTCATTTTCCACCCAAAGTTGATCCCATTTGACCTATATTGACTCATATCGTCCATTTCGAACAGTTTATGTAATTTTATTCCCAAAACCTCTCCTGTCTTGACCGAGTTTGACTCAAATCGATGTACCTAAAGTTTTTATGACACGCTCAAGGGTAAATACGTCATTTTCTACCCAAAATTGATCCCATGTGACCTATATTATCGTTCGATTCAAAGTGTTTATGTCATTTTATACCCAAACCTCTTCCATTTGATATAATTTCACTCAAATCGATGTATTTCAACTGGTTATGACATGGTCAAGGGTAGACACGTCATTTTCTACCCAAAACTCATCCCATTTGAACTATAATGATTCATATCGTTCGATTTGAAGTGTTTAAGTCATTTTATATACAAAAACTCTCCCGTTTGACCGAGTTGGAATCAAATAGATGTATTTCAAGTGTTGAAGACATGTTTAAGGGTAAATACGTCATTTTCTACCCAAAACTAATCCCTTTTGACCTATATTGACTCATATCGTCCGATTCAAAGTGTTTAGGTCATTTAATACACAAAACCTCATCAGTTTGGCCGAGTTTGACTCAAATCGATGTATTTCAAGTTTTTATGACATGTTCGGGGGTAAATACGTCATTTTCCACCCAAAGCTGATCCCATTTTACCTATGTTGACTCCTATCGTCCATTTCGAACAGTTTATGCTATTTTATTCCCAAAACCTCTCCTGTCTTGACCGAGTTTGACTCAAATCGATGTACCTAAAGTTTTTATGACACGCTCAAGGGTAAATACGTCATTTTCTACCCAAAATTGATCCCATGTGACCTATAATGAGTCATATCGTTCGATTCAATGTGTTTATGTCATTTTATACCCAAACCTCTTCCATTTGAAAGAATTTCACTCAAATCGATGTATTTCAACTGATTATGACATGGTCAAGGGTAGACACATCATTTTCTACACAAAACTCATCCCATTTGACCCATAATGACTCATATCGTTCGATTTGAAGTGTTTAAGTCATTTTATTTACAAAAACTCTCCTGTTTTACCGAGTTTGAATCAAATAGATGTATTTCAAGTGTTGAAGACATGTTTAAGGGTAAATACGTCATTTTCTACCCAAAACTAATCCCTTTTGACCTATATTGGATCATATCGTCCGATTCAAAGTGTTTAGGTCATTTAATACACAAACCCTCACCAGTTTGGCCGAGTTTGACTCAAATCGATGTATTTCAAGTTTTTATGACATATTCGGGGGTAAATAAGTCATTTTCTACCCAAAGCTGATCCCATTTGACCTATATTGACTCATATCGTCCATTTCGAACAGTTTATGTAATTTTATTCCGAAAACCTCTCCTGTCTTGACCGATTTGACTCGAATCGATGTACCTAAAGTTTTTATGACACGCTCAAGGGTAAATACGTCATTTTCTACACAAAATTGATCCCATGTGACCTATATTGAGTCATATCGTTCGATTCAAAGTGTTTATGTCATTTTATACCCAGACCTCTTCCATTTGAAAGAATTTGACTCAAATCGATGTATTTCAACTGTTTATGACATGGTCAAGGGTAAACACGTCATTTTCTACCCAAAACTCATCCCATTTGACCTATAATGACTCATATCGTTCGATTTGAAGTGTTTAAGTCATTTTATATACAAAAACTCTCCTGTTTGACCGAGTTTGAATCAAATAGATGTATTTCAAGTGTTGAAGACATGTTTAAGGGTAAATACGTCATTTTCTACCCAAAACTAATCCCTTTTGACCTATATTGACTCATATCGTCCGATTCAAAGTGTTTAGGTCATTTAATACACAAAACCTCACCAGTTTGGCCGAGTTTGACTCAAATTGATGTATTTCAAGTTTTTATGACATGTTCGGGGGTAAATACGTCATTTTCTACCCAAAGCTGATCCCATTTGACCTATATTGACTCCTATCGTCCATTTCGAACATTTTATGTAATTTTATTCCCAAAACCTCTCCTGTCTTGACCGAGTTTGACTCAAATCGATGTACCTAAAGTTTTCATGAGACGCTCAAGGGTAAATACTTCATTTTCTACCCAAAATTGATCCCATGTGACCTATATTGAGTCATATCGTTCGATTCAATGTGTTTATGTCATTTTATACCCAAACCTCTTCCATTTGAAAGAATTTCACTCAAATCGATGTATTTCAACTGTTTATGACATGGTCAAGGGTAAACACGTCATTTTCTACCCAAAACTCATCCCATTTGACCCATAATGACTCATATCGTTCGATTTGAAGTGTTTAAGTCATTTTATATACAAAAACTCTCCCGCTTGAGCGAGTTTGAATCAAATAGATGTATTTCAAGTGTTGAAGACATGTTTAAGGGTAAATACGTCATTTTCTACCCAAAACTAATCCCTTTTGACCTATATTGACTCATATCGTCCGATTCAAAGTGTTTAGGTCATTTAATATACAAAACCTCACCAGGTTGGCCGAGTTTGACTCAAATCGATGTATTTCAAGTTTTTATGACATGTTCGGGGGTAAATACGTCATTTTCCACCCAAAGTTGATCCCATTTGACCTATATTGACTCATATCGTCCATTTCGAACAGTTTATGTAATTTTATTCCCAAAACCTCTCCTGTCTTGACCGAGTTTGACTCAAATCGATGTACCTAAAGTTTTTATAACACGCTCAAGGGTAAATACGTCATTTTCTACCCAAAATTGATCCCATGTGACCTATATTATCGTTCGATTCAAAGTGTTTATGTCATTTTATACCCAAACCTCTTCCATTTGAAAGAATTTGACTCAAATCGATGTATTGCAACTGTTTATGACATGGTCAAGGGTAAACACGTCATTTTCTACCCAAAACTCAACCCATTTGACCTATAATGACTAATTTCGTTCGATTTGAAGTGTTTAAGTCATTTTATATACAAAAACTCTCCCGTTTGACCGAGTTTGAATCAAATAGATGTATTTCAAGTGTTGAAGACATGTTTAAGGGTAAATACGTCATTTTCTACCCAAAACTAATCCCTTTTGACCTATATTGGATCATATCGTCCGATTCAAAGTGTTTAGGTCATTTAATACACAAACCCTCACCAGTTTGGCCGAGTTTGACTCAAATCGATGTATTTCAAGTTTTTATGACATATTCGGGGGTAAATAAGTCATTTTCTACCCAAAGCTGATCCCATTTGACCTATATTGACTCATATCGTCCATTTCGAACAGTTTATGTAATTTTATTCCGAAAACCTCTCCTGTCTTGACCGATTTGACTCGAATCGATGTACCTAAAGTTTTTATGACACGCTCAAGGGTAAATACGTCATTTTCTACACAAAATTGATCCCATGTGACCTATATTGAGTCATATCGTTCGATTCAAAGTGTTTATGTCATTTTATACCCAGACCTCTTCCATTTGAAAGAATTTGACTCAAATCGATGTATTTCAACTGTTTATGACATGGTCAAGGGTAAACACGTCATTTTCTACCCAAAACTCATCCCATTTGACCTATAATGACTCATATCGTTCGATTTGAAGTGTTTAAATCATTTTATATACAAAAACTCTCCCGTTTGACCGAGTTTGAATCAAATAGATGTATTTCAAGTGTTGAAGACATGTTTAAGGGTAAATACGTCATTTTCTACCCAAAACTAATCCCTTTTGGCCTATCTTGACTCATATCGTCCGATTCAAAGTGTTTAGGTCATTTAATACACAAAACCTCACCAGCTTTGCCGAGTTTGACTCAAATCAATGTATTTCAAGTTTTTATGACATGTTCGAGGGTAAATACGTCATTTTCTACCAAAAGCCGATCCCATTTGACCTATATTGACTCACATCGTCCATTTCGAACAGTTTATGTAATTTTTTTCCCAAAATCTCTCTTGTCTTGACCGAGTTTGACTCAAATCGATGTACCTAAAGTTTTTATGACACGCTCAAGGGTAAATACGTCATTTTCTACCCAAAATTGATCCCATGTGACCTATATTGAGTCATATCGTTCGATTCAAAGTGTTTATGTCATTTTATACCCAAACCTCTTCCATTTGAAAGAATTTGACTCAAATTGATGTATTTCAACTATTTATGACCTGGTCAAGGGTAAACACGTCATTTTCTACCCAAAACTCATCCCATTTGACCTATAATGACTCATATCGTTCGATTTGAAGTGTTTAAGTCATTTTATATACAAAAACTCTCCCGTTTGACCGAGTTTGAATCAAATAGATGTATTTCAAGTGTTGAAGACATGTTTAAGGGTAAATACGTCATTTTCTACCCAAAACTAATCCCTTTTGACCTATATTGACTCATATCGTCCGATTCAAAGTGTTTAGGTCATTTAATACGCAACACCTCACTAGTTTGGCCGAGTTTGACTCAAATCGATATATTTCAAGTTTTTATGACATGTTCGAGGGTAAATACGTCGTTTTCTACCCAAAGCCGATCCCATTTGACCTATATTGACTCATATCGTCCATTTCGAACAGTTTATGTAATTTTATTCCCAAAACCTCTCCTGGCTTGACCGAGTTTGACCCAAATCAATGTACCTAAAGTTTTTATGACACCCTCAACGGTAAATACGTCATTTTCTACCCAAAATTGATCCCATGTGGCCTACATTGAGTCATATCGTTCGATTCAAAGTGTTTATGTCATTTTATACCCAAACCTCTTCCATTTGAAAGAATTTGACTCAAATCGATGTATTTCAACTATTTGTGACGTGGTCAAGGGTAAACACGTCATTTTCTACCCAAAACTCATCCCATTTGACCTATAATGACTCATATCGTTCGATTTGAAGTGTTTAAGTCATTTTATATACAAAAACTCTCCCGTTTGACCGAGCTTGAATCAAATAGATGTATTTCAAGTGTTGAAGACATGTTTAAGGGTAAATACGTCATTTTCTACCCAAAATTGATTCCATGTGGCCTATATTGAGTCATATCGTTCGATTCAAAGTGTTTATGTCATTTTATACCCAAACCTCTTCCATTTGAAAGAATTTAACTCAAATCGATGTATTTCAACTGACGTGGTCAAGGGTAAACACGTCATTTAATACCCAAAACTCATCCCATTTGACCTATAATGACTCATATCGTTCGATTTGAAGTGTTTAAGTCATTTTATATACAAAAACTCTCCCGTCTGACCGAGTTTGAATCAAATAGATGTATTTCAAGTGTTGAAGACATGTTTAAGGGTAAATACGTCATTTTCTACCCAAAACTAATCCCTTTTGACCTGTATTGACTCATATCGTTCGATTCAAAGTGTTTAGGTCATTTAATACACAAAACCTCACCAGTTTGGCCGAGTTTGACTCAAATCGATGTATTTCAAGTTTTTATGACATGTTGGAGGGTAAATACGTCATTTTCTACCCAAAGCCGATCCCATTTGACCTATATTGACTCATATCGTCCATTTCGAACACTTTATGTAACTTTATTCCCAAAACCTCTCCTGTCTTGACCGAGTTTGACTCAAATCGATGTACCTAAAGTTTTTATGACACGCTCAAGGGTAAATACGTCATTTTCTACCCAAAATTGATCCCATGTGGCCTATATTGAGTCATATCGTTCGATTCAAAGTGTTTATGTCGTTTTATACCCAAACCTCTTCCTTTTGAAAAAATTTGACTCAAATCGATGTATTTCAACTATTTGTGACGTGGTCAAGGGTAAACACGTCATTTTCTACCCAAAACTCATCCCATTTGACCTATAATGACTCATATCGTTCGATTTGAAGTGTTTAAGTCATTTTATATACAAAAACTCTCCCGTCTGACCGAGTTTGAATCAAATAGATGTATTTCAAGTGTTGAAGACATGTTTAAGGGTAAATACGTCATTTTCTACCCAAAACTAATCCCTTTTGACCTATATTGACTCATATCGTCCGATTCAAAGTGTTTAGGTCATTTAATACGCAACACCTCACTAGTTTGGCCGAGTTTGACTCAAATCGATATATTTCAAGTTTTTATGACATGTTCGAGGGTAAATACGTCGTTTTCTACCCAAAGCCGATCCCATTTGACCTATATTGACTCATATCGTCCATTTCGAACAGTTTATGTAATTTTATTCCCAAAACCTCTCCTGGCTTGACCGAGTTTGACTCAAATCGATGTACCTAAAGTTTTTATGACACCCTCAACGGTAAATACGTCATTTTCTACCCAAAATTGATCCCATGTGGCCTACATTGAGTCATATCGTTCGATTCAAAGTGTTTATGTCATTTTATACCCAAACCTCTTCCATTTGAAAGAATTTGACTCAAATCGATGTATTTCAACTATTTGTGACGTGGTCAAGGGTAAACACGTCATTTTCTACCCAAAACTCATCCCATTTGACCTATAATGACTCATATCGTTCGATTTGAAGTGTTTAAGTCATTTTATATACAAAAACTCTCCCGTTTGACCGAGTTTGAATCAAATAGATGTATTTCAAGTGTTGAAGACATGTTTAAGGGTAAATACGTCATTTTCTACCCAAAACTAATCCCTTTTGACCTATATTGACTCATATCGTCCGATTCAAAGTGTTTAGGTCATTTAATACACAAAACCTCACCAGTTTGGCCGAGTTTGACTCAAATCGATGTATTTCAAGTTTTTATGACATGTTCGAGGGTAAATACGTCATTTTCTACCCAAAGCCGATCCCATTTGACCTATATTGACTCATATCGTCCATTTCGAACACTTTATGTAACTTTATTCCCAAAACCTCTCCTGTCTTGACCGAGTTTGACTCAAATCGATGTGCCTAAAGTTTTTATGACACGCTCAAGGGTAAATACGTCATTTTCTACCCAAAATTGATCCCATGTGGCCTATATTGAGTCATATCGTTCGATTCAAAGTGTTTATGTCGTTTTATACCCAAACCTCTTCCATTTGAAAAAATTTGACTCAAATCGATGTATTTCAACTATTTGTGACGTGGTCAAGGGTAAACACGTCATTTTCTACCCAAAACTCATCCCATTTGACCTATAATGACTCATATCGTTCGATTTGAAGTGTTTAAGTCATTTTATATACAAAAACTCTCCCGTTTGACCGAGTTTGAATCAAATAGATGTATTTCAAGTGTTGAAGACATGTTTAAGGGTAAATACGTCATTTTCTACCCAAAACTAATCCCTTTTGACCTATATTGACTCATATCGTCCGATTCAAAGTGTTTAGGTCATTTAATAAACAAAACCTCACCAGTTTGGCCGAGTTTGACTCAAATCGATGTATTTCAAGTTTTTATGACATGTTCGAGGGTAAATACGTCATTTTCTACCCAAAGCCGATCCCATTTGACCTATATTGACTCATATCGTCCATTTCGAACAGTTTATGTAACTTTATTCCCAAAAGCTCTCCTGTCTTGACCGAGTTTGACTCAAATCGATGTGCCTAAAGTTTTTATGACACGCTCAAGGGTAAATACGTCATTTTCTACCCAAAATTGATCCCATGTGGCCTTTATTGTGTCATATCGTTCGATTCAAAGTGTTTATGTCGTTTTATACCCAAACCTCTTCCATTTGAAAGAATTTGACTCAAATCGATGTATTTCAACTATTTGTGACGTGGTCAAGGGTAAACACGTCATTTTTTACCAAAAACTCATCCCATTTGACCTATAATGACTCATATAGTTCGATTTGAAGTGTTTAAGTCATTTTATATAGAAAAAGTCTCCCGTCTGACCGAGTTTGAATCAAATAGATGTATTTCAAGTGTTGAAGACATGTTGAAGGGTAAATACGTCATTTTCTACCCAAAACTAATCCCTTTTGACCTATATTGACCCATATCGTCCGATTCAAAGTGTTTAGGTCATTTAATACAAAAAACCTCACCAGTTTGGCCGAGTTTGACTCAAATCGATGTACCTAAACTTTTTATGACACGCTCAAGGGTAAATACGTCATTTTCAACCCAAAATTCATCCCATGTGGCCTATATTGAGTCATATCGTTCGATTCAAAGTGTTTATGTCGTTTTATACCCAAACCTCTTCCATTTGAAAGAATTTGACTCAAATCGATGTATTTCAACTATTTGTGACATGGTCAAGGGTAAACACGTCATTTTCTACCCAAAACTCATCCCATTTGACCTATAATGACTCATACCGTTCGATTTGAAGTGTTTAAGTCATTTTATATTCAAAAACTCTTCCGTTTGAGCGAGTTTGAATCAAATAGATGTATTTCAAGTGTTGAAGACATGTTTAAGGGTAAATACGTCATTTTCTACCCAAAACTAATCCCTTTTGACCTATATTGACTCATATCGTCCGATTTAAAGTGTTTAGGTCATTTAATACACAAAACCTCACCAGTTTGGCCGAGTTTGACTCAAATCGATGTATTTCAAGTTTTTATGACATGTTCGAGGGTAAATACGTCATTTTCTACCCAAAGCCGATCCCATTTGACCTATATTGACTCATATCGTCCATTTCGAACAGTTTATGTAACTTTATTCCCAAAACCTCTCCTGTCTTGACCGAGTTTGACTCAAATCGATGTACCTAAACTTTTTATGACACGCTCAAGGGTAAATACGTCATTTTCTACCCAAAATTGATCCAATGTGGCCTATATTGAGTCATATCGTTCGATTCAAAGTGTTTATGTCGTTTTATACCCAAACCTCTTCCATTTGAAAGAATTTGACTCAAATCGATGTATTTCAACTATTTGTGACGTGGTCAAGGGTAAACACGTCATTTTCTACCCAAAACTCATCCCATTTGACCTATAATGACTCATATCGTTCGATTTGAAGTGTTTAAGTCATTTTATATACAAAAACTCTCCCGTTTGACCGAGTTTGAATCAAATAGATGTATTTCAAGTGTTGAAGACATGTTTAAGGGTAAATACGTCATTTTCTACCCAAAACTAATCCCTTTTGACCTATATTGACTCATATCGTCCGATTCAAAGTGTTTAGGTCATTTAATAAACAAAACCTCACCAGTTTGGCCGAGTTTGACTCAAATCGATGTATTTCAAGTTTTTATGACATGTTCGAGGGTAAATACGTCATTTTCTACCCAAAGCCGATCCCATTTGACCTATATTGACTCATATCGTCCATTTCGAACAGTTTATGTAACTTTATTCCCAAAAGCTCTCCTGTCTTGACCGAGTTTGACTCAAATCGATGTGCCTAAAGTTTTTATGACACGCTCAAGGGTAAATACGTCATTTTCTACCCAAAATTGATCCCATGTGGCCTTTATTGTGTCATATCGTTCGATTCAAAGTGTTTATGTCGTTTTATACCCAAACCTCTTCCATTTGAAAGAATTTGACTCAAATCGATGTATTTCAACTATTTGTGACGTGGTCAAGGGTAAACACGTCATTTTTTACCCAAAACTCATCCCATTTGACCTATAATGACTCACACCGTTCGATTTGAAGTGTTTAAGTCATTTTATATTCAAAAACTCTCCCGTTTGACCGAGTTTGAATCAAATAGATGTATTTCAAGTGTTGAAGACATGTTTAAGGGTAAATACGTCATTTTCTACCCAAAACTAATAACTTTTGACCTATATTGACTCATATCGTCCGATTCAAAGTGTTTAGGTCATTTAATACACAAAACCTCACCAGTTTGGCCGAGTTTGACTCAAATCGATGTATTTCAAGTTTTTATGACATGTTCGAGGGTAAATACGTCGTTTTCTACGCAAAGCCGATCCCATTTGACCTATATTGACTCATATCGTCCACTTCGAACAGTTTATGTAACTTTATTCCCAAAAGCTCTCCTGTCTTGACCGAGTTTGACAAAAATCGATGTGCCTAAAGTTTTTATGACACGCTCAAGGGTAAATACGTCATTTTCTACCCAAAATTGATCCCATGTGGCCTTTATTGAGTCATATCGTTCGATTCAAAGTGTTTATGTCGTTTTATACCCAAACCTCTTCCATTTGAAAGAATTTGACTCAAATCGATGTATTTCATCTATTTGTGACGTGGTCAAGGGTAAACACGTCATTTTCTACCCAAAACTCATCCCATTTGACCTATAATGACTCATATCGTTTGATTTGAAGTGTTTAAGTCATTTTATATACAAAAACTCTCCCGTTTGACCGAGTTTGAATCAAATAGATGTATTTCAAGTGTTGAAGACATGTTTAAGGGTAAATACGTCATTTTTTACCCAAAACTAATCCCTTTTGACCTATATTGACTCATATCGTCCGATTCAAAGTGTTTAGGTCATTTAATACAAAAAACCTCACCAGTTTGGCCGAGTTTGACTCAAATCGATGTATTTCAAGTTTTTATGACATGTTCGAGGGTAAATACGTCATTTTCTACCCAAAGCCGATCCCATTTGACCTATATTGAATCATATCGTCCACTTCGAACAGTTTATGTAACTTTATTCCCAAAACCTCTCCTGTCTTGACCGAGTTTGACTCAAATCGATGTACCTAAACTTTTTATGACACGCTCAAGGGTAAATACGTCATTTTCTACCCAAAATTGATCCAATGTGGCCTATATTGAGTCATATCGTTCGATTCAAAGTGTTTATGTCGTTTTATACCCAAACCTCTTCCATTTGAAAGAATTTGACTCAAATCGATGTATTTCAACTATTTGTGACGTGGTCAAGGGTAAACACGTCATTTTCTACCCAAAACTCATCCCATTTGACCTATAATGACTCATATCGTTCGATTTGAAGTGTTTAAGTCATTTTATATACAAAAACTCTCCCGTTTGACCGAGTTTGAATGAAATAGATGTATTTCAAGTGTTGAAGACATGTTTAAGGGTAAATACGTCATTTTCTACCCAAAACTAATCCCTTTTGACCTATATTGACTCATATCGTCTGATTCAAAGTGTTTAGGTCATTTAATACACAAAATCTCACCAGTTTGGCCGAGTTTGACTCAAATCGATGTATTTCAAGTTTTTATGACATGTTCGAGGGTAAATACGTCATTTTCTACCCAAAGCCGATCCCATTTGACCTATATTAACTCATATCGTCCATTTCGAACAGTTTATGAAACTTTATTCCCAAAAGCTCTCCTGTCTTGACCGAGTTTGACACAAATCGATGTGCCTAAAGTTTTTATGACACGCTCAAGGGTAAATACGTCATTTTCTACCCAAAATTGATCCCATGTGGCCTTTATTGAGTCATATCGTTGGATTCAAAGTGTTTATGTCGTTTTATACCCAAACCTCTTCCATTTGAAAGAATTTGACTCAAATCGATGTATTTCAACTATTTGTGACGTGGTCAAGGGTAAACACGTCATTTTTTACCCAAAACTCATCCCATTTGACCTATAATGACTCACACTGTCGATTTGAAGTGTTTAAGTCATTTTATATTCAAAAACTCTCCCGTTTGACCGAGTTTGAATCAAATAGATGTATTTCAAGTGTTGAAGACATGTTTAAGGGTAAATACGTCATTTTCTACCCAAAACTAATAACTTTTGACCTATATTGACTCATATCGTCCGAGTCAAAGTGTTTAGGTCATTTAATACACAAAACCTCACCATTTTGGCCGAGTTTGACTCAAATCGATGTATTTCAAGTTTTTATGACATGTTCGAGGGTAAATACGTCGTTTTCTACCCAAAGCTGATCCCATTTGACTTTTATTGACTCATATTGTCCACTTCGAACAGTTTATGTAACTTTATTCCCAAAACCTCTCCTGTCTTGACCGAGTTTGACTCAAATCGATGTACCTAAAGTTTTTATAACAAGCTCAAGGGTAAATACGTCATTTTCTATCCAAAATTGATCCCGTGTGGCCTATATTGAGTCATATTGTTCGATTCAAAGTGTTTATGTCGTTTTATACCCAAACCTCTTCCATTTGAAAGAATTTGACTCAAATCGATGTATTTCAACTATTTGTGACGTGGTCAAGGGTAAACACGTCATTTTCTACCCAAAACTCATCCCATTTAACCTATAATGACTCATACCGTTCGATTTGAAGTGTTTAAGTCATTTTATATACAAAAACTCTCCCGTTTGACCGAGTTTGAATCAAATAGATGTATTTCAAGTGTTGAAGACATGTTTAAGGGTAAATACGTCATTTTCTACCCAAAACTAATCCCTTTTGACCTATATTGACTCATATCGTCCAATTCAAAGTGTTTCGGTCATTTTATACATAAAACCTCACCAGTTTGGCCGAGTTTGACTCAAATCGATGTATTTCAAGCTTTTATGACATGTTCGAGGGTAAATACGTTGTTTTCTACCCAAAGCTGATCCCATTTGACCTATATTGACTCATATCGTCCATTTCGAACAGTTTATGTAACTTTATTCCCAAAACCTCTCCTGTCTTGACTGAGTTTGACTCAAATGGATGTACCTAAAGTTTTTATGACACGCTCAAGGGTAAATACGTAATTTTCTACCCAAAATTGATCCCATGTGGCCTATATTGAGTCATATCGTTCGATTCAAAGTGTTTATGTCGTTTTATACGCAAACCTCTTCCATTTGAAAGGATTTGACTCAAATCGATGTATTTCAACTATTTGTGACGTGGTCAAGGGTAAACACGTCATTTTCTACCCAAAACTCATCCCATTTGACCTATAATGACTCATACCGTTCGATTTGAAGTGTTTAAGTCATTTTATATACAAAAACTCTCCCGTTTGACCGAGTTTGAATCAAATAGATGTATTTCAAGTGTTGAAGACATGTTTAAGGGTAAATACGTCATTTTCTACCCAAAACTAATAACTTTTGACCTATATTGACTCATATCGTCCGAGTCAAAGTGTTTAGGTCATTTAATACACAAAACCTCACCATTTTGGCCGAGTTTGACTGAAATCGATGTATTTCAAGTTTTTATGACATGTTCGAGGGTAAATACGTCGTTTTCTACCCAAAGCTGATCCCATTTGACTTTTATTGACTCATATTGTCCACTTCGAACAGTTTATGTAACTTTATTCCCAAAACCTCTCCTGTCTTGACCGAGTTTGACTCAAATCGATGTACCTAAAGTTTTTATAACAAGCTCAAGGGTAAATACGTCATTTTCTATCCAAAATTGATCCCGTGTGGCCTATATTGAGTCATATCGTTCGATTCAAAGTGTTTATGTCGTTTTATACCCAAACCTCTTCCATTTGAAAGGATTTGACTCAAATCGATGTATTTCAACTATTTGTGACGTGGTCAAGGGTAAACACGTCATTTTCTACCCAAAACTCATCCCATTTGACCTATAATGACTCATACCGTTCGATTTGAAGTGTTTAAGTCATTTTATATACAAAAACTCTCCGGTTTGACCGAGTTTGAATCAAATAGATGTATTTCAAGTGTTGAAGACATGTTTAAGGGTAAATACGTCATTTTCTACCCAAAACTAATAACTTTTGACCTATATTGACTCATATCGTCCGAGTCAAAGTGTTTAGGTCATTTAATACACAAAACCTCACCATTTTGGCCGAGTTTGACTGAAATCGATGTATTTCAAGTTTTTATGACATGTTCGAGGGTAAATACGTCGTTTTCTACCCAAAGCCGATCCCATTTGACCTATATTGACTCATATCGTCCACTTCGAACAGTTTATGTAACTTTATTCCCAAAAGCTCTCCTGTCTTGACCGAGTTTGACTCAAATCGATGTACCTAAACTTTTTATGACACGCTCAAGGGTAAATACGTCATTTTCTACCCAAAATTCATCCCATGTGGCCTATATTGAGTCATATCGTTCGATTCAAAGTGTTTATCTCGTTTTATACCCAAACCTCTTCCATTTGAAAGAATTTGACTCAAATCGATGTATTTCAACTATTTGTGACGTGGTCAAGGGTAAACACGTCATTTTCTACCCAAAACTCATCCCATTTGACCTATAATGACTCATACCGTTCGATTTGAAGTGTTTAAGTCATTTTATATTCAAAAACTCTCCCGTTTGACCGAGTTTGAATCAAATAGATGTATTTCAAGTGTTGAAGACATGTTTAAGGGTAAATACGTCATTTTCTACCCAAAACTAATCCCTTTTGACCTATATTGACTCATATCGTCCGATTTAAAGTGTTTAGGTCATTTAATACACAAAACCTCACCAGTTTGGCCGAGTTTAACTCAAATCGATGTATTTCAAGTTTTTATGACATGTTCGAGGGTAAATACGTCATTTTCTACCCAAAGCCGATCCCATTTGACCTATATTGAATCATATCGTCCACTTCGAATAGTTTATGTAACTTTATTCCCAAAAGCTCTCCTGTCTTGACCGAGTTTGACTCAAATCGATGTGCCTAAAGTTTTTATGACACGCTCAAGGGTAAATACGTCATTTTCTACCCAAAATTGATCCCATGTGGCCTTTATTGAGTCATATCGTTGGATTCAAAGTGTTTATGTCGTTTTATACCCAAACCTCTTCCATTTGAAAGAATTTGACTCAAATCGATGTATTTCAACTATTTGTGACGTGGTCAAGGGTAAACACGTCATTTTTTCACCAAAACTCATCCCATTTGACCTATAATGACTAACACTGTCGATTTGAAGTGTTTAAGTCATTTTATATTCAAAAACTCTCCCGTTTGACCGAGTTTGAATCAAATAGATGTATTTCAAGTGTTGAAGACATGTTTAAGGGTAAATACGTCATTTTCTACCCAAAACTAATAACTTTTGACCTATATTGACTCATATCGTCCGAGTCAAAGTGTTTAGGTCATTTAATACACAAAACCTCACCATTTTGGCCGAGTTTGACTCAAATCGATGTATTTCAAGTTTTTATGACATGTTCGAGGGTAAATACGTCGTTTTCTACCCAAAGCTGATCCCATTTGACTTATATTGACTCATATTGTCCACTTCGAACAGTTTATGTAACTTTATTCCCAAAACCTCTCCTGTCTTGACCGAGTTTGACTCAAATCGATGTACATAAAGTTTTTATAACAAGCTCAAGGGTAAATACGTCATTTTCTATCCAAAATTGATCCCGTGTGGCCTATATTGAGTCATATCGTTCGATTCAAAGTGTTTATGTCGTTTTATACCCAAACCTCTTCCATTTGAAAGAATTTGACTCAAATCGATGTATTTCAACTATTTGTGACGTGGTCAAGGGTAAACACGTCATTTTCTACCCAAAACTCATCCCATTTGACCTATAATGACTCATACCGTTCGATTTGAAGTGTTTAAGTCATTTTATATACAAAAACTCTCCCGTTTGACCGAGTTTGAATCAAATAGATGTATTTCAAGTGTTGAAGACATGTTTAAGGGTAAATACGTCATTTTCTACCCAAAACTAATCCCTTTTGACCTATATTGACTCATATCGTCCAATTCAAAGTGTTTAGGTCATTTAATACACAAAACCTCACCATTTTGGCCGAGTTTGACTCAAATCGATGTATTTCAAGTTTTTATGACATGTTCGAGGGTAAATACGTCGTTTTCTACCCAAAGCTGACCCATTTGACCTATATTGACTCACATCGTCCATTTCGAACAGTTTATGTAGTTTTATTCCCAAAACCTCTCCTGTCTTGACCGAGTTTGACTCAAATCGATGTACCTAAAGTTTTTATGACACGCTCAATGGTAAATACGTCATTTTCTACCCAAAATTGATCCCATGTGGCCTATATTGAGTCATATCGTTCGATTCAAAGTGTTTATGTCATTTTATACCCAAACCTCTTCCATTTGAAAGAATTTGACTCAAATCGATGTATTTCAGCTATTTATGACGTGGTCAAGGGTAAACACGTCATTTACTACCCAAAACTCATCCCACTTGACCTATAATGACTCATACCGTTCGATTTGAAGTGTTTAAGTCATTTTATATACAAAAACTCTCCCGTTTGACCGAGTTTGAATCAAATAGATGTATTTCAAGTGTTGAAGACATGTTTAAGGGTAAATACGTCATTTTCTACCCAAAACTAATAACTTTTGACCTATATTGACTCATATCGTCCGAGTCAAAGTGTTTAGGTCATTTAATACACAAAACCTCACCATTTTGGCCGAGTTTGACTGAAATGGATGTATTTCAAGTTTTTATGACATGTTCGAGGGTAAATACGTCGTTTTCTACCCAAAGCCGATCCCATTTGACCTATATTGACTCATATCGTCCACTTCGAACAGTTTATGTAACTTTATTCCCAAAAGCTCTCCTGTCTTGACCGAGTTTGACTCAAATCGATGTACCTAAACTTTTTATGACACGCTCAAGGGTAAATACGTCATTTTCTACCCAAAATTCATCCCATGTGGCCTATATTGAGTCATATCGTTCGATTCAAAGTGTTTATGTCGTTTTATACCCAAACCTCTTCCATTTGAAAGAATTTGACTCAAATCGATGTATTTCAACTATTTGTGACGTGGTCAAGGGTAAACACGTCATTTTCTACCCAAAACTCATCCCATTTGACCTATAATGACTCATACCGTTCGATTTGAAGTGTTTAAGTCATTTTATATTCAAAAACTCTCCCGTTTGACCGAGTTTGAATCAAATAGATGTATTTCAAGTGTTGAAGACATGTTTAAGGGTAAATACGTCATTTTCTACCCAAAACTAATCCCTTTTGACCTATATTGACTCATATCGTCCGATTTAAAGTGTTTAGGTCATTTAATACACAAAACCTCACCAGTTTGGCCGAGTTTAACTCAAATCGATGTATTTCAAGTTTTTATGACATGTTCGAGGGTAAATACGTCATTTTCTACCCAAAGCCGATCCCATTTGACCTATATTGAATCATATCGTCCACTTCGAATAGTTTATGTAACTTTATTCCCAAAAGCTCTCCTGTCTTGACCGAGTTTGACTCAAATCGATGTGCCTAAAGTTTTTATGACACGCTCAAGGGTAAATACGTCATTTTCTACCCAAAATTGATCCCATGTGGCCTTTATTGAGTCATATCGTTGGATTCAAAGTGTTTATGTCGTTTTATACCCAAACCTCTTCCATTTGAAAGAATTTGACTCAAATCGATGTATTTCAGCTATTTATGACGTGGTCAAGGGTAAACACGTCATTTACTACCCAAAACTCATCCCATTTGACCTATAATGACTCATACCGTTCGATTTGAAGTGTTTAAGTCATTTTATATACAAAAACTCTCCCGTTTGACCGAGTTTGAATCAAATAGATGTATTTCAAGTGTTGAAGACATGTTTAAGGGTAAATACGTCATTTTCTACCCAAAACTAATAACTTTTGACCTATATTGACTCATATCGTCCGAGTCAAAGTGTTTAGGTCATTTAATACACAAAACCTCACCATTTTGGCCGAGTTTGACTGAAATCGATGTATTTCAAGTTTTTATGACATGTTCGAGGGTAAATACGTCGTTTTCTACCCAAAGCCGATCCCATTTGATCTATATTGACTCATATCGTCCACTTCGAACAGTTTATGTAACTTTATTCCCAAAAGCTCTCCTGTCTTGACCGAGTTTGAGTCAAATCGATGTGCCTAAAGTTTTTATGACACGCGCAAGGGTAAATACGTCATTTTCTACCCAAAATTGATCCCATGTGGCCTTTATTGAGTCATATCGTTCGATTCAAAGTGTTTATGTCGTTTTATACCCAAACCTCTTCCATTTGAAAGAATTTGACTCAAATCGATGTATTTCAACTATTTGTGACGTGGTCAAGGGTAAACACGTCATTTTCTACCCAAAACTCATCCCATTTGACCTATAATGACTCATATAGTTCGATTTGAAGTGTTTAAGTCATTTTATATAAAAAAAGTCTCCCGTCTGACCGAGTTTGAATCAAATAGATGTATTTCAAGTGTTGAAGACATGTTGAAGGGTAAATACGTCATTTTCAACCCAAAACTAATCCCTTTTGACCTATATTGACCCATATCGTCCGATTCAAAGTGTTTAGGTCATTTAATACAAAAAACCTCACCAGTTTGGCCGAGTTTGACTCAAATCGATGTACCTAAACTTTTTATGACACGTTCAAGGGTAAATACGTCATTTTCAACCCAAAATTGATCCCATGTGGCCTATATTGAGTCATATCGTTCGATTCAAAGTGTTTATGTCGTTTTATACCCAAACCTCTTCCATTTGAAAGAATTTGACTCAAATCGATGTATTTCAACTATTTGTGACATGGTCAAGGGTAAACACGTCATTTTCTACCCAAAACTCATCCCATTTGACCTATAATGACTCATACCGTTCGATTTGAAGTGTTTAAGTCATTTTATATTCAAAAACTCTCCCGTTTGAGCGAGTTTGAATCAAATAGATGTATTTCAAGTGTTGAAGACATGTTTAAGGGTAAATACGTCATTTTCTACCCAAAACTAATCCCTTTTGACCTATATTGACTCATATCGTCCAATTCAAAGTGTTTAGGTCATTTAATACACAAAACCTCACCATTTTGGCCGAGTTTGACTCAAATCGATGTATTTCAAGTTTTTATGACATGTTCGAGGGTAAATACATCGTTTTCTACCCAAAGCTGATCCCATTTGACTTATATTGACTCATATTGTCCACTTCGAACAGTTTATGTAACTTTATTCCCAAAACCTCTCCTGTCTTGACCGAGTTTGACTCAAATCGATGTACCTAAAGTTTTTATAACAAGCTCAAGGGTAAATACGTCATTTTCTATCCAAAATTGATCCCCTGTGGCCTATATTGAGTCATATCGTTCGATTCAAAGTGTTTATGTCGTTTTATACCCAAACCTCTTCCATTTGAAAGAATTTGACTCAAATCGATGTATTTCAACTATTTGTGACGTGGTCAAGGGTAAACACGTCATTTTCTACCCAAAACTCATCCCATTTGACCTATAATGACTCATACCGTTCGATTTGAAGTGTTTAAGTCATTTTATATTCAAAAACTCTCCCGTTTGAGCGAGTTTGAATCAAATAGATGTATTTCAAGTGTTGAAGACATGTTTAAGGGTAAATACGTCATTTTCTACCCAAAACTAATCCCTTTTGACCTATATTGACTCATATCGTCCAATTCAAAGTGTTTAGGTCATTTAATACACAAAACCTCACCATTTTGGCCGAGTTTGACTCAAATCGATGTATTTCAAGTTTTTATGACATGTTCGAGGGTAAATACGTCGTTTTCTACCCAAAGCTGATCCCATTTGACTTATATTGACTCATATTGTCCACTTCGAACAGTTTATGTAACTTTATTCCCAAAACCTCTCCTGTCTTGACCGAGTTTGACTCAAATCGATGTACCTAAAGTTTTTATAACAAGCTCAAGGGTAAATACGTCATTTTCTATCCAAAATTGATCCCGTGTGGCCTATATTGAGTCATATCGTTCGATTCAAAGTGTTTATGTCGTTTTATACCCAAACCTCTTCCATTTGAAAGAATTTGACTCAAATCGATGTATTTCAACTATTTGTGACGTGGTCAAGGGTAAACACGTCATTTTCTACCCAAAACTCATCCCATTTGACCTATAATGACTCATATCGTTTGATTTGAAGTGTTTAAGTCATTTTATATACAAAAACTCTCCCCTTTGATTGAGTTTGAATCAAATAGATGTATTTCAAGTGTTGAAGACATGTTGAAGGGTAAATACGTCATTTTCTACCCAAAACTAATCCCTTTTGACCTATATTGACCCATATCGTCCGATTCAAAGTGTTTAGGTCATTTAATACACAAAACCTCACCAGTTTGGCCGAGTTTGACTCAAATCGATGTATTTCAAGTTTTTATGACATGTTCGAGGGTAAATACGTCGTTTTCTACCCAAAGCTGACCCATTTGACCTATATTGACTCACATCGTCCATTTCGAACAGTTTATGTAGTTTTATTCCCAAAACCTCTCCTGTCTTGACCGAGTTTGACTCAAATCGATGTACCTAAAGTTTTTATGACACGCTCAATGGTAAATACGTCATTTTCTACCCAAAATTGATCCCATGTGGCCTATATTGAGTCATATCGTTCGATTCAAAGTGTTTATGACATTTTATACCCAAAGCTCTTCCATTTGAAAGAATTTGACTCAAATCGATGTATTTCAGCTATTTATGACGTGGTCAAGGGTAAACACGTCATTTACTACCCAAAACTCATCCCATTTCACCTATAATGACTCATACCGTTCGATTTGAAGTGTTTAAGTCATTTTATATACAAAAACTCTCCCGTTTGACCGAGTTTAAATCAAATAGATGTATTTCAAGTGTTGAAGACATGTTTAAGGGTAAATACGTCATTTTCTACCCAAAACTAATCCCTTTTGACCTATATTGACTCATATCGTCCGATTCAAAGTGTTTAGGTCATTTTATACACAAAACCTCACCAGTTTGGCCGACTTTGACTCAAATCGATGTATTTCAAGTTTTTATGACATGTTCGAGGGTAAATACGTCGTTTTCTACCCAAAGCTGATCCCATTTGACCTATACTGACTCATATCGTCCATTTCGAACAGTTTATGTAGTTTTATTCCCAAAACCTCTCCTCTCTTGACCGAGTTTGACTCAAATCGATGTACCTAAAGTTTTTATGACACGCTCATGGGTAAATACGTCATTTTCTACCCAAAATTGATCCCATGTGGCCTATATTGAGTCATATCGTTCGATTCAAAGTGTTTATGTCGTTTTATACCCAAACCTCTTCCATTTGAAAGAATTTGACTCAAATCGATGTATTTCAACTATTTGTGATGTGGTCAAGGGTAAACACGTCATTTTCTACCCAAAACTCATCCCATTTGAACTAGAATGACTCATATCGTTCGATTTGAAGTGTTTAAGTCATTTTATATACAATAACTCTCCCGTTTGACCGAGTTTGAATCCAATAGATGATTTCAAGTGTTGAAGACATGTTTAAGGGTAAATACGTCATTTTCTACCCAAAACTAATCCCTTTTGACCTATATTGACTCATATCGTCCGATTCAAAGTGTTTAGGTCATTTAATACACAAAACCTCGCCAGTTTGGCCGAGTTTGACTCAAATCGATGTACATTAAGTTTTTATGACATGTTCGAGGGTAAATACGTCATTTTCTACCCAAAGCTGATCCCATTTGACCTATATTAACTCATATCGTCCATTTCGAACAGTTTATGTAGTTTTATTCCCGATACCTCTCCTGTCTTGATCGAGTTTGACTCAAATCGATGTACCTAAAGTTTTTATGACACGCTCAAGGGTAAATACGTCATTTTCTACCCAAAATTGATCCCATGTGGCCTATATTGAGTCATATCGTTCGATTCAAAGTGTTTATGTCGTTTTATACCCAAACCTCTTCCATTTGAAAGAATTTGACTCAAATCGATGTATTTCAACTATTTGTGACGTGGTCAAGGGTAAACACGTCATTTTCTACCCAAAACTCATCCCATTTGACCTATAATGACTCATATCGTTCGATTTGAAGTGTTTAAGTCATTTTATATACAAAAACTCTCCCGTTTGACCGAGTTTGAATCAAATAGATGTATTTCAAGTGTTGAAGACATGTTGAAGGGTAAATACGTCATTTTCTACCCAAAACTAATCCCTTTTGACCTATATTGACCCATATCGTCCGATTCAAAGTGTTTAGGTCATTTAATACACAAAAACTCACCAGTTTGGTCGAGTTTGACTCAAATCGATGTATTTCAAGTTTTTATGACATGTTCGAGGGTAAATACGTCATTTTCTACCCAAAGCTGATCCCATTTGACCTATATTGACTCACATCGTCCATTTCAAACAGTTTATGTAGTTTTATTCCCGAAACCTCTCCTGTCTTGACCGAGTTTGACTCAAATCGATGTACCTAAAGTTTTTATGACACGCTCAAGGGTAAATAAGTCATTTTCTACCCAAAATTGATCCCATGTGGCCTATATTGAGTCATATCGTTCAATTCAAAGTGTTTATGTCGTTTTATACCCAAACCTCTTCCATTTGAAAGAATTTGACTCAAATCGATGTATTTCAACTATTTATGACGTGGTCAAGGGTAAACACGTCATTTTCTACCCAAAACTCATCCCATTTGACCTATAATGACTCATATCGTTTGATTTGAAGTGTTTAAGTCATTTTATATACAAAAACTCTCCCGTTTGACCGAGTTTGAATCAAATAGATGTATTTCAAGTGTTGAAGACATGTTTAAGGGTAAATACGTCATTTTCTACCCAAAACTAATCCCTTTTGACCTATATTGACCCATATCGTCCGATTCAAAGTGTTTAGGTCATTTAATACACAAAAACTCACCAGTTTGGTCGAGTTTGACTAAAATCGATGCATTTCAAGTTTTTATGACATGTTCGAGGGTAAATACGTCATTTTCTACCCAAAGCTGATCCCATTTGACCTATATTGACTCACATCGTCCATTTCAAACAGTTTATGTAGTTTTATTCCCAAAACCTCTCCTGTCTTGACCGAGTTTGACACAAATCGATGTACCTAAAGTTTTTATGACACGCTCAAGGGTAAATACGTCATTTTCTACCCAAAATTGATCCCATGTGGCCTATATTGAGTCATATCGTTCAATTCAAAGTGTTTATGTCGTTTTATACCCAAACCTCTTCCATTTGAAAGAATTTGACTCAAATCGATGTATTTCAACTATTTATGACGTGGTCAAGGGTAAACACTTCATTTTCTACCCAAAACTCATCCCATTTGACCTATAATGACTCATATCGTTTGATTTGAAGTGTTTAAGTCATTTTATATACAAAAACTCTCCCGTTTGACCGAGTTTGAATCAAATAGATGTATTTCAAGTGTTGAAGACATGTTTAAGGGTAAATACGTCATTTTCTACCCAAAACTAATCCCTTTTGACCTATATTGACCCATATCGTCCGATTCAAAGTGTTTAGGTCATTTAATACACAAAAACTCACCAGTTTGGTCGAGTTTGACTCAAATCGATGCATTTCAAGTTTTTATGACATGTTCGAGGGTAAATACGTCATTTTCTACCCAAAGCTGATCCCATTCGACCTATATTGACTCACATCGTCCATTTCAAACAGTTTATGTAGTTTTATTCCCAAAACCTCTCCTGTCTTGACCGAGTTTGACACAAATCGATGTACCTAAAGTTTTTATGACACGCTCAAGGGTAAATACGTCATTTTCTACCCAAAATTGATCCCATGTGGCCTATATTGAGTCATATCGTTCGATTCAAAGTGTTTATGTCGTTTTATACCCAAACCTCTTCCATTTGAAAGAATTTGACTCAAATCTATGTATTTCAACTATTTGTGACGTGGTCAAGGGTAAACACGTCATTTTCTACCCAAAACTCATCCCATTTGACCTATAATGACTCATATCGTTCGATTTGAAGTGTTTAAGTCATTTTATATACAAAAACTCTCCCCTTTGATTGAGTTTGTATCAAATAGATGTATTTCAAGTGTTGAAGACATGTTGAAGGGTAAATACGTCATTTTCTACCCAAAACTAATCCCTTTTGACCTATATTGACCCATATCGTCCGATTCAAAGTGTTTAGGTCATTTAATACACAAAACCTCACCAGTTTGGCCGAGTTTGACTCAAATCGATGTATTTGAAGTTTTTATGACATGTTCGAGGGTAAATACGTCGTTTTCTACCCAAAGCTGATCCCATTTGACCTATATTGACTCACATCGTCCATTTCGAACAGTTTATGTAGTTTAATTCCAAAAACCTCTCCTGTCTTGACAGAGTTTGACTCAAATCGATGTACCTAAAGTTTTTATGACACGCTCAAGGGTAAATACGTCATTTTCTACCCAAAATTGATCCAATGTGGCCTATATTGAGTCATATCGTTCAATTCAAAGTGTTTATGTCGTTTTATACCCAAACCTCTTCCATTTGAAAGAATTTGACTCAAATCGATGTATTTCAACTATTTCTGACGTGGTCAAGGGTAAACACTTCATTTTCTACCCAAAACTCATCCCATTTGACCTATAATGACTCATATCGTTTGATTTGAAGTGTTTAAGTCATTTTATATACAAAAACTCTCCCGTTTGACCGAGTTTGAATCAAATAGATATATTTCAAGTGTTGAAGACATGTTTAAGGGTAAATACGTCATTTTCTACCCAAAACTAATCCCTTTTGACCTATATTGACTCATATCGTCCGATTCAAAGTGTTTAGGTCATTTAATACACAAAACCTCGCCAGTTTGGCCGAGTTTGACTCAAATCGATGTACATTAAGTTTTTATGACATGTTCGAGGGTAAATACGTCATTTTCTACCCAAAGCTGATCCCATTTGACCTATATTGACTCACATCGTCCATTTCAAACAGTTTATGTAGTTTTATTCCCAAAACCTCTCCTGTCTTGACCGAGTTTGACTCAAATGGATGTACCTAAAGTTTTTATGACACGCTCAAGGGTAAATACGTAATTTTCTACCCAAAATTGATCCCATGTGGCCTATATTGAGTCATATCGTTCGATTCAAAGTGTTTATTTCGTTTCATACCCAAACCTCTTCCATTTGAAAGAATTTGACTCAAATCGATGTATTTCAACTATTTGTGACGTGGTCAAGGGTAAACACGTCATTTTCTACCCAAAACTCATCCCATTTGACCTATAATGACTCATACCGTTCGATTTGAAGTGTTTAAGTCATTTTATATACAAAAACTCTCCCGTTGACCGAGTTTGAATCAAATAGATGTATTTCAAGTGTTGAAGACATGTTTAAGGGTAAATACGTCATTTTCTACCCAAAATTGATCCCATGTGGCCTATATTGAGTCATATCGTTCAATTCAAAGTGTTTAGGTCATTTAATACACAAAACCTCGCCAGTTTGGCCGAGTTTGACTCAAATCTGTGTATTTTAAGTTTTTATGACAAGTTCGAGGGTAAATACGTCATTTTCTACCCAAAGCCGATCCCATTTGACCTATATTGACTCATATCGTCCATTTCGAAAAGTTTATGTAACTTTATTCCCAAAACCTCTCCTGTCTTGACCGAGTTTGACTCCAATCGATGTACCTAAAGTTTTTATGACACGCTCAAGGGTAAATATGTCATTTTCTACCCAAAATTGATCCCATGTGGCCTATATTGAGTCATATCGTTCGATTCAAAGTGTTTATGTCGTTTTATACCCAAACCTCTTCCATTTGAAAGAATTTGACTCAAATCGATTTATTTCAACAATTTGTGATGTGGTCAAGGGTAAACACGTCATTTTCTACCCAAAACTCATCCCATTTGACCTATAATGACTCACATCGTTCGATTTGAAGTGTTTAAGTCATTTTATATACAAAAACTCTCCCGTTTGACCGAGTTTGAGTCAAATAGATGTATTTCAAGTGTTGAAGACATGTTTAAGGGTAAATACGTCATTTTCTGCCCAAAACTAATCCCTTTTGACCTATATTGACTCGTATCGTCCGATTCAAAGTGTGTAGGTCATTTAATACACAAAACCTCGCCAGTTTAGCCGAGTTTGACTCAAATCGATGTATTTCAAGTTTTTACGACATGTTCGAGGGTAAATACGTCGTTTTCTACCCAAAGCCGATCCCATTTGACCTATATTGACTCATATCGTCCATTTCGAACTGTTTATGTAACTTTATTCCCAAAACCTCTCCTGTCTTGACCGAGTTTGACTCAAATCGATGTACCTAAAGTTTTTATGACACGCTCAAGGGTAAATACGTCATTTTCTACCCAAAATTGATCCCATGTGGCCTATATTGAGTCATATCGTTCGATTCAAAGTGTTTATGTCGTTTTATACCCAAACCTCTTCCATTTGAAAGAATTTGACTCAAATCGATGTATTTCAACAATTTGTGATGTGGTCAAGGGTAAACACGTCATTTTCTACCCAAAACTCATCCCATTTGACCTATAATGACTCACATCGTTCGATTTGAAGTGTTTAAGTCATTTTACATACAAAAACTCTCCCGTTTGACCGAGTTTGAATCAAATAGATGTATTTCAAGTGTTGAAGACATGTTTAAGGGTAAACACGTCATTTTCTACCCAAAACTCATCCCATTTGACCTATATTGTCTCATATCGTCCGATTCAAAGTGTTTAGGTCATTTAATACACAAAAACCTCGCCAGTTTGGGCGAGTTTGACTCAAATCGATGTATTTAATGTTTTTATGACATGTTCGGGGGTAAATACGTCGTTTTCTACCCAAAGCCGATCCCATTTGACCTATATTGACTCATATCGTCCATTTCGAACTGTTTATGTAACTTTATTCCCAAAACCTCTCCTGTCTTGACCGAGTTTGACTCAAATCGATGTACCTAAAGTTTTTATGACACGCTCAAGGGTAAATACGTTATTTTCTACCCAAAATTGATCCCATGTGGCCTATATTGAGTCATATCGTTCGATTCAAAGTGTTTATGTCGTTTTATACCCAAACCTCTTCCATTTGAAAGAATTTGACTCAAATCGATGTATTTCAACTATTTGTGACGTGGTCAAGGGTAAACACGTCATTTTCTACCCAAAACTCATCCCATTTGACCTATGATGACTCATATCGTTCGATTTGAAGTGTTTAAGTCATTTTATATACAAAACACTCCCGTTTGACCGAGTTTGAATCAAATAGATGTATTTCAAGTGTTGAAGACATGTTTAAGGGTAAATACGTCATTTTCTACCCAAAACTAATCCCTTTTGACCTATATTGATTGACTCATATCGTCCGATTCAAAGTGTTTAGGTCATTTAATAAACAAAACCTCCATAGTTTGGCCGAGTTTGACTCAAATCGATGTATTTCAAGTTCTTATGACATGTTCGAGGGTAAATACGTCATTTTCTACCCAAAGCTGATCCCATTTGACCTATATTGACTCATATCGTCCATTTCGAACAGTTTATGTAATTTTATTCCCAAAACCTCTCCTGTCTTGACCGAGTTTGACTCAAATCGATGTACCTAAAGTTTTTAAGACACGCTCAAGGGTAAATACGTCATTTTCTACCCAAAATTGATCCCGTGTGACCTATATTGAGTCATATCGTTTGATTCAAAGTGTTTCTGTCATTTTATACCCAAACCTCTTCCATTTGAAAGAATTTGACTCAAATCGATGTATTTCAACTATTTATGACATGGTCAAGGGTAAACACGTCATTTTCTACCCAAAACTCATCCCATTTGACCTATAATGACTCATATCGTTCGATTTGAAGTGTTTAAGTCATTTTATATACAAAAACACTCCCGCTTGACCGAGTTTGAATCAAATAGATGTATTTCAAGTGTTGAAGACATGTTTAAGGGTATATACGTAATTTTCTACCCAAAACTAATCCCTTTTGACCTATATTGACTCATATCGTCCGATTCAAAGTGTTTAGGTCATTTAATACACAAAAACCTCGCCAGTTTGGCCGAGTTTGACTCAAATCAATGTATTTCAAGTTTTTATGACATGTTTGGGGGTAAATACGTCACTTTCTACCCAAAGCTGATCCCATTTGACCTATATTGACTCCTATCGTCTATTTCGAACAATTTATGTAATTTTATTCCCAAAACCTCTCCTGTCTTGACCGAGTTTGACTCAAATCGATGTACCAAAAGTTTTTAAGACACGCCCAAGGGTAAATACGTCATTTTCTACCCAAAATTCATCCCGTGTGACCTATATTGAGTCATATCGTTCGATTCAAAGTGTTTATGTCATTTTATACCCAAACCTCTTCCATTTGTAAGAATTTGACTCAAATAGATGTATTTCAACTATTTATGACATGGTCAAGGGTAAACACGTCATTTTCTACCCAAAACTCATCCCATTTGACCTATAATGACTCATATCGTTCGATTTGAAGTGTTTAAGTCATTTTATATACAAAAACTCTCCCGCTTGACCGAGTTTGAATAAAATAGATGTATTTCAAGTGTTGAAGACATATTTAAGGGTAAATACGTCATTTTCTACCCAAAACTAATCCCTTTTGACCTATATTGACTCATATCGTCCGATTCAAAGTGTTTAGGTCATTTAATACACAAAACCTCGCCAGTTTGGCCGAGTTTGACTCAAATCGATGTATTTCAAGTTTTTATGACTTGTTCGGGGGTAAATACGTCATTTTCTACCCAAAGCTGATCCCATTTGACCTATATTGACTCCTATCGTCCATTTCGAACAGTTTATGTAATTTTATTCCCAAAACCTCTCCTGTCTAGACCGAGTTTGACTCAAATCGATGTACCTAAAGTTTTTAAGACACGCTCAAGGGTAAATACGTCATTTTCTACCCAAAATTGATCCCGTGTGACCTATATTGAGTCATATCGTTCGATTCAAAGTGTTTATGTCATTTTATACACAAACCTCTTCCATTTGAAAGAATTTGACTCAAATCGATGTATTTCAACTATTTATGACATGGTAAAGGGTAAACACGTCATTTTCTACCCAAAACTCATCCCATTTGACCTATAATGACTCATATCGTTCGATTTGAAGTGTTTAAGTCATTTTATATACAAAAACTCTCCCGCTTGACCGAGTTTGAATCAAATAGATGTATTTCAAGTGTTGAAGACATGTTTAAGGGTAAATACGTCATTTTCTACCCAAAACTAATAACTTTTGACCTATATTGACTCATATCGTCCGAGTCAAAGTGTTTAGGTCATTTAATACACAAAACCTCACCATTTTGGCCGAGTTTGACTGAAATCGATGTATTTCAAGTTTTTATGACATGTTCGAGGGTAAATACGTCGTTTTCTACCCAAAGCCGATCCCATTTGACCTATATTGACTCATATCGTCCACTTCGAACAGTTTATGTAACTTTATTCCCAAAAGCTCTCCTGTCTTGACCGAGTTTGACTCAAATCGATGTACCTAAACTTTTTATGACACGCTCAAGGGTAAATACGTCATTTTCTACCCAAAATTCATCCCATGTGGCCTATATTGAGTCATATCGTTCGATTCAAAGTGTTTATGTCATTTTATACACAAACCTCTTCCATTTGAAAGAATTTGACTCAAATCGATGTATTTCAACTATTTATGACATGGTAAAGGGTAAACACGTCATTTTCTACCCAAAACTCATCCCATTTGACCTATAATGACTCATATCGTTCGATTTGAAGTGTTTAAGTCATTTTATATACAAAAACTCTCCCGCTTGACCGAGTTTGAATCAAATAGATGTATTTCAAGTGTTGAAGACATGTTTAAGGGTAAATACGTCATTTTCTACCCAAAACTAATCCCTTTTGACCTATATTAACTCATATCGTCCGATTCAAAGTGTTTAGGTCATTTAATACCCAAAACCTCGCCAGTTTGGCCGAGTTTGACTCAAATCGATGTATTTCAAGTTTTTATGACATGTTCGGGGGTAAATACGTCATTTTCTACCCAAAGCTGATCCCATTTGACCTATATTCACTCCTATCGTCCATTTCGAACAATTTATGTAATTTTATTCCCAAAACCTCTCCTGTCTTTACCGAGTTTGACTCAAATCGATGTACCTAAAGTTTTTAAGACACGCTCAAGGGTAAATACCTCATTTTCTACCCAAAATTGATCCCATGTGACCTATATTGAGTCATATCGTTCGATTCAAAGTGTTTATGTCATTTATACACAAACCTCTTCCATTTGAAAGAATTTGACTCAAATCGATGTATTTCAACTATTTATGACATAGTCAAGGGTAAACACGTCATTTTCTACCCAAAACTCATCCCATTTGACCTATAATGACTCATATCGTTCGATTTGAAGTGTTTAAGTCATTTTATATACAAAAACTCTCCCGTTTGACCGAGTTTGAATCAAATAGATGTATTTCAAGTGTTGAAGACATGGTTAAGGGTAAATACGTCATTTTCTACCCAAAATTAATCCCTTTTGACCTATATTGACTCATATCATCTGATTCAAAGTGTTTAGGTCATTTAATACACAAAAACCTCGCCAGTTTGGCCGAGTTTGACTCAAATCGATGTATTTCAAGTTTTTATGACATGTTCGGGAGTAAATACGTCATTTTCTACCCAAAGCTGATCCCATTTGACCTATATTGACTCCTATCGTCTATTTCGAACAATTTATGTAATTTTATTCCCAAAACCTCTCCTGTCTTGACCGAGTTTGACTCAAATCGATGTACCTAAAGTTTTTAAGACACGCTCAAGGGTAAATACGTCATTTTCTACCCAAAATTCATCCCATGTGACCTATATTGAGTCGTATCATTTGATTCAAAGTGTTTATGTCATTTTATACCGAAACCTCTTCCATTTGAAAGACTTTGACTCAAATCGATGTATTTCAACTATTTATGACATGGTCAAGGGTAAACACGTCATTTTCTACCCAAAACTCATCCCATTTGACCTATAATGACTCATATCGTTCGATTTGAAGTGTTTAAGTCATTTTATATACAAAAACTCTCCCGCTTGACCGAGTTTGAATCAAATAGATGTATTTCAAGTGTTGAAGACATGTTTAAGGGTAAATACGTCATTTTCTACCCAAAACTAATCCCTTTTGACCTATATTGACTCATATCGTCCGATTCAAAGTGTTTAGGTCATATAATACACAAAACCTCACCAGTTTGGCCGAGTTTGACTCAAATCGATGTATTTCAAGTTTTTATGACTTGTTCGGGGGTAAATACGTCATTTTCTACCCAAAGCTGATCCCATTTGACCTATATTGACTCCTATCGTCCATTTCGAACAATTTATGTAATTTTATTCCCAAAACCTCTCCTGTCTTGACCGAGTTTGACTCAAATCGATGTACCTAAAGTTTTTAAGACACGCTCAAGGGTAAATACGTCATTTTCTACCCAAAATTGATCCCGTGTGACCTATATTGAGTCATATCGTTCGATTCAAAGTGTTTATGTCATTTTATACCCAAACCTCTTCCATTTGAAAGAATTTGACTCAAATCGATGTATTTCAAGTATTTATGACATGGTCAAGGGTACACACGTCATTTTCTACCCAAAACTCATCCCATTTGACCTATAATGACTCATATCGTTCGATTTGAAGTGTTTAAGTCATTTTATATATACAAAAACTCTCCCGCTTGACCGAGTTTGAATCAAATAGATGTATTTCAAGTGTTGAAGACATGTTTAAGGGTAAATACGTCATTTTCTACCCAAAACTAATCCCTTTTGACCTATATTGACTCATATCGTCCGATTCAAAGTGTTTAGGTCATTTAATACACAAAACCTCGCCAGTTTGGCCGAGTTTGACTCAAATCGATGTATTTCAAGTTTTTATGACATGTTCGGGGGTAAATATGTCATTTTCTACCCAAAGCTGATCCCATTTGACCTATATTGACTCATATCGTCCATTTCGAACAGTTTATGTAATTTTATTCCCAAAACCTCTCCTGTCTAGACCGAGCTTGACTCAAATCAATGTACCTAAAGTTTTTAAGACACGCTCAAGGGTAAATACGTCATTTTCTACCCAAAATTGATCCCGTGTGACCTATATTGAGTCATATCGTTCGATTCGAAGTGTTTGTGTCATTTTATACCCAAACCTCTTCCATTTGAAAGAATTTGACTCAAATCGATGTATTTCAACTATTTATGACATGGTCAAGGGTAAACATGTCATTTTCTACCCAAAACTCTTCCCATTTGACCTATAATGACTCATATCGTTCGATTTGAAGTGTTTAAGTCATTTTATATACAAAAACTCTCCCGCTTGACCGAGTTTGAATCAAATAGATGTATTTCAAGTGTTGAAGACATGTTTAAGGGTAAATACGTCATTTTCTACCCAAAATTAATCCCTTTTGACCTATATTGACTCATATCGTCCGATTCAAAGTGTTTAGGTCATTTAATACACAAAAACCTCGCCAGTTTGGCCGAGTTTGAGTCAAATCAATGTATTTCAAGTTTTTATGACATGTTCGGGAGTAAATACGTCATTTTCTACCCAAAGCTGATCCCATTTGACCTATATTGACTCCTATCGTCTATTTCGAACAATATATGTAATTTTATTCCCAAAACCTCTCTTGTCTTGACCGAGTTTGACTCAAATCGATGTACCTAAAGTTTTTAAGACACGCTCAAGGGTAAATATGTCATTTTCTACCCAAAATTAATCCCGTGTGACCTATATTGAGTCATATTGTTCGATTCAAAGTGTTTATGTCATTTTATACCCAAACCTCTTCCATTTGAAAGAATTTGACTCAAATCGATGTATTTCAACTATTTATGACATGGTCAAGGGTAAACATGTCATTTTTTACCCAAAACTCATCCCATTTAACCTATAATGACTCATATTATTCGATTTGAAGTGTTTAAGTCATTTTATATACAAAAACTCTCCCGCTTGACCGAGTATGAATGAAATAGATGTATTTCAAGTGTTGAAGACATGTCTAAGGGTAAATACGTCATTTTCTACCCAAAATTAATCCCTTTTGACCTATATTGACTCATATCGTCCGATTCAAAGTGTTTAGGTCATTTAATACACAAAAACCTCGCCAGTTTGGCCGAGTTTGACTCAAATCGATGTATTTCAAGTTTTTATGACATGTTCGGGAGTAAATACGTCATTTTCTACCCAAAGCTGATCCCATTTGACCTATATTGACTCCTATCGTCTATTTCGAACAATTTATGTAATTTTATTCCCAAAAGCTCTCCTGTCTTGACCGAGTTTGACTCAAATCGATGTACCTAAAGTTTTTAAGACACGCTCAAGGGTAAGTACGTCATTTTCTAACCAAAATTCAACCCGTGTGACCTGTATTGAGTCATATCATTTGATTCAAAGTGTTTATGTCATTTTATACCCAAACCTCTTCCATTTGAAAGAATTTGACTCAAATCGATGTATTTCAACTATTTATGACATGGTCAAGGGTAAACACGTCATTTTCTACCCAAAACTCATCCCATTTGACCTATAATGACTCATATCGTTCGATTTGAAGTGTTTAAGTCATTTTATATACAAAAACTCTCCCGCTTGACCGAGTTTGAATCAAATAGATGTATTTCAAGTGTTGGAGACATGTTTAAGGGTAAATACGTCATTTTCTACCCAAAACTAATCCCTTTTGACCTATATTGACTCATATTGTCCGATTCAAGGTGTTTAGGTCATTTAATACACAAAAACCTCGCCAGTTTGGCCGAGTTTGACTCAAATCGATGTATTTCAAGTTTTTATGACATGTTCGGGGGTAAATACGTCATTTTCTACCCAAAGCTGATCCCATTTGACCTATATTCACTCCTATCGTCCATTTCGAACAATTTATGTAATTTTATTCCCAAAACCTCTCCTGTCTTTACCGAGTTTGACTCAAATCGATGTACCTAAAGTTTTTAAGACACGCTCAAGGGTAAATACCTCATTTTCTACCCAAAATTGATCCCGTGTGACCTATATTAAGCAATATCGTTCGATTCAAAGTGTTTGTGTCATTTTATACCCAAACCTCTTCCATTTGAAAGAATTTGACTCAAATCGATGTATTTCAACTATTTATGACATGGTCAAGGGTAAACATGTCATTTTCTACCCAAAACTCATCCCATTTCACCTATAATGACTCATATCGTTCGATTTGAAGTGTTTAAGTCATTTTATATACAAAAACTCTCCCGCTTGACCGAGTTTGAATCAAATAGATGTATTTCAAGTGTTGAAGACATGTTTAAGGGTAAATACGTCATTTTCTACCCAAAACTAATCCCTTTTGACCTATATTGACTCATATCGTCCGATTCAAAGTGTTTAGGTCATTTAATACACAAAAACCTCGCCAGTTTGGCCGAGTTTGACTCAAATCGATGTATTTCAAGTTTTTATGACATGTTCGGGAGTAAATACGTCATTTTCTAATCAAAGCTGATCCAATTTGACCTATATTGACTCCTATCGTCTATTTCGAACAATTTATGTAATTTTATTCCCAAAACCTCTCCTGTCTTGACCGAGTTTGACTCAAATCGATGTACCTAAACTTTTTAAGACACGCTCAAGGGTAAATACGTCATTTTCTACCCAAAATTCATCCCGTGTGACCTATATTGAGTCATATCGTTCGATTCAAAGTGTTTGTGTCATTTTATACCCAAACCTCTTCTATTTGAAAGAATTTGACTCAAATCGATGTATTTCAACTATTTATGAGATGGTCAAGGGTAAACATGTCATTTTCTACCCAAAACTCATCCCATTTGACCTATAATGACTCATATCGTTCGATTTGAAGTGTTTAAGTCATTTTATATACAAAACTCTCCCGCTTGACCGAGTTTGAATCAAATAGATGTATTTCAAGTGTTGAAGACATGTTTAAGGGTAAATACGTCATTTTCTACCCAAAACTAATCCCTTTTGACCTATATTGACTCATATCGTCCGATTCAAAGTGTTTAGGTCATTTAATACACAAAAATCTCGCCATTTTGGCCGAGTTTGATTCAAATCGATGTATTTCAAGTTTTTATGACATGTTCGGGGGTAAATACGTCATTTTCTACCCAAAGCTGATCCCATTTGACCTATTTTTACTCATATCGTTTATTTCGAACAGTTTATGTAATTTTATTCCCAAAACCTCTCCTGTCTTGACCGAGTTTGACTCAAATCGATGTACCTAAAGTTTTTAAGACACGCTCAAGGGTAAATACGTCATTTTCTACCCAAAATTGATCCCGTGTGACCTATATTGCGTCATATCGTTCGATTCAAAGTGTTTATGTCATTTTATACCCAAACCTCTTCCATTTGAAAGAATTTGACTCAAATCGATGTATTTTAACTATTTATGACATGGTCAAGGGTAAACACGTCATTTTCTACCTAAAACTCATCCCATTTGACCTATGATGACTCATATCGTTCGATTTGAAGTGTTTAAGTCATTTTATATACAAAAACTCTCCCGTTTGACCGAGTTTGAATCAAATAGATGTATTTCAAGTGTTGAAGACATGTTTAAGGGTAAATACGTCATTTTCTACCCAAAACTAATCCCTTTTGACCTATATTGACTCATATCGTCCGATTCAAAGTGTTTAGGTCATTTAATACACAAAACCTCGCAAGTTTGGCCGAGTTTGACTCAAATCGATGTATTTCAAGTTTTTATGACATGTTCGAGGGTAAATACGTCATTTTCTACCCAAAGCTGATCCCATTTGACCTATATTGACTCATATCGTCCATTTCGAACAGTTTATGTAATTTTATTCCCAAAACCTCTCCTGTCTTGACCGAGTTTGACTCATATCGATGTACCTAAAGTTTTTAAAACACGCTCAAGGGTAAATACGTCATTTTCGACCCAAAATTGATCCCGTGTGACCTATATTGAGTCATATCGTTCGATTCAAAGTGTTTATGTCATTTTATACCCAAACCTCTTCCATTTGAAAGAATTTGACTCAAATCGATGTATTTCAACTATTTATGACATGGTCAAGGGTAAACATGTCATTTTCTACCTAAAACTCATCCCATTTGACCTATGATGACTCATATCGTTCGATTTGATGTGTTTAAGTCATTTTATATACAAAAACTCTCCCGTTTGACCGAGTTTGAATCAAATAGATGTATTTCAAGTGTTGAAGACATGTTTAAGGGTAAATACGTCATTTTCGACCCAAAACTATTCCCTTTTGACCTATATTGACTCATATCATCCGATTCAAAGTGTTTAGGTCATTTAATACACAAAACCTCCCCAGTTTGGCCGAGTTTGACTCAAATCGATGTATTTCAAGTTTTTATGACATGTTCGAGGGTAAATACGTCATTTTCTACCCAAAGCTGATCCCATTTGACCTATAATGACTCATATCGTCCATTTCGAACAGTTTATGTAATTTTATTCCCAAAACCTCTCCTGTCTTGACCGAGTTTGACTCAAATCGATGTACCTAAATTTTTTAAGACACGCTCAAGGGTAAATACGTCATTTTCTACCCAAAATTGATCCCGTGTGACCTATATTGAGTCATATCGTTCGATTCAAATTATTTATGTCATTTTATACCTAAACCTCTTCCATTTGAAAGAATTTGACTCAAATCGATGTATTTCAACTATTTATGACATGCTCAAGGGTAAACACGTCATTTTCTACCCAAAACTCATCCCATTTGACCTATAATGACTCATATCGTTCGATTTGAAGTGTTTAAGTCATTTTATATACAAAAACTCTCCCGTTTGACCGAGTTTGAATCAAATAGATGTATTTCAAGTGTTGAAGACATGTTTAAGGGTAAATACGTCATTTTCTACCCAAAACTAATCCCGTTTGACCTATTTTGACTCATATCGTCCGATTCAAAGTGTTTAGGTCATTTAATACACAAAACCTCGCAAGTTTGGCCGAGTTTGACTCAAATCGATGTATTTCAAGTTTTTATGACATGTTCGAGGGTAAATACGTCATTTTCTACCCAAAGCTGATCCCATTTGACCTATATTGACTCATATCGTCCATTTCGAACAGTTTATGTAATTTTATTCCCAAAACCTCTCCTGTCTTGACCGAGTTTGACTCATATCGATGTACCTAAAGTTTTTAAAACACGCTCAAGGGTAAATACGTCATTTTCGACCCAAAATTGATCCCGTGTGACCTATATTGAGTCATATCGTTCGATTCAAAGTGTTTATGTCATTTTATACCCAAACCTCTTCCATTTGAAAGAATTTGACTCAAATCGATGTATTTCAACTATTTATGACATGGTCAAGGGTAAACATGTCATTTTCTACCTAAAACTCATCCCATTTGACCTATGATGACTCATATCGTTCGATTTGAAGTGTTTAAGTCAGTTTATATACAAAAACTCTCCCGTTTGACCGAGTTTGAATCAAATAGATGTATTTCAAGTGTTGAAGACATGTTTAAGGGTAAATACGTCATTTTCTACCCAAAACTAATCCCTTTTGACCTATATTGACTCATATCATCCGATTCAAAGTGTTTAGGTCATTTAATACACAAAACCTCCCCAGTTTGGCCGAGTTTCACTCAAATCGATGTATTTCAAGTTTTTATGACATGTTCGAGGGTAAATACGTCATTTTCTAACCAAAGCTGATCCCATTTGACCTATAATGACTCATATCGTCCATTTCGAACAGTTTATGTAATTTTATTCCCAAAACCTCTCCTGTCTTGACCGAGTTTGACTCAAATCGATGTACCTAAATTTTTTAAGACACGCTCAAGGGTAAATATGTCATTTTCTACCCAAAATTGATCCCGTGTGACCTATATTGAGTCATATCGTTCGATTCAAAGTATTTATGTCATTTTATACCCAAACCTCTTCCATTTGAAAGAATTTGACTCAAATCGATGTATTTCAACTATTTATGACATGGTCAAGGGTAAACACGTCATTTTCTACCCAAAACTCATCCCATTTGACCTATAATGACTCACATCGTTCGATTTGAAGTGTTTAAGTCATTTTATATACAAAAACTCTCCCGTTTGACCGAGTTTGAATCAAATAGATGTATTTCAAGTGTTGAAGACATGTTTAAGGGTAAAGACGTCATTTTCTACCCAAAACTAATCCCTTTTGACCTATTTTGACTCATATCGTCCGATTCAAAGTGTTTAGGTCATTTAATACACAAAACCTCGCAAGTTTGGCCGAGTTTGACTCAAATCGATGTATTTCAAGTTTTTATGACATGTTCGAGGGTAAATACGTCATTTTCTACCCAAAGCTGATCCCATTTGACCTATATTGACTCATATCGTCCATTTCGAACAGTTTATGTAATTTCATTCCCAAAACCTCTCCTGTCTTGACCGAGTTTGACTCATATCGATGTACCTAAAGTTTTTAAGACACGCTCAAGGGTAAATACGTCATTTTCTACCCAAAATTGATCCCGTGTGACCTATATTGAGTCATATCGTTCGATTCAAAGTGTTTATGTCATTTTATACCCAAACCTCTTCCATTTGAAAGAATTTGACTCAAATCGATGTATTTCAACTATTTATGACATGGTCAAGGGTAAACACGTCATTTTCTACCTAAAACTCATCCCATTTGACCTATGATGACTCATATCGTTCGATTTGAAGTGTTTAAGTCATTTTATATACAAAAACTCTCCCGTTTGACCGAGTTTGAATCAAATAGATGTATTTCAAGTGTTGAAGACATGTTTAAGGGTAAATACGTCATTTTCTACCCAAAACTAATCCCTTTTGACCTATATTGACTCATATCGTCCGATTCAAAGTGTTTAGGTCATTTAATACACAAAACCTCGCAAGTTTGGCCGAGTTTGACTCAAATCGATGTATTTCAAGTTTTTATGACATGTTCGAGGGTAAATACGTCATTTTCTACCCAAAGCTGATCCCATTTGACCTATATTGACTCATATCGTCCATTTCGAACAGTTTATGTAATTTTATTCCCAAAACCTCTCCTGTCTTGACCGAGTTTGACTCATATCGATGTACCTAAAGTTTTTAAAACACGCTCAAGGGTAAATACGTCATTTTCGACCCAAAATTGATCCCGTGTGACCTATATTGAGTCATATCGTTCGATTCAAAGTGTTTATGTCATTTTATACCCAAACCTCTTCCATTTGAAAGAATTTGACTCAAATCGATGTATTTCAACTATTTATGACATGGTCAAGGGTAAACATGTCATTTTCTACCTAAAACTCATCCCATTTGACCTATGATGACTCATATCGTTCGATTTGATGTGTTTAAGTCATTTTATATACAAAAACTCTCCCGTTTGACCGAGTTTGAATCAAATAGATGTATTTCAAGTGTTGAAGACATGTTTAAGGGTAAATACGTCATTTTCGACCCAAAACTATTCCCTTTTGACCTATATTGACTCATATCATCCGATTCAAAGTGTTTAGGTCATTTAATACACAAAACCTCCCCAGTTTGGCCGAGTTTGACTTAAATCGATGTATTTCAAGTTTTTATGACATGTTCGAGGGTAAATACGTCATTTTCTACCCAAAGCTGATCCCATTTGACCTATAATGACTCATATCGTCCATTTCGAACAGTTTATGTAATTTTATTCCCAAAACCTCTCCTGTCTTGACCGAGTTTGACTCAAATCGATGTACCTAAATTTTTTAAGACACGCTCAAGGGTAAATACGTCATTTTCTACCCAAAATTGATCCCGTGTGACTTATATTGAGTCATATCGTTCGATTCAAATTATTTATGTCATTTTATACCTAAACCTCTTCCATTTGAAAGAATTTGACTCAAATCGATGTATTTCAACTATTTATGACATGCTCAAGGGTAAACACGTCATTTTCTACCCAAAACTCATCCCATTTGACCTATAATGACTCATATCGTTCGATTTGAAGTGTTTAAGTCATTTTATATACAAAAACTCTCCCGTTTGACCGAGTTTGAATCAAATAGATGTATTTCAAGTGTTGAAGACATGTTTAAGGGTAAATACGTCATTTTCTACCCAAAACTAATCCCGTTTGACCTATTTTGACTCATATCGTCCGATTCAAAGTGTTTAGGTCATTTAATACACAAAACCTCGCAAGTTTGGCCGAGTTTGACTCAAATCGATGTATTTCAAGTTTTTATGACATGTTCGAGGGTAAATACGTCATTTTCTACCCAAAGCTGATCCCATTTGACCTATATTGACTCATATCGTCCATTTCGAACAGTTTATGTAATTTTATTCCCAAAACCTCTCCTGTCTTGACCGAGTTTGACTCATATCGATGTACCTAAAGTTTTTAAAACACGCTCAAGGGTAAATACGTCATTTTCGACCCAAAATTGATCCCGTGTGACCTATATTGAGTCATATCGTTCGATTCAAAGTGTTTATGTCATTTTATACCCAAACCTCTTCCATTTGAAAGAATTTGACTCAAATCGATGTATTTCAACTATTTATGACATGGTCAAGGGTAAACATGTCATTTTCTACCTAAAACTCATCCCATTTGACCTATGATGACTCATATCGTTCGATTTGAAGTGTTTAAGTCAGTTTATATACAAAAACTCTCCCGTTTGACCGAGTTTGAATCAAATAGATGTATTTCAAGTGTTGAAGACATGTTTAAGGGTAAATACGTCATTTTCTACCCAAAACTAATCCCTTTTGACCTATATTGACTCATATCATCCGATTCAAAGTGTTTAGGTCATTTAATACACAAAACCTCCCCAGTTTGGCCGAGTTTCACTCAAATCGATGTATTTCAAGTTTTTATGACATGTTCGAGGGTAAATACGTCATTTTCTAACCAAAGCTGATCCCATTTGACCTATAATGACTCATATCGTCCATTTCGAACAGTTTATGTAATTTTATTCCCAAAACCTCTCCTGTCTTGACCGAGTTTGACTCAAATCGATGTACCTAAATTTTTTAAGACACGCTCAAGGGTAAATATGTCATTTTCTACCCAAAATTGATCCCGTGTGACCTATATTGAGTCATATCGTTCGATTCAAAGTATTTATGTCATTTTATACCCAAACCTCTTCCATTTGAAAGAATTTGACTCAAATCGATGTATTTCAACTATTTATGACATGGTCAAGGGTAAACACGTCATTTTCTACCCAAAACTCATCCCATTTGACCTATAATGACTCACATCGTTCGATTTGAAGTGTTTAAGTCATTTTATATACAAAAACTCTCCCGTTTGACCGAGTTTGAATCAAATAGATGTATTTCAAGTGTTGAAGACATGTTTAAGGGTAAAGACGTCATTTTCTACCCAAAACTAATCCCTTTTGACCTATTTTGACTCATATCGTCCGATTCAAAGTGTTTAGGTCATTTAATACACAAAACCTCGCAAGTTTGGCCGAGTTTGACTCAAATCGATGTATTTCAAGTTTTTATAACATGTTCGAGGGTAAATACGTCATTTTCTACCCAAAGCTGATCCCATTTGACCTATATTGACTCATATCGTCCATTTCGAACAGTTTATGTAATTTCATTCCCAAAACCTCTCCTGTCTTGACCGAGTTTGACTCATATCGATGTACCTAAAGTTTTTAAGACACGCTCAAGGGTAAATACGTCATTTTCTACCCAAAATTGATCCCGTGTGACCTATATTGAGTCATATCGTTCGATTCAAAGTGTTTATGTCATTTTATACCCAAACCTCTTCCATTTGAAAGAATTTGACTCAAATCGATGTATTTCAACTATTTATGACATGGTCAAGGGTAAACACGTCATTTTCTACCTAAAACTCATCCCATTTGACCTATGATGACTCATATCGTTCGATTTGAAGTGTTTAAGTCATTTTATATACAAAAACTCTCCCGTTTGACCGAGTTTGAATCAAATAGATGTATTTCAAGTGTTGAAGACATGTTTAAGGGTAAATACGTCATTTTCTACCCAAAACTAATCCCTTTTGACCTATATTGACTCATATCGTCCGATTCAAAGTGTTTAGGTCATTTAATACACAAAACCTCGCCAGTTTGGCCGAGTTTGACTCAAATCGATGTATTTCAAGTTTTTATGACATGTTCGAGGGTAAATACGTCATTTTCTACCCAAAGCTGATCCCATTTGACCTATAATGACTCATATCGTCCATTCGAACAGTTTATGTAATTTTATTCCCAAAACCTCTCTTGTCTTGACCAAGTTTGACTCAAATCGATGTACCTAAATTTTTTAAGACACGCTCAAGGGTAAATACGTCATTTTCTACCCAAAATTGATCCCGTCTGACCTATATTGAGTCATATCGTTCGATTCAAAGTATTTATGTCATTTTATACCCAAACCTCTTCCATTTGAAAGAATTTGACTCAAATCGATGTATTTCAACTATTTATGATATGGTCAAGGTTAAACACGTCATTTTCTACCCAAAACTCATCCCATTTGACCTATAATGACTCATATCGTTCGATTTGAAGTGTTTAAGTCATTTTATATACAAAAACTCTCCCGTTTGACCGAGTTTGAATCAAATAGATGTATTTCAATTGTTGAAGACATGTTTAAGGGTAAATACGTCATTTTCTACCCAAAACTAATCCCTTTTGACCTATATTGACTCATATCGTCCGATTCAAAGTGTTTAGGTCATTTAATACACAAAACCTCGCAAGTTTGGCCGAGTTTGACTCAAATCGATGTATTTCAAGTTTTTATGACATGTTCGAGGGTAAATACGTCATTTTCTACCCAAAGCTGATCCCATTTGACCTATAATGACTCATATCGTCCGTTTCGAACAGTTTCTGTAATTTTATTCCCAAAACCTCTCCTGTCTTGACCGAGTTTGACTCATATCGATGTACCTAAAGTTTTTAAAACACGCTCAAGGGTAAATACGTCATTTTCGACCCAAAATTGATCCCGTGTGACCTATATTGAGTCATATCGTTTGATTCAAAGTGTTTATGTCATTTTATACCCAAACCTCTTCCATTTGAAAGAATTTGACTCAAATCGATGTATTTCAACTATTTATGACATGGTCAAGGGTAAACACGTCATTTTCTACCCAAAACTCATCCCATTTGACCTATGATGACTCACATCGTTCGATTTGAAGTGTTTAAGTCATTTTATATACAAAAACTCTCCCGTTTGACCGAGTTTGAATCAAATAGATGTATTTCAAGTGTTGAAGACATGTTTAAGGGTAAATACGTCATTTTCTACCCAAAACTAATCCCTTTTGACCTATTTTGACTCATATCGTCCGATTCAAAGTGTTTAGGTCATTTAATACACAAAACCTCGCAAGTTTGGCCGAGTTTGACTCAAATCGATGTATTTCAAGTTTTTATGACATGTTCGAGGGTAAATACGTCATTTTCTACCCAAAGCTGATCCCATTTGACCTATATTGACTCATATCGTCCATTTCGAACAGTTTATGTAATTTCATTCCCAAAACCTCTCCTGTCTTGACCGAGTTTGACTCATATCGATGTACCTAAAGTTTTTAAGACACGCTCAAGGGTAAATACGTCATTTTCTACCCAAAATTGATCCCGTGTGACCTATATTGAGTCATATCGTTCGATTCAAAGTGTTTATGTCATTTTATACCCAAACCTCTTCCATTTGAAAGAATTTGACTCAAATCGATGTATTTCAAGTATTTATGACATGGTCAAGGGTAAACACGTCATTTTCTACCTAAAACTCATCCCATTTGACCTATGATGACTCATATCGTTCGATTTGAAGTATTTAAGTCATTTTATATACAAAAACTCTCCCGTTTGACCGAGTTTGAATCAAATAGATGTATTTCAAGTGTTGAAGACATGTTTAAGGGTAAATACGTCATTTTCTACCCAAAACTAATCCCTTTTGACCTATATTGACTCATATCGTCCGATTCAAAGTGTTTAGGTCATTTAATACACAAAACCTCGCCAGTTTGGCCGAGTTTGACTCAAATCGATGTATTTCAAGTTTTTATGACATGTTCGAGGGTAAATACGTCATTTTCTACCCAAAGCTGATCCCATTTGACCTATAATGACTCATATCGTCCATTCGAACAGTTTATGTAATTTTATTCCCAAAACCTCTCCTGTCTTGACCAAGTTTGACTCAAATCGATGTACCTAAATTTTTTAAGACACGCTCAAGGGTAAATACGTCATTTTCTACCCAAAATTGATCCCGTGTGACCTATATTGAGTCATATCGTTCGATTCAAAGTATTTATGTCATTTTATACCCAAACCTCTTCCATTTGAAAGAATTTGACTCAAATCGATGTATTTCAACTATTTTTGATATGGTCAAGGTTAAACACGTCATTTTCTACCCAAAACTCATCCCATTTGACCTATAATGACTCATATCGTTCGATTTGAAGTGTTTAAGTCATTTTATATACAAAAACTCTCCCGTTTGACCGAGTTTGAATCAAATAGATGTATTTCAAGTGTTGAAGACATGTTTAAGGGTAAATACGTCATTTTCTACCCAAAACTAATCCCTTTTGACCTATATTGACTCATATCGTCCGATTCAAAGTGTTTAGGTCATTTATTACACAAAACCTCGCAAGTTTGGCCGAGTTTGACTCAAATCGATGTATTTCAAGTTTTTATGACATGTTCGAGGGTAAATACGTCATTTTCTACCCAAAGCTGATCCCATTTGACCTATAATGACTCATATCGTCCGTTTCGAACAGTTTCTGTAATTTTATTCCCAAAACCTCTCCTGTCTTGACCGAGTTTGACTCATATCGATGTACCTAAAGTTTTTAAAACACGCTCAAGGGTAAATACGTCATTTTCGACCCAAAATTGATCCCGTGTGACCTATATTGAGTCATATCGTTTGATTCAAAGTGTTTATGTCATTTTATACCCAAACCTCTTCCATTTGAAAGAATTTGACTCAAATCGATGTATTTCAACTATTTATGACATGGTCAAGGGTAAACATGTCATTTTCTACCTAAAACTCATCCCATTTGACCTATGATGACTCATATCGTTCGATTTGAAGTGTTTAAGTCATTTTATATACAAAAACTCTCCCGTTTGACCGAGTTTGAATCAAATAGATGTATTTCAAGTGTTGAAGACATGTTTAAGGGTAAATACGTCATTTTCTACCCAAAACTAATCCCTTTTGACCTATATTGACTCATATCGTCCGATTCAAAGTGTTTAGGTCATTTAATACACAAAACCTCCCCAGTTTGGCCGAGTTTGACTCAAATCGATGTATTTCAAGTTTTTATGACATGTTCGAGGGTAAATACGTCATTTTCTACCGAAAGCTGATCCCATTTGACCTATAATGACTCATATCGTCCATTTCGAACAGTTTATGTAATTTCATTCCCAAAACCTCTCCTGTCTTGACCGAGTTTGACTCATATCGTTGTACCTAAAGTTTTTAAGACACGCTCAAGGGTAAATACGTCATTTTCTACCCAAAATTGATCCCGTGTGACCTATATTGAGTCATATCGTTCGATTCAAAGAGTTTATGTCATTTTATACCCAAACCTCTTCCATTTGAAAGAATTTGACTCAAATCGATGTATTTCAACTATTTTTGACATGGTCAAGGGTAAACACGTCATTTTCTACCCAAAACTCATCCCATTTGACCTACGATGACTCATATCGTTCGATTTGAAGTGTTTAAGTCATTTTATATACAAAAACTCTCCCGTTTGACCGAGTTTGAATCAAATAGATGTATTTCAAGTGTTGAAGACATGTTTAAGGGTAAATACGTCATTTTCTACCCAAAACTAATCCCTTTTGACCTATATTGACTCATATCGTCCGATTCAAAGTGTTTAGGTCATTTAATACACAAAACCTCGCCAGTTTGGCCGAGTTTGACTCAAATCGATGTATTTCAAGTTTTTATGACATGTTCGAGGGTAAATACGTCATTTTCTACCCAAAGCTGATCCCATTTGACCTATATTGACTCATATCGTCCATTTCGAACAGTTTATGTAATTTTATTCCTAAAACCTCTCCTGTCTTGACCGAGTTTGACTCAAATCGATGTACTTAAAGTTTTTAAGACACGCTCAAGGGTAAATACGTCATTTTCTACCCAAAATTGATCCCGTGTGACCTATATTGAGTCATATCGTTCGATTCAAAGTGTTTATGTCATTTTATACCCAAACCTCTTCCATTTGAAAGAATTTGACTCAAATCGATGTATTTCAACTTTTTATGACATGGTCAAGGGTAAACACGTCATTTTCTACCCAAAACTCATCCCATTTGACCTAGAATGACTCATATCATTCGATTTGAAGTGTTTAAGTCATTTTATATACAAAAACTCTCCCGTTTGACCGAGTTTGAATCAAATAGATGTATTTCAAGTGTTGAAGACATGTTTAAGGGTAAATACGTCATTTTCTACCCAAAACTAATCCCTTTTGACCTATATTGCCTCATATCGTCCGATTCAAAGTGTTTAGGTCATTTAATAAACAAAACCTCGCCAGTTTGGCCGAGTTTGACTCAAATCGATGTATTTCGAGTTTTTATGACATGTTCGAGGGTAAATACGTCATTTTCTACCCAAAGCTGATCCCATTTGACCTATATTGACTCATATCGTCCATTTCGAACAGTTTATGTAATTTCATTCCCAAAACCTTTCCTGTATTGACCGAGTTTGACTCATATCGTTGTACCTAAAGTTTTTAAGACACGCTCAAGGGTAAATACGTCATTTTCTACCCAAAATTGATCCCGTGTGACCTATATTGAGTCATATCGTTCGATTCAAAATGTTTATGTCATTTTATACCCAAACCTCTTCCATTTGAAAGAATTTGACTGAAATCGATGTATTTCAACTATTTATGACATGGTCAAGGGTAAACACGTCATTTTCTACCCAAAACTCATCCCATTTGACCTATAATGACTCATATCGTTCGATTTGAAGTGTTTAAGTCATTTTATATACAAAAACTCTCCCGTTTGACCGAGTTTGAATAAAATAGATGTATTTCAAGTGTTGAAGACATGTTTAAGGGTAAATACGTCATTTTCTACCCAAAACTAATCCCTTTTGACCTATATTGACTCATATCGTCCGATTCAAAGTGTTTAGGTCATTTTATACACAAAACCTCGCCAGTTTGGCCGAGTTTGACTCAAATCGATGTATTTCAAGTTTTTCTGACATGTTCGAGGGTAAATACGTCATTTTCTACCCAAAGCTGATCCCATATGACCTATGTTGACTCATATCGTCCATTTCGAACAGTTTATGTAATTTTATTCCCAAAACCTCTCTTGTCTTGACCGAGTTTGACTCATATCGTTGTACCTAAAGTTTTTAAGACACGCTCAAGGGTAAATACGTCATTTTCTACCCAAAATTGATCCCGTGTGACCTATATTGAGTCATATCGTTCGATTCAAAGTGTTTATGTCATTTTATACCCAAACCTCTTCCATTTGAAAGAATTTGACTCAAATCGATGTATTTCAACTTTTTATGACATGGTCAAGGGTAAACACGTCATTTTCTACCCAAAACTCATCCCATTTGACCTATAATGACTCATATCGTTCGATTTGAAGTGTTTAAGTCATTTTATATACAAAAACTCTCCCGTTTGACCGAGTTTGAATCAAATAGATGTATTTCAAGTGTTGAAGACATGTTTAAGGGTAAATACGTCATTTTCTACCCAAAACTAATCCCTTTTGACCTATATTAACTCATATCGTCCGATTCAAAGTGTTTAGGTCATTTAATATACAAAACCTCGCCAGTTTGGCCGACTTTGACTCAAATCGATGTATTTCGAGTTTTTGTGACATGTTCGAGGGTAAATACGTCATTTTCTACCCAAAGCTGATCCCATTTGACCTATATTGACTCATATCGTCCATTTCGAACAGTTTATGTAATTTTATTCCCAAAACCTATCCTGTCTTGACCGAGTTTGACTCAAATCGATGTACTTAAAGTTTTTAAGACACGCTCAAGGGTAAATACGTCATTTTCTACCCAAAATTGATCCCGTGTGACCTATATTGAGTCATATCGTTCGATTCAAAGAGTTTATGTCATTTTATACCCAAACCTCTTCCATTTGAAAGAATTTGACTCAATTCGATGTATTTCAACTATTTATGACATGGTCAAGGGTAAACACGTCATTTTCTACCCAAAACTCATCCCATTTGACCTATAATGACTCATATCGTTCGATTTGAAGTGTTTAAGTCATTTTATATACAAAAACTCTCCCGTTTGACCGAGTTTGAATCAAATAGATGTATTTCATGTGTTGAAGACATGTTTAAGGGTAAATACGTCATTTTCTACCCAAAACTAATCCCTTTTGACCTATATTGACTCATATCGTCCGATTCAAAGTGTTTAGGTCATTTAATACACAAAACCTCGCCAGTTTGGCCGAGTTTGACTCAAATCGATGTATTTCGAGTTTTTGTAACATGTTCGAGGGTAAATACGTCATTTTGTACCCAAAGCTGATCCCATTTGACCTATATTGACTCATATCGTCCATTTCGAACAGTTTATGTAATTTCATTCCCAAAACCTCTCCTGTCTTAACCGAGTTTGACTCAAATCGATGTACCTAAAGTTTTTATGACACGCTCAAGGGTAAATACGTCATTTTCTACCCAAAATTGATCCCGTGTGACCTATATTGAGTCATATCGTTCGATTCAAAGTGTTTATGTCATTTTATACCCAAACCTCTTCAATTTGAAAGAATTTGACTCAAATCGATGTATTTCAACTATTTATGACATAGTCAAGGGTAAACACGTCATTTTCTACCCAAAACTCATCCCATTTGACCTACAATGACTCATATCGTTCGATTTGAAGTGTTTAAGTCATTTTATATACAAAAACTCTCCCGTTTGACCGAGTTTGAATCAAATAGATGTATTTCAAGTGTTGAAGACATGTTTAAGGGTAAATACGTCATTTTCTACCCAAAACTAATCCCTTTTGACCTATATTGACTCATATCGTCCGATTCAAAGTGTTGAGGTCATTTAATACACAAAACCTCGCCAGTTTGGCCGAGTTTGACTCAAATCGATGTATTTCGAGTTTTTGTGACATGTTCGAGGGTAAATACGTCATTTTGTACCCAAAGCTGATCCCATTTGACCTATATTGACTCATATCGTCCATTTCGAACAGTTTATGTAATTTCATTCCCAAAACCTCTCCTGTCTTAACCGAGTTTGACTCAAATCGATGTACCTAAAGTTTTTATGACACGCTCAAGGGTAAATACGTCATTTTCTACCCAAAATTGATCCCGTGTGACCTATATTGAGTCATATCGTTCGATTCAAAATGTTTATGTCATTTTATACCCAAACCTCTTCCATTTGAAAGAATTTGACTGAAATCGATGTATTTCAACTATTTATGACATGGTCAAGGGTAAACACGTCATTTTCTACCCAAAACTCATCCCATTTGACCTATAATGACTCATATCGTTCGATTTGAAGTGTTTAAGTCATTTTATATACAAAAACTCTCCCGTTTGACCGAGTTTGAATAAAATAGATGTATTTCAAGTGTTGAAGACATGTTTAAGGGTAAATACGTCATTTTCTACCCAAAACTAATCCCTTTTGACCTATATTGACTCATATCGTCCGATTCAAAGTGTTTAGGTCATTTTATACACAAAACCTCGCCAGTTTGGCCGAGTTTGACTCAAATCGATGTATTTCAAGTTTTTCTGACATGTTCGAGGGTAAATACGTCATTTTCTACCCAAAGCTGATCCCATATGACCTATGTTGACTCATATCGTCCATTTCGAACAGTTTATGTAATTTTATTCCCAAAACCTCTCTTGTCTTGACCGAGTTTGACTCATATCGTTGTACCTAAAGTTTTTAAGACACGCTCAAGGGTAAATACGTCATTTTCTACCCAAAATTGATCCCGTGTGACCTATATTGAGTCATATCGTTCGATTCAAAGTGTTTATGTCATTTTATACCCAAACCTCTTCCATTTGAAAGAATTTGACTCAAATCGATGTATTTCAACTTTTTATGACATGGTCAAGGGTAAACACGTCATTTTCTACCCAAAACTCATCCCATTTGACCTATAATGACTCATATCGTTCGATTTGAAGTGTTTAAGTCATTTTATATACAAAAACTCTCCCGTTTGACCGAGTTTGAATCAAATAGATGTATTTCAAGTGTTGAAGACATGTTTAAGGGTAAATACGTCATTTTCTACCCAAAACTAATCCCTTTTGACCTATATTAACTCATATCGTCCGATTCAAAGTGTTTAGGTCATTTAATATACAAAACCTCGCCAGTTTGGCCGACTTTGACTCAAATCGATGTATTTCGAGTTTTTGTGACATGTTCGAGGGTAAATACGTCATTTTCTACCCAAAGCTGATCCCATTTGACCTATATTGACTCATATCGTCCATTTCGAACAGTTTATGTAATTTTATTCCCAAAACCTATCCTGTCTTGACCGAGTTTGACTCAAATCGATGTACTTAAAGTTTTTAAGACACGCTCAAGGGTAAATACGTCATTTTCTACCCAAAATTGATCCCGTGTGACCTATATTGAGTCATATCGTTCGATTCAAAGAGTTTATGTCATTTTATACCCAAACCTCTTCCATTTGAAAGAATTTGACTCAATTCGATGTATTTCAACTATTTATGACATGGTCAAGGGTAAACACGTCATTTTCTACCCAAAACTCATCCCATTTGACCTATAATGACTCATATCGTTCGATTTGAAGTGTTTAAGTCATTTTATATACAAAAACTCTCCCGTTTGACCGAGTTTGAATCAAATAGATGTATTTCATGTGTTGAAGACATGTTTAAGGGTAAATACGTCATTTTCTACCCAAAACTAATCCCTTTTGACCTATATTGACTCATATCGTCCGATTCAAAGTGTTTAGGTCATTTAATACACAAAACCTCGCCAGTTTGGCCGAGTTTGACTCAAATCGATGTATTTCGAGTTTTTGTAACATGTTCGAGGGTAAATACGTCATTTTGTACCCAAAGCTGATCCCATTTGACCTATATTGACTCATATCGTCCATTTCGAACAGTTTATGTAATTTCATTCCCAAAACCTCTCCTGTCTTAACCGAGTTTGACTCAAATCGATGTACCTAAAGTTTTTATGACACGCTCAAGGGTAAATACGTCATTTTCTACCCAAAATTGATCCCGTGTGACCTATATTGAGTCATATCGTTCGATTCAAAGTGTTTATGTCATTTTATACCCAAACCTCTTCAATTTGAAAGAATTTGACTCAAATCGATGTATTTCAACTATTTATGACATAGTCAAGGGTAAACACGTCATTTTCTACCCAAAACTCATCCCATTTGACCTACAATGACTCATATCGTTCGATTTGAAGTGTTTAAGTCATTTTATATACAAAAACTCTCCCGTTTGACCGAGTTTGAATCAAATAGATGTATTTCAAGTGTTGAAGACATGTTTAAGGGTAAATACGTCATTTTCTACCCAAAACTAATCCCTTTTGACCTATATTGACTCATATCGTCCGATTCAAAGTGTTGAGGTCATTTAATACACAAAACCTCGCCAGTTTGGCCGAGTTTGACTCAAATCGATGTATTTCGAGTTTTTGTGACATGTTCGAGGGTAAATACGTCATTTTGTACCCAAAGCTGATCCCATTTGACCTATATTGACTCATATCGTCCATTTCGAACAGTTTATGTAATTTCATTCCCAAAACCTCTCCTGTCTTAACCGAGTTTGACTCAAATCGATGTACCTAAAGTTTTTATGACACGCTCAAGGGTAAATACGTCATTTTCTACCCAAAATTGATCCCGTGTGACCTATATTGAGTCATATCGTTCGATTCAAAATGTTTATGTCATTTTATACCCAAACCTCTTCCATTTGAAAGAATTTGACTGAAATCGATGTATTTCAACTATTTATGACATGGTCAAGGGTAAACACGTCATTTTCTACCCAAAACTCATCCCATTTGACCTATAATGACTCATATCGTTCGATTTGAAGTGTTTAAGTCATTTTATATACAAAAACTCTCCCGTTTGACCGAGTTTGAATCAAATAGAGGTATTTCAAGTGTTGAAGACATGTTTAAGGGTAAATACGTCATTTTCTACCCAAAACTAATCCCTTTTGACCTATATTGCCTCAAATCGTCCGATTCAAAGTGTTTAGGTCATTTAATAAACAAAACCTCGCCAGTTTGGCCGAGTTTGACTCAAATCGATGTATTTCAAGTTTTTATGACATGTTCGAGGGTAAATACGTCATTTTCTACCCAAAGCTGATCCCATTTGACCTATATTGACTCATATCGTCCATTTCGAACAGTTTATGTAATTTCATTCCCAAAACCTCTCCTGTATTGACCGAGTTTGACTCATATCGTTGTACCTAAAGTTTTTAAGACACGCTCAAGGGTAAATACGTCATTTTCTACCCAAAATTGATCCCGTGTGACCTATATTGAGTCATATCGTTCGATTCAAAGTGTTTATGTCATTTTATACCCAAACCTCTTCCATTTGAAAGAATTTGACTCAAATCGATGTATTTCAACTATTTATGACATGGTCAAGGGTAAACACGTCATTTTCTACCCAAAACTCATCCCATTTGACCTACGATGACTCATATCGTTCGATTTGAAGTGTTTAAGTCATTTTATATACAAAAACTCTCCCGTTTGACCGAGTTTGAATCAAATAGATGTATTTCAAGTGTTGAAGACATGTTTAAGGGTAAATACGTCATTTTCTACCCAAAACTAATCCCTTTTGACCTATATTGACTTATATCGTCCGATTCAAAGTGTTTAGGTCATCTAATACACAAAACCTCGCCAGTTTGGCCGAGTTTGACTCAAATCGATGTATTTCAAGTTTTTATGACATGTTCGAGGGTAAATACGTCATTTTCTACCCAAAGGTGATCCCATTTGACCTATATTGACTCATATCCTCCATTTCGACAGTTTATGTAATTTTATTCCCAGAACCTCTCTTGTCTTGACCGAGTTCGACTCATATCGATGTACCTAAAGTTTTTAAGACACGCTCAAGGGTAAATACGTTATTTTCTACCCAAAATTGATCCCGTGTGACCTATATTGAGTCATATCGTTCGATTCAAAGAGTTTATGTCATTTTATACCCAAACCTCTTCCATTTGAAAGAATTTGACTCCAATCGATGTATTTCAACTATTTATGACATGGTCAAGGGTAAACACGTCATTTTCTACCCAAAACTCATCCCATTTGACCTATAATGACTCATATCGTTCGATTTGAAGTGTGTAAGTCATTTTATATACAAAAAATCTCCCGTTTGACCGAGTTTGAATAAAATAGATGTATTTCAAGTGTTGAAGACATGTTTAAGGGTAAATACGTCATTTTCTACCCAAAACTAATCCCTTTTGACCTATATTGACTCATATCGTCCGATTCAAAGTGTTTAGGTCATTTAATACACAAAACCTCGCCAGTTTGGCCGAGTTTGACTCAAATCGATGTATTTCAAGTTTTTATGACATGTTCGAGGGTAAATACGTCATTTTCTACCCAAAGCTGATCCCATTTGACCTATATTGACTCATATCGTCCATTTCGAACAGTTTATGTAATTTTATTCCTAAAACCTCTCCTGTCTTGACCGAGTTTGACTCAAATCGATGTACTTAAAGTTTTTAAGACACGCTCAAGGGTAAATACGTCATTTTCTACCCAAAATTGATCCCGTGTGACCTATATTGAGTCATATCGTTCGATTCAAAGAGTTTATGTCATTTTATACCCAAACCTCTTCCATTTGAAAGAATTTGACTCAATTCGATGTATTTCAACTATTTATGACATGGTCAAGGGTAAACACGTCATTTTCTACCCAAAACTCATCCCATTTGACCTATAATGACTCATATCGTTCGATTTGAAGTGTTTAAGTCATTTTATATACAAAAACTCTCCCGTTTGACCGAGTTTGAATCAAATAGATGTATTTCATGTGTTGAAGACATGTTTAAGGGTAAATACGTCATTTTCTACCCAAAACTAATCCCTTTTGACCTATATTGACTCATATCGTCCGATTCAAAGTGTTTAGGTCATTTAATACACAAAACCTCGCCAGTTTGGCCGAGTTTGACTCAAATCGATGTATTTCGAGTTTTTGTGACATGTTCGAGGGTAAATACGTCATTTTGTACCCAAAGCTGATCCCATTTGACCTATATTGACTCATATCGTCCATTTCGAACAGTTTATGTAATTTCATTCCCAAAACCTCTCCTGTCTTAACCGAGTTTGACTCAAATCGATGTACCTAAAGTTTTTATGACACGCTCAAGGGTAAATACGTCATTTTCTACCCAAAATTGATCCCGTGTGACCTATATTGAGTCATATCGTTCGATTCAAAGTGTTTATGTCATTTTATACCCAAACCTCTTCAATTTGAAAGAATTTGACTCAAATCGATGTATTTCAACTATTTATGACATGGTCAAGGGTAAACACGTCATTTTCTACCCAAAACTCATCCCATTTGACCTACAATGACTCATACCGTTCGATTTGAAGTGTTTAAGTCATTTTATATACAAAAACTCTCCCGTTTGACCGAGTTTGAATCAAATAGATGTATTTCAAGTGTTGAAGACATGTTTAAGGGTAAATACGTCATTTTCTACCCAAAACTAATCCCTTTTGACCTATATTGACTCATATCGTCCGATTCAAAGTGTTGAGGTCATTTAATACACAAAACCTCGCCAGTTTGGCCGAGTTTGACTCAAATCGATGTATTTCAAGTTTTTATGACATGTTCGAGGGTAAATACGTCATTTTCTACCCAAAGCTGATCCCATTTGACCTATATTGACTCATATCCTCCATTTCGACAGTTTATGTAATTTTATTCCCAGAACCTCTCTTGTCTTGACCGAGTTCGACTCATATCGATGTACCTAAAGTTTTTAAGACACGCTCAAGGGTAAATACGTTATTTTCTACCCAAAATTGATCCCGTGTGACCTATATTGAGTCATATCGTTCGATTCAAAGAGTTTATGTCATTTTATACCCAAACCTCTTCCATTTGAAAGAATTTGACTCCAATCGATGTGTTTCAACTATTTATGACATGGTCAAGGGTAAACACGTCATTTTCTACCCAAAACTCATACCATTTGACCTATAATGACTCATATCGTTCGATTTGAAGTGTGTAAGTCATTTTATATACAAAAAATCTCCCGTTTGACCGAGTTTGAATAAAATAGATGTATTTCAAGTGTTGAAGACATGTTTAAGGGTAAATACGTCATTTTCTACCCAAAACTAATCCCTTTTGACCTATATTGACTCATATCGTCCGATTCAAAGTGTTTAGGTCATTTAATACACAAAACCTCGCCAGTTTGGCCGAGTTTGACTCAAATCGATGTATTTCAAGTTTTTATGACATGTTCGAGGGTAAATACGTTATTTTCTACCCAAAGCTGATCCCATTTGACCTATATTGACTCATATCGTCCATTTCGAACAGTTTATGTAATTTTATTCCCAAAACCTCTCCTGTCTTGACCGAGTTTGACTCAAATCGATGTACTTAAAGTTTTTAAGACACGCTCAAGGGTAAATACGTCATTTTCTACCCAAAATTGATCCCGTGTGACCTATATTGAGTCATATCGTTCGATTCAAAGTGTTTATGTCATTTTATACCCAAACCTCTTCCATTTGAAAGAATTTGACTCAAATCGATGTATTTCAACTTTTTATGACATGGTCAAGGGTAAACACGTCATTTTCTACCCAAAACTCATCCCATTTGACCTATAATGACTCATATCGTTCGATTTGAAGTGTTTAAGTCATTTTATATACAAAAACTCTCCCGTTTGACCGAGTTTGAATCAAATAGATGTATTTCAAGTGTTGAAGACATGTTTAAGGGTAAATACGTCATTTTCTACCCAAAACTAATCCCTTTTGACCTATATTAACTCATATCGTCCGATTCAAAGTGTTTAGGTCATTTAATACACAAAACCTCGCCAGTTTGGCCGAGTTTGACTCAAATCGATGTATTTCGAGTTTTTGTGACATGTTCGAGGGTAAATACGTCATTTTCTACCCAAAGCTGATCCCATTTGACCTATATTGACTCATATCGTCCATTTCGAACAGTTTATGTAATTTCATTCCCAAAACCTCTCCTATATTGACCGAGTTTGACTCATATCGTTGTACCTAAAGTTTTTAAGACACGCTCAAGGGTAAATACGTCATTTTCTACCCAAAATTGATCCCGTGTGACCTATATTGAGTCATATCGTTCGATTCAAAATGTTTATGTCATTTTATACCCAAACCTCTTCCATTTGAAAGAATTTGACTGAAATCGATGTATTTCAACTATTTATGACATGGTCAAGGGTAAACACGTCATTTTCTACCCAAAACTCATCCCATTTGACCTATAATGACTCATATCGTTCGATTTGAAGTGTTTAAGTCATTTTATATACAAAAACTCTCCCGTTTGACCGAGTTTGAATCAAATAGATGTATTTCAAGTGTTGAAGACATGTTTAAGGGTAAATACGTCATTTTCTACCCAAAACTAATCCCTTTTGACCTATATTAACTCATATCGTCCGATTCAAAGTGTTTAGGTCATTTAATATACAAAACCTCGCCAGTTTGGCCGACTTTGACTCAAATCGATGTATTTCGAGTTTTTGTGACATGTTCGAGGGTAAATACGTCATTTTCTACCCAAAGCTGATCCCCTTTGACCTATATTGACTCATATCGTCCATTTCGAACAGTTTATGTAATTTTATTCCCAAAACCTATCCTGTCTTGACCGAGTTTGACTCAAATCGATGTACTTAAAGTTTTTAAGACACGCTCAAGGGTAAATACGTCATTTTCTACCCAAAATTGATCCCGTGTGACCTATATTGAGTCATATCGTTCGATTCAAAGAGTTTATGTCATTTTATACCCAAACCTCTTCCATTTGAAAGAATTTGACTCAATTCGATGTATTTCAACTATTTATGACATGGTCAAGGGTAAACACGTCATTTTCTACCCAAAACTCATCCCATTTGACCTATAATGACTCATATCGTTCGATTTGAAGTGTTTAAGTCATTTTATATACAAAAACTCTCCCGTTTGACCGAGTTTGAATCAAATAGATGTATTTCATGTGTTGAAGACATGTTTAAGGGTAAATACGTCATTTTCTACCCAAAACTAATCCCTTTTGACCTATATTGACTCATATCGTCCGATTCAAACTGTTTAGGTCATTTAATACACAAAACCTCGCCAGTTTGGCCGAGTTTGACTCAAATCGATGTATTTCGAGTTTTTGTGACATGTTCGAGGGTAAATACGTCATTTTGTACCCAAAGCTGATCCCATTTGACCTATATTGACTCATATCGTCCATTTCGAACAGTTTATGTAATTTCATTCCCAAAACCTCTCCTGTCTTAACCGAGTTTGACTCAAATCGATGTACCTAAAGTTTTTATGACACGCTCAAGGGTAAATACGTCATTTTCTACCCAAAATTGATCCCGTGTGACCTATATTGAGTCATATCGTTCGATTCAAAGTGTTTATGTCATTTTATACCCAAACCTCTTCAATTTGAAAGAATTTGACTCAAATCGATGTATTTCAACTATTTATGACATGGTCAAGGGTAAACACGTCATTTTCTACCCAAAACTCATCCCATTTGACCTACAATGACTCATACCGTTCAATTTGAAGTGTTTAAGTCATTTTATATACAAAAACTCTCCCGTTTGACCGAGTTTGAATCAAATAGATGTATTTCAAGTGTTGAAGACATGTTTAAGGGTAAATACGTCATTTTCTACCCAAAACTAATCCCTTTTGACCTATATTGACTCATATCGTCCGAATCAAAGTGTTGAGGTCATTTAATACACAAAACCTCGCCAGTTTGGCCGAGTTTGACTCAAATCGATGTATTTCAAGTTTTTATGACATGTTCGAGGGTAAATACGTCATTTTCTACCCAAAGCTGATCCCATTTGACCTATATTGACTCATATCCTCCATTTCGACAGTTTATGTAATTTTATTCCCAGAACCTCTCTTGTCTTGACCGAGTTCGACTCATATCGATGTACCTAAAGTTTTTAAGACACGCTCAAGGGTAAATACGTTATTTTCTACCCAAAATTGATCCCGTGTGACCTATATTGAGTCATATCGTTCGATTCAAAGAGTTTATGTCATTTTATACCCAAACCTCTTCCATTTGAAAGAATTTGACTCCAATCGATGTGTTTCAACTATTTATGACATGGTCAAGGGTAAACACGTCATTTTCTACCCAAAACTCATACCATTTGACCTATAATGACTCATATCGTTCGATTTGAAGTGTGTAAGTCATTTTATATACAAAAAATCTCCCGTTTGACCGAGTTTGAATAAAATAGATGTATTTCAAGTGTTGAAGACATGTTTAAGGGTAAATACGTCATTTTCTACCCAAAACTAATCCCTTTTGACCTATATTGACTCATATCGTCCGATTCAAAGTGTTTAGGTCATTTAATACACAAAACCTCGCCAGTTTGGCCGAGTTTGACTCAAATCGATGTATTTCAAGTTTTTATGACATGTTCGAGGGTAAATACGTTATTTTCTACCCAAAGCTGATCCCATTTGACCTATATTGACTCATATCGTCCATTTCGAACAGTTTATGTAATTTTATTCCCAAAACCTCTCCTGTCTTGACCGAGTTTGACTCAAATCGATGTACTTAAAGTTTTTAAGACACGCTCAAGGGTAAATACGTCATTTTCTACCCAAAATTGATCCCGTGTGACCTATATTGAGTCATATCGTTCGATTCAAAGTGTTTATGTCATTTTATACCCAAACCTCTTCCATTTGAAAGAATTTGACTCAAATCGATGTATTTCAACTTTTTATGACATGGTCAAGGGTAAACACGTCATTTTCTACCCAAAACTCATCCCATTTGACCTATAATGACTCATATCGTTCGATTTGAAGTGTTTAAGTCATTTTATATACAAAAACTCTCCCGTTTGACCGAGTTTGAATCAAATAGATGTATTTCAAGTGTTGAAGACATGTTTAAGGGTAAATACGTCATTTTCTACCCAAAACTAATCCCTTTTGACCTATATTAACTCATATCGTCCGATTCAAAGTGTTTAGGTCATTTAATACACAAAACCTCGCCAGTTTGGCCGAGTTTGACTCAAATCGATGTATTTCGAGTTTTTGTGACATGTTCGAGGGTAAATACGTCATTTTCTACCCAAAGCTGATCCCATTTGACCTATATTGACTCATATCGTCCATTTCGAACAGTTTATGTAATTTTATTCCCAAAACCTCTCCTGTCTTGACCAAGTTTGACTCAAATCGATGTACTTAAAGTTTTTAAGACACGCTCAAGGGTAAATACGTCATTTTCTACCCAAAATTGATCCCGTGTGACCTATATTGAGTCATATCGTTCGATTCAAAGTGTTTATGTCATTTTATACCCAAACCTCTTCCATTTGAAAGAATTTGACTCAAATCGATGTATTTCAACTTTTTATGACATGGTCAAGGGTAAACACGTCATTTTCTACCCAAAACTCATCCCATTTGACCTATAATGACTCATATCGTTCGATTTGAAGTGTTTAAGTCATTTTATATACAAAAACTCTCCCGTTTGACCGAGTTTGAATCAAATAGATGTATTTCAAGTGTTGAAGACATGTTTAAGGGTAAATACGTCATTTTCTACCCAAAACTAATCCCTTTTGACCTATATTAACTCATATCGTCCGATTCAAAGTGTTTAGGTCATTTAATACACAAAACCTCGCCAGTTTGGCCGAGTTTGACTCAAATCGATGTATTTCGAGTTTTTGTGACATGTTCGAGGGTAAATACGTCATTTTCTACCCAAAGCTGATCCCATTTGACCTATATTGACTCATATCGTCCATTTCGAACAGTTTATGTAATTTTATTCCCAAAACCTCTCCTGTCTTGACCAAGTTTGACTCAAATCGATGTACTTAAAGTTTTTAAGACACGCTCAAGGGTAAATACGTCATTTTCTACCCAAAATTGATCCCGTGTGACCTATATTGAGTCATATCGTTCGATTCAAAGTGTTTATGTCATTTTATACCCAAACCTCTTCCATTTGAAAGAATTTGCCTCAAATCGATGTATTTCAACTATTTATGACATGGTCAAGGGTAAACACGTCATTTTCTACCCAAAACTCATCCCATTTGACCTACAATGACTCATATCGTTCGATTTGAAGTGTTCAAGTCATTTTATATACAAAAACTCTCCCGTTTGACCGAGTTTGAATGAAATAGATGTATTTCAAGTGTTGAAGACATGTTTAAGGGTAAATACGTCATTTTCTACCCAAAACTAATCCCTTTTGACCTATATTAACTCATATCGTCCGATTCAAAGTATTTAGGTCATTTAATACACAAAACCTCGCCAGTTTGGCCGAGTTTGACTCAAATCGATGTATTTCGAGTTTTTGTGACATGTTCGAGGGTAAATACGTCATTTTCTACCCAAAGCTGATCCCATTTGACCTATATTGACTCATATCGTCCATTTCGAACAGTTTATGTAATTTCATTCCCAAAACCTCTCCTGTCTTGACCGAGTTTGACTCAAATCGTTGTACCTAAAGTTTTTAAGACACGCTCAAGGGTAATACGTCATTTTCTACCCAAAATTGGTCCCGTGTGACCTATATTGAGTCATATCGTTCGATTCAAAGTGTTTATGTCATTTTATACCCAAACCTCTTCCATTTGAAAGAATTTGACTCAAATCGATGTATTTCAACTTTTTATGACATGGTCAAGGGTAAACACGTCATTTTCTACCCAAAACTCATCCCATTTGACCTATAATGACTCATATCGTTCGATTTGAAGTGTTTAAGTCATTTTATATACAAAAACTCTCCCGTTTGACCGAGTTTGAATCAAATAGATGTATTTCAAGTGTTGAAGACATGTTTAAGGGTAAATACGTCATTTTCTACCCAAAACTAATCCCTTTTGACCTATATTAACTCATATCGTCCGATTCAAAGTGTTTAGGTCATTTAATACACAAAACCTCGCCAGTTTGGCCGAGTTTGACTCAAATCGATGTATTTCGAGTTTTTGTGACATGTTCGAGGGTAAATACATCATTTTCTACCCAAAGCTGATCCCATTTGACCTATATTGACTCATATCGTCCATTTCGAACAGTTTATGTAATTTTAATGCCAAAACCTCTCCTGTCTTGACCGAGTTTGACTCATATCGATGTACCTAAAGTTTTTAAGACACGCTCAAGGGTAACTACGTTATTTTCTACCCAAAATTGATCCCGTGTGACCTATATTGAGTCATATCGTTCGATTCAAAGAGTTTATGTCATTTTATACCCAAACCTCTTCCATTTGAAAGAATTTGACTCAAATCGATGTATTTCAACTTTTTATGACATGGTCAAGGGTAAACACGTCATTTTCTACCCAAAACTCATCCCATTTGACCTATAATGACTCATATCGTTCGATTTGAAGTGTTTAAGTCATTTTATATACAAAAACTCTCCCGTTTGACCGAGTTTGAATCAAATAGATGTATTTCAAGTGTTGAAGACATGTTTAAGGGTAAATACGTCATTTTCTACCCAAAACTAATCCCTTTTGACCTATATTAACTCATATCGTCCGATTCAAAGTGTTTAGGTCATTTAATACACAAAACCTCGCCAGTTTGGCCGAGTTTGACTCAAATCGATGTATTTCGAGTTTTTGTGACATGTTCGAGGGTAAATACGTCATTTTCTACCCAAAGCTGATCCCATTTGACCTATATTGACTCATATCGTCCATTTCGAACAGTTTATGTAATTTCATTCCCAAAACCTCTCCTGTCTTGACCGAGTTTGACTCATATCGTTGTACCTAAAGTTTTTAAGACACGCTCAAGGGTAAATACGTCATTTTCTACCCAAAATTGATCCCGTGTGACCTATATTGAGTCATATCGTTCGATTCAAAGTGTTTATGTCATTTTTTACCCAAACCTCTTCCATTTGAAAGAATTTGACTCAAATCGATGTATTTCAACTTTTTATGACATGGTTGATATGCTCATTTTAGAGCACGTTTACAACCTCATTTTAGTGTCGAGTTTCGTGCTTTTATATTGGTTTTATGCACGTTACATTCAGTTTTACCTTGATCTTGTCCTCGAGCTGTTTTTAGGTCATTTCAGGTGATCTCGATGATTTCGAGGTAAAATGAGACGTGTTCGAGGCTTTGACACTCCTATCAAGAGTTTGAATGCGCGTATCATAGCTTAGGCATGTGTTCCAAGTCACTCTCCAAGATTCCATAAACTCTAGAAGCCACTAGGCACTTCAAAGGAACTGTTCAGCAAGGTTTAGGTTCAGATTCGACCGAATCTGACATCCATTCGGTCGAATGGTGGACAGGGATTCAAGCACATAAATCAAGCTCTCGGGAATAGCCGAATGAGAAGTCATTCGACCGAATCAAGGCCCATTCGGCCGAATGGTTCCACTCATTCGGCCGAATGGTGGACAGATCGCAAAAACGCCAAACTTCTGTTATAGCCGAATGGCCACCCATTCGGCCGAATCCACCCTTCATTCGGCCGAATGGCCTTCTTTCCTGCATATTTTGGTTCTTTCTTTAGTCGGCGCTCGAGGGTTTTTCCTAGGGTTTTACTCCTTTTGTCCCTAGGGTATAAATACCCTCTTTCTCTGTACATAACCTTATGCCTACTTTGAGAGCTCTTGTACCTCAACCTAGAACATCACTTTAAATCTTTTCATTTCTTTCATGCATTAGTCTAGATTTACAGCTTTCGTTGTTCTCGTTTTCAAGCTTTGTATTTCGGATTCGGTTCCTATTTCATTCATACAATTTCGTTTATGCAAGGTATTGTTTCTTTTCTGTTTTAGTTCTTTTAATGCTTTCAAATATTGTTTTTCTTGATTTCATTCCTCTAGTTATAATCGTTGTTTCGTTTACCGTTTGATAGAGTAGTCGTTGGTTCGGTTATAGTTCTTAGTTTCCGTTCTCTTGTTCATTTCCATTCAGTCTATTCATGTTTTTAATCATGTCTTTTATTATTACTATGTGTGAGTAGTCTTCTTAGGGGTTTGATTAGTGAAACCCTAGGTTGGCTCGTTCTTCATGCGTAGAGTTAGGATTTGAGATTGTTAACAGTTGATTGATTGATATTCGATGCGAATTTTGTCCTGCCACTCCTTTGGAGACATAGGGCGATTATAGGTTGTTCGTGTGATTTATAGGGTCACAAACTTCCTCTCGTCATCTTGAGTGTCATGATTTATTGTTGACTGATTTCTCCTAATTTAGCGTATTGATAGCTCGGTTGTCCTTCCTAGGGTGGAACTAATCTATCCCCGTTTTCCCTTCATAGCATAACATCATTTTAGTTCTTGCTTTCCTTTTCTGCTATTAGTATAATTCTGTCAAATCCCCATATAACTCCTTTACATCAAGTCTATAAGCTGTCGCCCCTTGTCCTTGTGGTTCGATCCCCGACTTACCACTACACTAGTTGTAGTAGTATTAGGGTGTTTATAAATTTAGTTTGCATAACTATTCTTTTAGTCAAACGACCTAAAAGAACGGTTATCAAAATGGCGCCGTTGCCGGGGATAAGGCGTTGTGTTTAGATTATATTCTTGGTGTAATTCATTTTAGTTTTATTTATTTTTTTTGTCTAATAATCTGCTTGTCAGTACTTACGCTTGGTCTCTAGTGTTGTTTGCATGCCATATAGCACACGTCAATCAAATCAACAACTAGAACCATTCGACCCTGAGGTTCAACGCAGCAAACGGAGAATTCCAACCCAAACCTCATCGCAGCCCAATACCTCCAACCACCCTACACCACCAATGGACGAAAACCACCAACAACTTTTTGGTCAATTTGGGACACCTGGGTCCCAAGAATTTCAAGGAGGTGTAGTGTTGCCCATAGCCCCAAACCCCTATCATATACATCCTCAATTCACCCGGATGGTGAAAGAGACCCCTTTTTGCGGTTTGAGAAATGAATGCCCTCTCCAACACTTGGAGGCATTCTCAGATATTTGCGGTCTCATACCTCCATACCCGAATAGCCCGGATTATGTACGGATGCATCTATTTCACTTGAGTTTATCTGGTGATGCTCGGGACTGGTATAAATGCTTAGAGCCCAACTCAATCATTAATTGGGCTCAATTAAAAACAGCGTTTCTAGAAAGGTTCTATCCCACAGTTCGAACACAGGATTGGCGTAAGAAAATTGCGTCATTCACTCAAGAGGATGATGAGAACCTTAGTGCCACTTGGAGTCGGTTTAAGAGAATGATAAGAGCATGCCCCCATCATGAGTACGGGGAGAACCATCTTAATACATTCTTCTATGATGGTCTAAATGACTCCACCAAGGCACTCCTAGACTCCGCTGTTGGTGGCCAACTTTCGAAAGTCCCATGTAATCAAGTGAGGGCTAGGATTGAGGAGGTTGCTAAGAATAGTTCTTGGGGGGGAGCAAGGGGTAGTGGATTACCGAGAGGAGGGATAGATTCAAGCAACTTGGACACGATTACTTCTAAAATTGAGGCTATCATGGATAAAAAGCTGTCCAAGTTCAAATACGCCCAAGGTAGCTCTAATGTATCATCGATTAAAGAGACGCCCTTTTCATGTAGAATCTGTGGGGGCACCAATCATGATACATCATATTGTGGGGGTGCAAATTCCGAGCACATAGCGGCTGTTAATTGCGGGGGGTATAACCAAGAAGGACCCCCGGTCATGGACTATGATGGATACGGGTATAATCTCGATTATGTGGCAGCAGTAGGGTATGGTGGTCATAACCAAGGGTTTGCTCAGCAAGGTCTTTACAACAATCAACCCTTTAGACCTCCCTTCAACCCGAATTCTAACCAAGGGAACTCCTACCAAGGGTACAACTCTACCAATCAAGCGAATGGGAGTTTTCCTAGGCCGAATGGGAATAGGCCATACCCTCCAATGCCAAGACCCAACACCAACCCATCCTATCCATCTATACAGCCTCAACCAAACCCGCCTCCAACTAATGAATTCCTTTCCACCCAAGTGAACTCCCTTGCGCAACAAAACCAAACCCTCTCGCACATCAACCAAACTTTGATGAACCAAATACAACAACTTCAGGCGCAGCAGAAGTTGTTTGAGTCACAGCTTGCGCAGATGGCTAGTCCACCCCCACCATTGCCATATCCTTCTCACCCCCAACAAAACCCATCCACCCAGCCTCCACCACAAAACTCTCCTGACTCTAACCCTAAGCATCACACTTGTAAGGCGATCTTCCTAGGATCTGGAATCTCACATCCTTATCCAGCTGTAGCCAATGGAGATGATTTAAGGAAAGATCCCTCGACGGGTAGTGGTTGTCGAAGAGAAACTGAGCACAAGGAGAACCTTGAGGGAAGAAAAGAAAAGGAGGGTGGTGAAGGGACTGAGGAACCAAAAGTCAAAATAAATGAGTGTGAGGGGAAGAAGAAGGAAGAAGATGAGAGATGGAGGGAGATACAGGAAAGGAGGAAACTTGAGCGTCAACATGCTCCGCCTCTACCTTTTCCTTACAAAAAGGTAGAGAAGCAACTTCAAGAAAAGTTTCTTAAATTCCTAGAGCATATGCGGCTGCTTGAAATGAAAATACCATTCCTAGAAGCCATGGAGCAAATGCCGCAATATGCTACGTATCTGAAAACCCTCCTAAGGAACAAGAGAAAGCTAGAGGGCGAAGTGATTAGTTTGCCAGAGCAAGTAAGTGCCATCATTCAGGGCACGTGGGCAAAGAAAGAAAAAGCTAGAGGACCCTTTGTGCTCCCAGTCACCCTTGGAAAACTCAATTCTAAGGGAGCACTCGCTGACCTTGGGGCCTCCATTAGCCTAATGCCGATGTCCATCGCCAAGAAACTCACTTTCGACCTCAAGCCATCACAGAAAACAATCCAGCTGGCCGACCGTAGTATAAAAGTGCCATGTGGGGAGTTTGAGGACCTTCCGATCCAAGTTGGGAACATAGTAGTACCATGTGACTTCGTGGTGCTTGATATGGCTGAGGATCCTTATACTCCTCTGATCTTAGGGAGGGATGCTTTGAAAACTTTGGGTGCCCTGATCGACTGTGAATCAGAAACTATAACCGTCAGGGTAGCCCAAGAAAAGGTCGTGTTTGCCTTTTCTAAGTCTTCAATGGAACCCATGGTTGAGCGGATTTGTTCCTTTGGGGTGGTCGAGAAAGACGCTGCGAAAGAGGTCGAGAGCTGTAGTGCTTTTGTTGCTCCAAGGACAATTGAGGTGTCAGATGAGGAGGACGCGCAAAAGCGTCTTATTTATGGGGTTGCAAATGGAATTGCTCCGCCAACGGAGACATATTATAAATCTGAGGGAACTGACGAGCCAGCCCGTAAACGGAAAAGGGCTAGAAAAAGAAAAAAAAGACTGATGGCTCTACCCTGGCTTGGGGGAGCCCTGCATTCTAACCCACCTCCAGATGACCCTGGTTCTCCATTGCTTACTTCTGCCACTACGGCTCGGTGGAGAGTTTTGACTCCCCACGCTGGAGGTGATGGTGATGCTAGGAGTGAATCCACTCCTACGGCAGGTATAATTTCTTTGTTTTCTTTTTCTGTATAAATTTGTGCCTAAATGTGTCGAACTTACCGACGTTAAACAAAAGTACTTACGGGAGATAACCCGGTGTTTGTTTTGTTTGTTAATTTGTATAGCAACAGCCTCCATAATGCTGATCTTTCTCCCTTTTGTTTCTTCTCTCCCAAGCGCCGGGACGGCTCTTGAGCTAGCTTGGGGGAGGGTCCTTGTGTTTTCAAAGCTTTGAAAGATCCGCATTATGGAAACTATTGCCTTTTTTTTAGTTTACATGTCTAGGTGTATCATGATTAATGTGCTTGAGTTGTGAAACTGACATGCTAGCTCCTGACGTGTACGTTATAGTGGTCTTATGCATACTCATGCTTTTCCTAGCCTTGTGCCTGTTTTGGGACCGAATAAAAAATCGTTTTCCACCTGACTTGGGGGATCTAGTCCTGCTTGGTTTGCGGCTTGGATGACTACCTTTTGAGGCTCATTTTCAACTAGCCTAGTGAGGATGGAGCCTTCTAGGACTCCATTATGAGTCCTATGTTATAAAGTGCTAGTTAGAGAGTCTAAGTATTGTGTCTGTTCTCCTCCAGCGTAGTCTTCTTTTGTAAAGGCCAGGGATGATAACACGTTTGTAGTTACAGCTACATGGCCAAATTGCCTACCATGAATATTGATTGACTTTAGGGTAAGCCAATTTTGTGCCTTTACCTTTTCTTTGTAGCTACATCACCTAACTCCACATGAGCCAAATATTCCCTCTTCTTACCTAGAGGATAGTCAAGTGATTACAGTGAAGTGGTGCCCGTTGCATTGCGGTAAAAGATTTTGGTTGGAAAAATCGTTGTCGTATGATATGACTCTTTACATTACTCTTAGTTTATTTCAGAAATATTTTCTTGAAAACAAAAAGAAAAAAAGAGAAAACAAAAAAAAAAAAAGAAAGAAAAAAGAAAAAGAAAAGAAAAAAATAGAAAAAGAAAAAATTCGAGAATAAAGTTGGTGTAATGAGCTCATTTATGCGTATCCAAAGAATTTTGGGAAGTGGCATGGTTTTCGGAAGACGTAGCCATCCTTGGTTTGATTACCTTGGATTGCTTACTATCCTCTACTTGAACTCCACATCCCCAAATTTTACCCTACCTTAATCCCAGCCTACATTGCAACCGTTTCCAAACCTGTTCGACTTGGCCTGATTAGCAATTTCTATGCTGGAGAGTAGATAGGATACAATCCCTAAGATTTCTCCTTGATTGAGTGTTTAATTCTCGACTCATCTTAAGTCGGATGGGGAGCGTACTAGAAATTTCCCACATCTTTTGGGAAATAGCATGGGGAGCGTGGACTTGTGACCTCATTAGGTAGTGGGTGGCATGGCCTGTGTTGTAGCTTTTCCAGTGAACTCGAGTCTGTGGAAAACGTCTTTTATCTTGGTATTATGCTCTTTTGAGCCCATTGTACTTGCACACCCATGGCTAGGGAAGAGTTTTGCGCGTACACGGCTGGCATTGTCCTGTTTTCCGCTCACCTTGCTTTTCATGAGTTTTGCTCACGGTGCTGTCTTGCTAGTTCATTTGCTAGGGACTAGCAAAGTTTGGCTTGGGGGAAGTTGATGTGCTCATTTTAGAGCACGTTTACAACCTCATTTTAGTGTCGAGTTTCGTGCTTTTATATTGGTTTTATGCACGTTACATTCAATTTTACCTTGATCTTGTCCTCGAGCTGTTTTTAGGTCATTTCAGGTGATCTCGATGATTTCGAGGTAAAATGAGACGTGTTCGAGGCTTTGACACTCCTATCAAGAGTTTGAATGCGCGTATCATAGCTTAGGCATGTGTTCCAAGTCACTCTCCAAGATTCCATAAACTCTAGAAGCCACTAGGCACTTCAAAGGAACTGTTCAGCAAGGTTTAGGTTCAGATTCGACCGAATCTGACATCCATTCGGTCGAATGGTGGACAGGGATTCAAGCACATAAATCAAGCTCTCGGGAATAGCCGAATGAGAAGTCATTCGACCGAATCAAGGCCCATTCGGCCGAATGGTTCCACTCATTCGGCCGAATGGTGGACAGATCGCAAAAACGCCAAACTTCTGTTATAGCCGAATGGCCACCCATTCGGCCGAATCCACCCTTCATTCGGCCGAATGGCCTTCTTTCCCGCATATTTTGGTTCTTTCTTTAGTCGGCGCTCGAGGGTTTTTCCTAGGGTTTTACTCCTTTTGTCCCTAGGGTATAAATACCCTCTTTCTCTGTACATAACCTTATGCCTACTTTGAGAGCTCTTGTGCCTCAACCTAGAACATCACTTTAAAGCTTTTCATTTCTTTCATGCATTAGTCTAGATTTACAGCTTTCGTTGTTCTCGTTTTCAAGCTTTGTATTTCGGATTCGGTTCCTATTTCGTTCATACAATTTCGTTTATGCAAGGTATTGTTTCTTTTCTGTTTTAGTTCTTTTAATGCTTTCAAATATTGTTTTTCTTGATTTCATTCCTCTAGTTATAATCGTTGTTTCGTTTACCGTTCCATAGAGTAGTCGTTGGTTCGGTTATAGTTCTTAGTTTCCGTTCTCTTGTTCATTTCCATTCAGTCTATTCATGTTTTTAATCATATCTTTTATTATTACTATGTGTGAGTAGTCTTCTTAGGGGTTTGATTAGTGAAACCCTAGGTTGGCTCGTTCTTCATGCGTAGAGTTAGGATTTGAGATTGTTAACAGTTGATTGATTGATATTCGATGCGAATTTTGTCCTGCCACTCCTTTGGAGACATAGGGCGATTATAGGTTGTTCGTGTGATTTATAGGGTCACAAACTTCCTCTCGTCATCTTGAGTGTCATGATTTATTGTTGACTGATTTCTCCTAATTTAGCGTATTGATAGCTCGGTTGTCCTTCCTAGGGTGGAACTAATCTATCCCCGTTTTCCCTTCATAGCATAACATCGTTTTAGTTCTTGCTTTCCTTTTCTGCTATTAGTATAATTCTGTCAAATCCCCATATAACTCCTTTACATCAAGTCTATAAGCTGTCGCCCCTTGTCCTTGTGGTTCGATCCCCGACTTACCACTACACTAGTTGTAGTAGTATTAGGGTGTTTATAAATTTAGTTTGCATAACTATTCTTTTAGTCAAACGACCTAAAAGAACGGTTATCAATGGTCAAGGGTAAACACGTCATTTTCTACCCAAAACTCATCCCATTTGACCTATAATGACTCATATCGTTCGATTTGAAGTGTTTAAGTCATTTTATATACAAAAACCCTCCTGTTTGACCGAGTTTGAATCAAATAGATGTATTTCAAGTGTTGAAGACATGTTTAAGGGTATATACGTCATTTTCTACCCAAAACTAATCCCTTTTGACCTATATTGACTCATATCGTCCGATTCAAAGTGTTTAGGTCATTTCATACACAAAACCTCGCCAGTTTGGCCGAGTTTGACTCAAATCGATGTATTTCAAGTTTTTATGACATGTTCGAGGGTAAATACGTCATTTTCTACCCAAAGCTGATCCCATTTGACCTATATTGACTCATATCGTCCATTTCGAACAGTTTATGTAATTTCATTCCCAAAACCTCTCCTGTCTTGACCGAGTTTGACTCAAATCGATGTACCTAAAGTTTTTAAGACACGCTCAAGGGTAAATACGTCATTTTCTACCCAAAATTGATCCCGTGTGACCTATATTGAGTCATATCGTTCGATTCAAAGTGTTTATGTCATTTTATATACAAAAAATCTCCCGTTTGACCGAGTTTGAATCAAATAGATGTATTTCAAGTGTTGAAGACATGTTTAAGGGTAAATACGTCATTTTCTACCCAAAACTAATCCCTTTTGACCTATATTGACTCATATCGTCCGATTCAAAGTGTTTAGGTCATTTAATACACAAAACCTCGCCAATTTGGCCGAGTTTGACTCAAATCGATGTATTTAAGGTTTTTATGACATGTTCGAGGGTAAATACGTCATTTTCTACCCAAAGCTGATCCCATTTGACCTATATTGACTCATATCGTCCATTTCGAACAGTTCATGTAATTATATTCCCAAAACCTCTCCTGTCTTGACCGAGTTTGACTCAAATCGATGTACCTAAAGTTTTTAAGACACGCTCAAGGGTAAATACGTCATTTTCTACCCAAAATTGATCCCGTGTGACCTATATTGAGTCATATCGTTCGATTCAAAGTGTTTATGTCATTTTATACCCAAACCTCTTCCATTTGAAAGAATTTGACTCAAATCGATGTATTTCAACTATTTATGACATGGTCAAGGGTAAACACGTCATTTTCTACCCAAAACTCATCCCATTTGACCTATAATGACTCATATCGTTCGATTTGAAGTGTTTAAGTCATTTTATATACAAAAACTCTCCCGTTTGACCGAGTTTGAATCAAATAGATGTATTTCAAGTGTTGAAGACATGTTTAAGGGTAAATACGTCATTTTCTACCCAAAACTAATCCCTTTTGACCTATATTGACTCATATCGTCCGATTTAAAGTGTTTAGGTCATTTAATACACAAAACCTCGCCAGTTTGGCTCAGTTTCACTCAAATCGATGTATTTCAAGTTTTTATGACATGTTCGAGGGTAAATACGTCATTTTCTACCCAAAGCTGATCCCATTTGACCTATATTGACTCATATCGTCCATTTCGAACAGTTTAGGTAATTTTATTCCCAAAACCTCTCCTGTCTTGACCGAGTTTGACTCAAATCGATGTACCTAAAGTTTTTATGACACGCTCAAGGGTAAATACGTCATTGTCTACCCAAAATTGATCCCATGTGGCCTATATTGAGTCATATCGTTCGATTCAAAGTGTTTATGTCATTTTATACCCAAACCTCTTCCATTTGAAAGAATTTGACTCAAATCGATGTATTTCAACTATTTATGACATGGTCAAGGGTAAACACGTCATTGTCTACCCAAAACTCATCCCATTTGACCTATAATGACTCATATCGTTCGATTTGAAGTGTTTAAGTCATTTTATATACAAAAACTCTCCCGTTTGACCGAGTTTGAATCAAATAGATGTATTTCAAGTGTTGAAGACATGTTTAAGGGTAAATACGTCATTTTCTACCCAAAACCAATCCCTTTTGACCTATATTGACTCATATCGTCCGATTCAAAGTGTTTAGGTCATTTAATACACAAAACCTCGCCAGTTTGGCCGAGTTTGACTCAAATCGATGTATTTCAAGTTTTTATGACATGTTCGAGGGTAAATACGTCATTTTCTACCCAAAGCTGATCCCATTTGACCTATATTGACTCATATCGTCCATTTCGAACATTTTATGTAATTTTATTCCCAAAACCTCTCCTGTCTTGACCGAGTTTGACTCAAATCGATGTACCTAAAGTTTTTAAGACACGCTCAAGGGTAAATACGTCATTTTCTAGCCAAAATTGATCCCGTGTGACCTATATTGAGTGATATCGTTCGATTCAAAGTGTTTATGTCATTTTATACCCAAACCTCTTCCATTTGAAAGAATTTGACTCAAATCGATGTATTTCAACTATTTATGACATGGTCAAGGGTAAACACGTCATTTTCTACCCAAAACTCATCCCATTTGACCTACAATGACTCATATCGTTCGATTTGTAGTGTTTAAGTCATTTTATATACAAAAACTCTCCCGTTTGACCGAGTTTGAATCAAATAGATGTATTTGAAGTTTTGAAGACATGTTTAAGGGTAAATACGTCATTTTCTACCCAAAACTAATCCCTTTTGACCTATATTGACTCATATAGTCCGATTCAAAGTGTTTAGGTCATTTCATACACAAAACCTCGCCAGTTTGGCCGAGTTTGACTCAAATCGATGTATTTCAAGTTTTTATGACATGTTCGAGGGTAAATACGTCATTTTCTACCCAAAGTTGATCCCATTTGACCTATATTGACTCATATCGTCCGTTTCGAGCAGTTTATGTAATTTTATTCCCAAAACCTCTCCTGTCTTGACCGAGTTTGACTCAAATCGATGTACCTAAAGTTTTTATGACACGCTCAAGGGTAAATACGTCATTGTCTACCCAAAATTGATCCCATGTGGCCTATATTGAGTCATATCGTTCGATTCAAAGTGTTTATGTCATTTTATATCCAAACCTCTTCCATTTGAAAGAATTTGACTCAAATCGATGTATTTCAACTATTTATGACATGGTCAAGGGTAAACACGTCATTTTCTACCCAAAACTCATCCCATTTGACCTATAATGACTCATATCGTTCGATTTGAAGTGTTTAAGTCGTTTTATATACAAAAACTCTCCCGTTTGACCGAGTTTGAATCAAATAGATGTATTTCAAGTGTTGAAGACATGTTTAAGGGTAAATACGTCATTTTCTACCCAAAACTAATCCCTTTTGACCTATATTGACTCATATCGTCCGATTCAAACTGTTTAGGTCATTTAATACACAAAACCTCGCCAGTTTGGCCGAGTTTGACTCAAATCGATGTATTTCAAGTTTTTATGACATGTTCGAGGGTAAATACGTCATTTTCTACCCAAAGCTGATCCCATTTGACCTATATTGACTCATATCGTCCATTTCGAACATTTTATGTAATTTTATTCCCAAAACCTCTCCTGTCTTGACCGAGTTTGACTCAAATCGATGTACCTAAAGTTTTTAAGACACGCTCAAGGGTAAATACGTCATTTTCTAGCCAAAATTGATCCCGTGTGACCTATATTGAGTGATATCGTTCGATTCAAAGTGTTTATGTCATTTTATACCCAAACCTCTTCCATTTGAAAGAATTTGACTCAAATCGATGTATTTCAACTATTTATGACATGGTCAAGGGTAAACACGTCATTTTCTACCCAAAACTCATCCCATTTGACCTACAATGACTCATATCGTTCGATTTGAAGTGTTTAAGTCATTTTATATACAAAAACTCTCCCGTTTGACCGAGTTTGAATCAAATAGATGTATTTGAAGTTTTGAAGACATGTTTAAGGGTAAATACGTCATTTTCTACCCAAAACCAATCCCTTTTGACCTATATTGACTCATATAGTCCGATTCAAAGTGTTTAGATCATTTCATACACAAAACCTCACCAGTTTGGCCGAGTTTGACTCAAATCGATGTATTTCAAGTTTTTATGACATGTTCGAGGGTAAATACGTCATTTTCTACCCAAAGTTGATCCCATTTGACCTATATTGACTCATATCGTCCGTTTCGAGCAGTTTATGTAATTTTATTCCCAAAACCTCTCCTGTCTTGACCGAGTTTGACTCAAATCGATGTACCTAAAGTTTTTATGACACGCTCAAGGGTAAATACGTCATTGTCTGCCCAAAATTGATCCCATGTGGCCTATATTGAGTCATATCGTTCGATTCAAAGTGTTTATGTCATTTTATATCCAAACCTCTTCCATTTGAAAGAATTTGACTCAAATCGATGTATTTCAACTATTTATGACATGGTCAAGGGTAAACACGTCATTTTCTACCCAAAACTCATCCCATTTGACCTATAATGACTCATATCGTTCGATTTGAAGTGTTTAAGTCGTTTTATATACAAAAACTCTCCCGTTTGACCGAGTTTGAATCAAATAGATGTATTTCAAGTGTTGAAGACATGTTTAAGGGTAAATACGTCATTTTCTACCCAAAACTAATCCCTTTTGACCTATATTGACTCATATCGTCCGATTCAAACTGTTTAGGTCATTTAATACACAAAACCTCGCCAGTTTGGCTCAGTTTCACTCAAATCGATGTATTTCAAGTTTTTATGACATGTTCGAGGGTAAATACGTCATTTTCTACCCAAAGCTGATCCCATCTGACCTATATTGACTCACATCGTCCATTTCGAACAGTTTATGTAATTTTATTCCCAAAACCTCTCCTGTCTTGACCGAGTTTGACTCAAATCGATGTACCTAAAGTTTTTATGACACGCTCAAGGGTAAATACGTCATTGTCTACCCAAAATTGATCCCATGTGGCCTATATTGAGTCATATCGTTCGATTCAAAGTGTTTATGTCATTTTATACCCAAACCTCTTCCATTTGAAAGAATTTGACTCAAATCGATGTATTTCAACTATTTATGACATGGTCAAGGGTAAACACGTCATTTTCAACCCAAAACTCATCCCATTTGACCTATAATGACTCATATCGTTCGGTTTGAAGTGTTTAAGTCATTTTATATACAAAAACTCTCCCGTTTGACCGAGTTTGAATCAAATAGATGTATTTCAAGTGTTGAAGACATGTTTAAGGGTAAATACGTCATTTTCTACCCAAAACCAATCCCTTTTGACCTATATTGACTCATATCGTCCGATTCAAAGTGTTTAGGTCATTTAATACACAAAACCTCGCCAGTTTGGCCGAGTTTGACTCAAATCGATGTATTTCAAGTTTTTATGACATGTTCGAGGGTAAATACGTCATTTTCTACCCAAAGCTGATCCCATTTGACCTATATTGACTCATATCGTCCATTTCGAACATTTTATGTAATTTTATTCCCAAAACCTCTCCTGTCTTGACCGAGTTTGACTCAAATCGATGTACCTAAAGTTTTTAAGACACGCTCAAGGGTAAATACGTCATTTTCTAGCCAAAATTGATCCCGTGTGACCTATATTGAGTGATATCGTTCGATTCAAAGTGTTTATATCATTTTATACCCAAACCTCTTCCATTTGAAAGAATTTGACTCAAATCGATGTATTTCAACTATTTATGACATGGTCAAGGGTAAACACGTCATTTTCTACCCAAAACTCATCCCATTTGACCTATAATGACTCATATCGTTCGATTTGAAGTGTTTAAGTCGTTTTATATACAAAAACTCTCCCGTTTGACCGAGTTTGAATCAAATAGATGTATTTCAAGTGTTGAAGACATGTTTAAGGGTAAATACGTCATTTTCTACCCAAAACTAATCCCTTTTGACCTATATTGACTCATATCGTCCGATTCAAACTGTTTAGGTCATTTAATACACAAAACCTCGCCAGTTTGGCTCATTTTCACTCAAATCGATGTATTTCAAGTTTTTATGACATGTTCGAGGGTAAATACGTCATTTTCTACCCAAAGCTGATCCCATTTGACCTATATTGACTCATATTGTCCATTTCGAACAGTTTATGTAATTTTATTCCCAAAACCTCTCCTGTCTTGACCGAGTTTGACTCAAATCGATGTACCTAAAGTTTTTATGACACGCTCAAGGGTAAATACGTCATTGTCTACCCAAAATTGATCCCATGTGGCCTATATTGAGTCATATCGTTCGATTCAAAGTGTTTATGTCATTTTATACCCAAACCTCTTCCATTTGAAAGAATTTGACTCAAATCGATGTATTTCAACTATTTATGACATGGTCAAGGGTAAACACGTCATTTTCTACCCAAAACTCATCCCATTTGACCTATAATGACTCATATCGTTCGATTTGAAGTGTTTAAGTCATTTTATATACAAAAACTCTCCCGTTTGACCGAGTTTGAATCGAATAGATGTATTTCAAGTGTTGAAGACATGTTTAAGGGTAAATACGTCATTTTCTACCCAAAACCAATCCCTTTTGACCTATATTGACTCATATCGTCCGATTCAAAGTGTTTAGGTCATTTAATACACAAAACCTCGCCAGTTTGGCCGAGTTTGACTCAAATCGATGTATTTCAAGTTTTTATGACATGTTCGAGGGTAAATACGTCATTTTCTACCCAAAGTTGATCCCATTTGACCTATATTGACTCATATCGTCCATTTCGAACATTTTATGTAATTTTATTCCCAAAACCTCTCCTGTCTTGACCGAGTTTGACTCAAATCGATGTACCTAAAGTTTTTAAGACACGCTCAAGGGTAAATACGTCATTTTCTAGCCAAAATTGATCCCGTGTGACCTATATTGAGTGATATCGTTCGATTCAAAGTGTTTATGTCATTTTATACCCAAACCTCTTCCATTTGAAAGAATTTGACTCAAATCGATGTATTTCAACTATTTATGACATGGTCAAGGGTAAACACGTCATTTTCTACCCAAAACTCATCCCATTTGACCTACAATGACTCATATCGTTCGATTTGTAGTGTTTAAGTCATTTTATATACAAAAACTCTCCCGTTTGACCGAGTTTGAATCAAATAGATGTATTTGAAGTTTTGAAGACATGTTTAAGGGTAAATACGTCATTTTCTACCCAAAACTAATCCCTTTTGACCTATATTGACTCATATAGTCCGATTCAAAGTGTTTAGGTCATTTCATACACAAAACCTCACCAGTTTGGCCGAGTTTGACTCAAATCGATGTATTTCAAGTTTTTATGACATGTTCGAGGGTAAATACGTCATTTTCTACCCAAAGTTGATCCCATTTGACCTATATTGACTCATATCGTCCGTTTCGAGCAGTTTATGTAATTTTATTCCCAAAACCTCTCCTGTCTTGACCGAGTTTGACTCAAATCGATGTACCTAAAGTTTTTATGACACGCTCAAGGGTAAATACGTCATTGTCTACCCAAAATTGATCCCATGTGGCCTATATTGAGTCATATCGTTCGATTCAAAGTGTTTATGTCATTTTATACCCAAACCTCTTCCATTTGAAAGAATTTGACTCAAATCGATGTATTTCAACTATTTATGACATGGTCAAGGGTAAACACGTCATTTTCTACCCAAAACTCATCCCATTTGACCTATAATGACTCATATCGTTCGATTTGAAGTGTTTAAGTCATTTTATATACAAAAACTCTCCCGTTTGACCGAGTTTGAATCAAATAGATGTATTTCAAGTGTTGAAGACATGTTTAAGGGTAAATACGTCATTTTCTACCCAAAACCAATCCCTTTTGACCTATATTGACTCATATCGTCCGATTCAAAGTGTTTAGGTCATTTAATACACAAAACCTCGCCAGTTTGGCCGAGTTTGACTCAAATCGATGTATTTCAAGTTTTTATGACATGTTCGAGGGTAAATACGTCATTTTCTACCCAAAGTTGATCCCATTTGACCTATATTGACTCATATCGTCCATTTCGAACATTTTATGTAATTTTATTCCCAAAACCTCTCCTGTCTTGACCGAGTTTGACTCAAATCGATGTACCTAAAGTTTTTAAGACACGCTCAAGGGTAAATACGTCATTTTCTAGCCAAAATTGATCCCGTGTGACCTATATTGAGTGATATCGTTCGATTCAAAGTGTTTATGTCATTTTATACCCAAACCTCTTCCATTTGAAAGAATTTGACTCAAATCGATGTATTTCAACTATTTATGACATGGTCAAGGGTAAACACGTCATTTTCTACCCAAAACTCATCCCATTTGACCTACAATGACTCATATCGTTCGATTTGTAGTGTTTAAGTCATTTTATATACAAAAACTCTCCCGTTTGACCGAGTTTGAATCAAATAGATGTATTTGAAGTTTTGAAGACATGTTTAAGGGTAAATACGTCATTTTCTACCCAAAACTAATCCCTTTTGACCTATATTGACTCATATAGTCCGATTCAAAGTGTTTAGGTCATTTCATACACAAAACCTCACCAGTTTGGCCGAGTTTGACTCAAATCGATGTATTTCAAGTTTTTATGACATGTTCGAGGGTAAATACGTCATTTTCTACCCAAAGTTGATCCCATTTGACCTATATTGACTCATATCGTCCGTTTCGAGCAGTTTATGTAATTTTATTCCCAAAACCTCTCCTGTCTTGACCGAGTTTGACTCAAATCGATGTACCTAAAGTTTTTATGACACGCTCAAGGGTAAATACGTCATTGTCTACCCAAAATTGATCCCATGTGGCCTATATTGAGTCATATCGTTCGATTCAAAGTGTTTATGTCATTTTATATCCAAACCTCTTCCATTTGAAAGAATTTGACTCAAATCGATGTATTTCAACTATTTATGACATGGTCAAGGGTAAACACGTCATTTTCTACCCAAAACTCATCCCATTTGACCTATAATGACTCATATCGTTCGATTTGAAGTGTTTAAGTCGTTTTATATACAAAAACTCTCCCGTTTGACCGAGTTTGAATCAAATAGATGTATTTCAAGTGTTGAAGACATGTTTAAGGGTAAATACGTCATTTTCTACCCAAAACTAATCCCTTTTGACCTATATTGACTCATATCGTCCGATTCAAACTGTTTAGGTCATTTAATACACAAAACCTCGCCAGTTTGGCCGAGTTTGACTCAAATCGATGTATTTCAAGTTTTTATGACATGTTCGAGGGTAAATACGTCATTATCTACCCAAAGCTGATCCCATTTGACCTATATTGACTCATATCGTCCATTTCGAACAGTTTATGTAACTTTATTCCCAAAACCTATCCTGTCTTGACCGAGTTTGACTCAAATCGATGTACCTAAAGTTTTTATGACACGCTCAAGGGTAAATACGTCATTGTCTACCCAAAATTGATCCCATGTGGCCTATATTGAGTCATATCGTTTGATTCAAAGCGTTTATGTCATTTTATACCCAAACCTCTTCCATTTGAAAGAATTTGACTCAAATCGATGTATTTCAACTATTTATGACATGGTCAAGGGTAAACACGTCATTTTCTACCCAAAACTCATCCCATTTGACCTATAATGACTCATATCGTTCGATTTGAAGTGTTTAAGTCATTTTATATACAAAAACTCTCCCGTTTGACCGAGTTTAAATCAAATAGATGTATTTCAAGTGTTGAAGACATGTTTAAGGGTAAATACGTCATTTTCTACCCAAAACTAATCCCTTTTGACCTATATTGACTCATATCGTCCGATTCAAAGTGTTTAGGTCATTTAATACACAAAACCTCGCCAGTTTGGCCGAGTTTGACTCAAATCAATGTATTTCAAGTTTTTATGACATGTTCGAGGGTAAATACGTCATTTTCTACCCAAAGTTGATCCCATTTGACCTATATTGAATCATATCGTCCATTTCGAGTAGTTTATGTAATTTTATTCCCAAAACCTCTCCTGTCTTGACCGAGTTTGACTCAAATCGATGTACCTAAAGTTTTTAACACACGCTCAAGGGTAAATTCGTCATTTTCTAGCCAAAATTGATCCCGTGTGACCTATATTGAGTCATATCGTTCGATTCAAAGTGTTTATGTCATTTTATACCCAAACCTCTTCCATTTGAAAGAATTTGACTCAAATCGATGTATTTCAACTATTTATGACATGGTCAAGGGTAAACACGTCATTTTCTACCCAAAACTCATCCCATTTGACCTACAATGACTCATATCGTTCGATTTGTAGTGTTTAAGTCATTTTATATACAAAAACTCTCCCGTTTGACCGAGTTTGAATCAAATAGATGTATTTGAAGTTTTAAAGACATGTTTAAGGGTAAATACGTCATTTTTTACCCAAAACTAATCCCTTTTGACCTATATTGACTCATATAGTCCGATTCAAAGTGTTTAGGTCATTTCATACACAAAACCTCGCCAGTTTGGCCGAGTTTGACTCAAATCGATGTATTTCAAGTTTTTATGACATGTTCGAGGGTAAATACGTCATTTGTACCCAAAGTTGATCCCATTTGACCTATATTGACTCATATCGTCCATTTCGAGCAGTTTATGTAATTTTATTCCCAAAACCTCTCCTGTCTTGACCGAGTTTGACTCAAATCGATGTACCTAAAGTTTTTATGACACGCTCAAGGGTAAATACGTCATTGTCTACCCAAAATTGATCCCATGTGGCCTATATTGAGTCATATCGTTCGATTCAAAGTATTTATGTCATTTTATACCCAAACCTCTTCCATTTGAAAGAATTTGACTCAAATCGATGTATTTCAACTATTTATGACATGGTCAAGGGTAAACACGTCATTTTCTACCCAAAACTCATCCCATTTGACCTACAATGACTCATATCGTTCGATTTGTAGTGTTTAAGTCATTTTATATACAAAAACTCTCCCGTTTGACCGAGTTTGAATCAAATAGATGTATTTGAAGTTTTGAAGACATGTTTAAGGGTAAATACGTCATTTTCTACCCAAAACTAATCCCTTTTGACCTATATTGACTCATATCGTCCATTTCGAACAGTTTATGTAATTTTATTCCCAAAACCTCTCCTGTCTTGACCGAGTTTGACTCAAATCGATGTACCTAAAGTTTTTATGACACGCTCAAGGGTAAATACGTCATTGTCTACCCAAAATTAATCCCATGTGGCCTATATTGAGTCATATCGTTCGATTCAAAGTATTTATGTCATTTTATACCCAAACCTTTTCCATTTGAAAGAATTTGACTCAAATCGATGTATTTCAACTATTTATGACATGGTCAAGGGTAAACACGTCATTTTCTACCCAAAACTGATCCCATTTGACCTACAATGACTCATATCGTTCGATTTGTAGTGTTTAAGTCATTTTATATACAAAAACTCTCCCGTTTGACCGAGTTTGAATCAAATAGATGTATTTGAAGTTTTGAAGACATGTTTAAGGGTAAATTCGTCATTTTCTACCCAAAACTAATCCCTTTTGACCTATATTGACTCATATCGTCCGATTCAAAGTGTTTAGGTCATTTCATACACAAAACCTCGCCAGTTTGGCCGAGTTTGACTCAAATCGATGTATTTCAAGTTTTTATGACATGTTCGAGGGTAAATACGTCATTTTCTACCCAAAGTTGATCCCATTTGACCTATATTGACTCATATCGTCCATTTCGAGCAGTTTATGTAATTTTATTCCCAAAACCTCTCCTGTCTTGACCGAGTTTGACTCAAATCGATATACCTAAAGTTTTTATGACACGCTCAAGGGTAAATACGTCATTGTCTACCCAAAATTGATCCCATGTGGCCTATATTGAGTCATATCGTTCGATTCAAAGTGTTTATGTCATTTTATACCCAAACCTCTTCCATTTGAAAGAATTTGACTCAAATCGATGTATTTCAACTATTTATGACATGGTCAAGGGTAAACACGTCATTTTCTACCCAAAACTCATCCCATTTGACCTATAATGACTCATATCGTTCGATTTGAAGTGTTTAAGTCATTTTATATACAAAAACTCTCCCGTTTGACCGAGTTTGAATCAAATAGATGTATTTCAAGTGTTGAAGACATGTTTAAGGGTAAATACGTCATTTTCTACCCAAAACTAATCCCTTTTGACCTATATTCACTCATATCGTCCGATTCAAAGTGTTTAGGTCATTTAATACACAAAACCTCGCCAGTTTGGCCGAGTTTGACTCAAATCGATGTATTTCAAGTTTTTATGACATGTTCGAGGGTAAATACGTCATTTTCTACCCAAAGCTGATCCCATTTGACCTATATTGACTCATATCGTCCATTTCGAACAAATTTTGTAATTTTATTCCCAAAAGCTCTCCTGTCTTGACCGAGGTTGACTCAAATCGATGTACCTAAAGTTTTTAAGACACGCTCAAGGGTAAATACGTCATTGTCTACCCAAAATTGATCCCGTGTGACCTATATTGAGTTATATCGTTCGATTCAAAGTGTTTATGTCATTTTATAGCCAAACCTCTTCCATTTGAAAGAATTTGACTCAAATCGATGTATTTCAACTATTTATGACATGGTCAAGGGTAAACACGTCATTTTCTACCCAAAACTCATCCCATTTGACCTATAATGTCTCATATCGTTCGATTTGTAGTGTTTCAGTCATTTTATATACAAAAACTCTCCCGTTTGACCGAGTTTGAATCAAATAGATGTATTTCAAGTGTTGAAGACATATTTAAGGGTAAATACGTCATTTTCTACCCAAAAATAATCCCTTTTGACCTATATTGACTCATATCGTCCGATTCAAAGTGTTTAGGTCATTTCATACACAAAACCTCGCCAGTTTGGCCGAGTTTGACTCAAATCGATGTATTTCAAGTTTTTATGACATGTTCGAGGGTAAATACGTTATTTTCTACCCAAAGCTGATCGCATTTGACCTATATTGAATCATATCGTCCATTTCGAACAGTTTATGTAATTTTATTCCCAAAACCTCTCCTGTCTTGACCGAGTTTGACTAAAATCGATGTAACTAAAGTTTTTAAGACACGCTCAAGGGTAAATACGTCATTTTCTACCCAAAATTGATCCCGTGTGACCTATATTGAGTCATATCGTTCGATTCAAAGTATTTATGTCATTTTATACACAAACCTCTTCCATTTGAAAGAATTTGACTCAAATCGATGTATTTCAACTATTTATGACATGGTCAAGGGTAAACACGTCATTTTCTACCCAAAACTCATCCCATTTGACCTACAATGACTCATATCGTTCGATTTGTAGTGTTTAAGTCATTTTATATACAAAAACTCTCCCGTTTGACCGAGTTTGAATCAAATAGATGTATTTGAAGTTTTGAAGACATGTTTAAGGGTAAATTCGTCATTTTCTACCCAAAACTAATCCCTTTTGACCTATATTGACTCATATCGTCCGATTCAAAGTGTTTAGGTCATTTCATACACAAAACCTCGCCAGTTTGGCCGAGTTTGACTCAAATCGATGTATTTCAAGTTTTTATGACATGTTCGAGGGTAAATACGTCATTTTCTACCCAAAGTTGATCCCATTTGACCTATATTGACTCATATCGTCCATTTCGAGCAGTTTATGTAATTTTATTCCCAAAACCTCTCCTGTCTTGACCGAGTTTGACTCAAATCGATATACCTAAAGTTTTTATGACACGCTCAAGGGTAAATACGTCATTGTCTACCCAAAATTGATCCCATGTGGCCTATATTGAGTCATATCGTTCGATTCAAAGTGTTTATGTCATTTTATACCCAAACCTCTTCCATTTGAAAGAATTTGACTCAAATCGATGTATTTCAACTATTTATGACATGGTCAAGGGTAAACACGTCATTTTCTACCCAAAACTCATCCCATTTGACCTATAATGACTCATATCGTTCGATTTGAAGTGTTTAAGTCATTTTATATACAAAAACTCTCCCGTTTGACCGAGTTTGAATCAAATAGATGTATTTCAAGTGTTGAAGACATGTTTAAGGGTAAATACGTCATTTTCTACCCAAAACTAATCCCTTTTGACCTATATTCACTCATATCGTCCGATTCAAAGTGTTTAGGTCATTTAATACACAAAACCTCGCCAGTTTGGCCGAGTTTGACTCAAATCGATGTATTTCAAGTTTTTATGACATGTTCGAGGGTAAATACGTCATTTTCTACCCAAAGCTGATCCCATTTGACCTATATTGACTCATATCGTCCATTTCGAACAAATTTTGTAATTTTATTCCCAAAAGCTCTCCTGTCTTGACCGAGGTTGACTCAAATCGATGTACCTAAAGTTTTTAAGACACGCTCAAGGGTAAATACGTCATTGTCTACCCAAAATTGATCCCGTGTGACCTATATTGAGTTATATCGTTCGATTCAAAGTGTTTATGTCATTTTATAGCCAAACCTCTTCCATTTGAAAGAATTTGACTCAAATCGATGTATTTCAACTATTTATGACATGGTCAAGGGTAAACACGTCATTTTCTACCCAAAACTCATCCCATTTGACCTATAATGTCTCATATCGTTCGATTTGTAGTGTTTCAGTCATTTTATATACAAAAACTCTCCCGTTTGACCGAGTTTGAATCAAATAGATGTATTTCAAGTGTTGAAGACATATTTAAGGGTAAATACGTCATTTTCTACCCAAAAATAATCCCTTTTGACCTATATTGACTCATATCGTCCGATTCAAAGTGTTTAGGTCATTTCATACACAAAACCTCGCCAGTTTGGCCGAGTTTGACTCAAATCGATGTATTTCAAGTTTTTATGACATGTTCGAGGGTAAATACGTTATTTTCTACCCAAAGCTGATCGCATTTGACCTATATTGAATCATATCGTCCATTTCGAACAGTTTATGTAATTTTATTCCCAAAACCTCTCCTGTCTTGACCGAGTTTGACTCAAATCGATGTAACTAAAGTTTTTAAGACACGCTCAAGGGTAAATACGTCATTTTCTACCCAAAATTGATCCCGTGTGACCTATATTGAGTCATATCGTTCGATTCAAAGTATTTATGTCATTTTATACACAAACCTCTTCCATTTGAAAGAATTTGACTCAAATCGATGTATTTCAACTATTTATGACATGGTCAAGGGTAAACACGTCATTTTCTACCCAAAACTCATCCCATTTGACCTACAATGACTCATATCGTTCGATTTGTAGTGTTTAAGTCATTTTATATACAAAAACTCTCCCGTTTGACCGAGTTTGAATCAAATAGATGTATTTGAAGTTTTGAAGACATGTTTAAGGGTAAATACGTCATTTTCTACCCAAAACTAATCCCTTTTGACCTATATTGACTCATATCGTCCGATTCAAAGTGTTTAGGTCATTTCATACACAAAACCTCGCCAGTTTGGCCGAGTTTGACTCAAATCGATGTATTTCAAGTTTTTATGACATGTTCGAGGGTAAATACGTCATTTTCTACCCAAAGTTGATCCCATTTGACCTATATTGACTCATATCGTCCATTTCGAGCAGTTTATGTAATTTTATTCCCAAAACCTCTCCTGTCTTGACCGAGTTTGACTCAAATCGATGTACCTAAAGTTTTTATGACACGCTCAAGGGTAAATACGTCATTGTCTACCCAAAATTGATCCCATGTGGCCTATATTGAGTCATATCGTTCGATTCAAAGTGTTTATGTCATTTTATACCTAAACCTCTTCCATTTGAAAGAATTTGACTCAAATCGATGTATTTCAACTATTTATGACATGGTCAAGGGTAAACACGTCATTTTCTACCCAAAACTCATCCCATTTGACCTATAATGACTCATATCGTTCGATTTGAAGTGTTTAAGTCATTTTATATACAAAAACTCTCCCGTTTGACCGAGTTTGAATCAAATAGATGTATTTCAAGTGTTGAAGACATGTTTAAGGGTAAATACGTCATTTTCTACCCAAAACTAATCCCTTTTGACCTATATTGACTCATATCGTCCGATTCAAAGTGTTTAGGTCATTTAATACACAAAACCTCGCCAGTTTGGCCGAGTTTGACTCAAATCGATGTAATTCAAGTTTTTATGACATGTTCGAGGGTAAATACGTCATTTTCTACCCAAAGCTGATCCCATTTGACCTATATTGACTCATATCGTCCAATTCGAACAGTTTATGTAATTTTATTCCCAAAACCTCTCCTGGCTTGACCGAGTTTGACTCAAATCGATGTACCTAAAGTTTTTAAGACACGCTCAAGGGTAAATACGTCATTGTCTACCCAAAATTGATCCCAGGTTGCCTATATTGAATCATATCGTTCGATTCAAAGAGTTTATGTCATTTTATACCCAAACCTCTTCCATTTGAAAGAATTTGACTAAAATCGATGTATTTCAACTATTTATGACATGGTCAAGGGTAAACACGTCATTTTCTACCCAAAACACATCCCATTTGACCTATAATGACTCATATCGTTCGATTTGAAGTGTTTAAGTCATTTTATATACAAAAACTCTCCCGTTTGACCGAGTTTGAATCAAATAGATGTATTTCAAGTGTTGAAGACATGTTTAAGGGTAAATACGTCATTTTCTACCCAAAACTAATCCCTTTTGACCTATATTGACTCATATCGTTCGATTCAAAGTGTTTAGGTCATTTAATACACAAAACCTCGCCAGTTTGGCCGAGTTTGACTCAAATCGATGTATTTCAAGTTTTTATGACATGTTCGAGGGTAAATACGTCATTTTCTACCCAAAGCTGATCCCATTTGACCTATATTGACTCATATCGTCCATTTCGAACAGTTTATGTAATTTTATTCCCAAAACCTCTCTTAGCTTGACCGAGTTTGACTCAAATCGATGTACCTAAAGTTTTTAAGACACGCTCAAGGGTAAATACGTCATTGATAACCGTTCTTTTAGGTCGTTTGACTAAAAGAATAGTTATGCAAACTAAATTTATAAACACCCTATTACTACTACAACTAGTGTAATGGTAAGTCGGGGATCGAACCACAAGGACAAGGGGCGACAGCTTATAGACTTGATGTAAAGGAGTTATATGGGGATTTGACAGAATTATACTAATAGCAGAAAAGGAAAGCAAGAACTAAAACGATGTTATGCTATGAAGGGAAAACGGGGATAGATTAGTTCCACCCTAGGAAGGACAACCGAGCTATCAATACGCTAAATTAGGAGAAATCAGTCAACAATAAATCATGACACTCAAGATGACGAGAGGAAGTTTGTGACCCTATAAATCACACGAACAACCTATAATCGCCCTATGTCTCCAAAGGAGTGGCAGGACAAAATTCGCATCGAATATCAATCAATCAACTGTTAACAATCTCAAATCCTAACTCTACGCATGAAGAACAAGCCAACCTAGGGTTTCACTAATCAAACCCCTAAGAAGACTACTCACACATAGTAATAATAAAAGACATGATTAAAAACATGAATAGACTGAATGGAAATGAACAAGAGAACGGAAACTAAGAACTATAACCGAACCAACGACTACTCTATCAAACGGTAAACGAAACAACGATTATAACTAGAGGAATGAAATCAAGAAAAACAATATTTGAAAGCATTAAAAGAACTAAAACAGAAAAGAAACAATACCTTGCATAAACGAAATTGTATGAACGAAATAGGAACCGAATCCGAAATACAAAGCTTGAAAACGAGAACAACGAAAGCTGTAAATCTAGACTAATGCATGAAAGAAATGAAAAGCTTTAAAGTGATGTTCTAGGTTGAGGCACAAGAGCTCTCAAAGTAGGCATAAGGTTATGTACAGAGAAAGAGGGTATTTATACCCTAGGGACAAAAGGAGTAAAACCCTAGGAAAAACCCTCGAGCGCCGACTAAAGAAAGAACCAAAATATGCGGGAAAGAAGGCCATTCGGCCGAATGAAGGGTGGATTCGGCCGAATGGGTGGCCATTCGGCTATAACAGAAGTTTGGCGTTTTTGCGATCTGTCCACCATTCGGCCGAATGAGTGGAACCATTCGGCCGAATGGGCCTTGATTCGGTCGAATGACTTCTCATTCGGCTATTCCCGAGAGCTTGATTTATGTGCTTGAATCCCTGTCCACCATTCGACCGAATGGATGTCAGATTCAGTCGAATCTGAACCTAAACCTTGCTGAACAGTTCCTTTGAAGTGCTTAGTGGCTTCTAGAGTTTATGGAATCTTGGAGAGTGACTTGGAACACATGCCTAAGCTATGATACGCGCATTCAAACTCTTGATAGGAGTGTCAAAGCCTCGAACACGTCTCATTTTACCTCGAAATCATCGAGATCACCTGAAATGACCTAAAAACAGCTCGAGGACAAGATCAAGGTAAAATTGAATGTAACGTGCATAAAACCAATATAAAAGCACGAAACTCGACACTAAAATGAGGTTGTAAACGTGCTCTAAAATGAGCACATCAATTGTCTACCCAAAATTGATCCCATGTTGCCTATATTGAGTCATATCGTTCGGTTCAAAGCGTTTATGTCAATTTATACCCAAACCTCTTCCATTTGAAAGAATTTGACTCAAATCGATGTATTTCAACTATTTATGACATGGTCAAGGGTAAACACGTCATTTTCTACCCAAAACTCATCCCATTTGACCTATAATGACTCATATCGTTCGATTTGAAGTGTTTAAGTCATTTTATATACAAAAACTCTCCCGTTTGACCGAGTTTGAATCAAATAGATGTATTTCAAGTGTTGAAGACATGTTTAAGGGTAAATACGTCACTTTCTACCCAAAAACTAATCCCTTTTGACCTATATTGACTCATATCGTCCGATTCAATGTGTTTATGTCATTTAATACACAAAACCTCCCTAGTTTGGCCGAGTTTGACTCAAATCGATGTATTTCAAGTTCTTATGACATGTTCGAGGGTAAATACATCATTTTCTACCCAAAGCTGATCCCATTTGACCTATATTGACTCATATCGTCCATTTCGAACAATTTATGTAATTTTATTCCCAAAACCTCTCCTGTCTTGACCGAGTTTGACTCAAATCGATGTACCTAAAGTTTTTATGACACGCTCAAGGGTAAATACGTCATTGTCTCCCAAAATTGATCCCATGTGGCCTATATTGAGTCATATCGTTCGATTCAAAGTGTTTATGTCATTTTATATCCAAACCTCTTCCATTTGAAAGAATTTGACTCAAATCGATGTATTTCAACTATTTATGACATGGTCAAGGGTAAACACGTCATTTTCTACCCAAAACTCATCCCATTTGACCTATAATGACTCATATCGTTCGATTTGAAGTGTTTAAGTCATTTTATATACAAAAACTCTCCCGTTTGACCGAGTTTGAATCAAATAGATGTATTTCAAGTGTTGAAGACATGTTTAAGGGTAAATACGTCATTTTCCACCCAAAACTAATCCCTTTTGACCTATATTGACTCATATCGTCCGATTCAATGTGTTTAGGTCATTTAATACACGAAACCTCACCAGTTTGGCCGAGTTTGACTCAAATCGATGTATTTCAAGTTCTTATGACATGTTCGAGGGTAAATACGTCATTTTCTACCCAAAGCTGATCCCATTTGACCTATATTGACTCATATCGTCCATTTCGAACAGTTTATGTAATTTTATTCCCAAAACCTCTCCTGTCTTGACCGAGTTTGACTCAAATCGATGTACCTAAAGTTTTTATGACACGCTCAAGGGTAAATACGTCATTGTCTACCCAAAATTGATCCCATGTTGCCTATATTGAGTCATATCGTTCGATTCAAAGCGTTTATGTCATTTTATACCCAAACCTCTTCCATTTGAAAGAATTTGACTCAAATCGATGTATTTCAACTATTTATGACATGGTCAAGGGTAAACACGTCATTTTCTACCCAAAACTCATCCCATTTGACCTATAATGACTCATATCGTTCGATTTGAAGTGTTTAAGTCATTTTATATACAAAAACTCTCCCGTTTGACCGAGTTTGAATCAAATAGATGTATTTCAAGTGTTGAAGACATGTTTAAGGGTAAATACGTCACTTTCTACCCAAAAACTAATCCCTTTTGACCTATATTGACTCATATCGTCCGATTCAATGTGTTTATGTCATTTAATACACAAAACCTCCCTAGTTTGGCCGAGTTTGACTCAAATCGATGTATTTCAAGTTCTTATGACATGTTCGAGGGTAAATACGTCATTTTCTACCCAAAGCTGATCCCATTTGACCTATATTGACTCATATCGTCCATTTCGAACAGTTTATGTAATTTTATTACCAAAACCTCTCCTCTCTTGACCGAGTTTGACTCAAATCGATGTACCTAAAGTTTTTATGGCACGCTCAAGGGTAAATACGTCATTGTCTACCCAAAATTGATCCCATGTGGCCTATATTGAGTCATATCGTTCGATTCAAAGTGTTTATGTCATTTTATACCCAAACCTCTTCCATTTGAAAGAATTTGACTCAAATCGATGTATTTCAACTATTTATGACATGGTCAAGGGTAAACACGTCATTTTCTACCCAAAACTCATCCCATTTGACCTATAATGACTCATATCGTTCGATTTGAAGTGTTTAAGTCATTTTATATACAAAAACTCTCCCGTTTGACCGAGTTTGAATCAAATAGATGTATTTCAAGTGTTGAAGACATGTTTAAGGGTAAATACGTCATTTTCCACCCAAAACTAATCCCTTTTGACCTATATTGACTCATATCGTCCGATTCAATGTGTTTAGGTCATTTAATACACGAAACCTCACCAGTTTGGCCGAGTTTGACTCAAATCGATGTATTTCAAGTTCTTATGACATGTTCGAGGGTAAATACGTCATTTTCTACCCAAAGCTGATCCCATTTGACCTATATTGACTCATATCGTCCATTTCGAACAGTTTATGTAATTTTATTCCCAAAACCTCTCCTGTCTTGACCTAGTTTGACTCAAATCGATGTACCTAAAGTTTTTATGACACGCTCAAGGGTAAATACGTCATTGTCTACCCAAAATTGATCCCATGTTGCCTATATTGAGTCATATCGTTCGATTCAAAGCGTTTATGTCATTTTATACCCAAACCTCTTCCATTTGAAAGAAGTTGACTCAAATCGATGTATTTCAACTATTTATGACATGGTCAAGGGTAAACACGTCATTTTCTACCCAAAACTCATCCCATTTGACCTATAATGACTCATATCGTTCGATTTGAAGTGTTTAAGTCATTTTATATGAAAAAACTCTCCCGTTTGACCGAGTTTGAATCAAATAGATGTATTTCAAGTGTTGAAGACATGTTTAAGGGTAAATACGTCATTTTCCACCCAAAACTAATCCCTTTTGACCTATATTGACTCATATCGTCCAATTCAATGTGTTTAGGTCATTTAATACACGAAACCTCACCAGTTTGGCCGAGTTTGACTCAAATCGATGTATTTCAAGTTCTTATGACATGTTCGAGGGTAAATACGTCATTTTCTACCCAAAGCTGATCCCATTTGACCTATATTGACTCATATCGTCCATTTCGAACAGTTTATGTAATTTTATTCCCAAAACCTCTCCTGTCTTGACCGAGTTTGACTCAAATCGATGTACCTAAAGTTTTTATGACACGCTCAAGGGTAAATACGTCATTGTCTACCCAAAATTGATCCCATGTGGCCTATATTGAGTCATATCGTTCGATTCAAAGTGTTTATGTCATTTTATACCCAAACCTCTTCCATTTGAAAGAATTTGACTCAAATCGATGTATTTCAACTATTTATGACATGGTCAAGGGTAAACACGTCATTTTCTACCCAAAACTCATCCCATTTGACCTATAATGACTCATATCGTTCGATTTGAAGTGTTTAAGTCATTTTATATACAAAAACTCTCCCGTTTGACCGAGTTTGAATCAAATAGATGTATTTCAAGTGTTGAAGACATGTTTAAGGGTAAATACGTCATTTTCCACCCAAAACTAATCCCTTTTGACCTATATTGACTGATATCGTCCGATTCAATGTGTTTAGGTCATTTAATACACGAAACCTCACCAGTTTGGCCGAGTTTGACTCAAATCGATGTATTTCAAGTTCTTATGACATGTTCGAGGGTAAATACGTCATTTTCTACCCAAAGCTGATCCCATTTGACCTATATTGACTCATATCGTCCATTTCGAACAGTTTATGTAATTTTATTCCCAAAACCTCTCCTGTCTTGACCGAGTTTGACTCAAATCGATGTACCTAAAGTTTTTATGACACGCTCAAGGGTAAATACGTCATTGTCTACCCAAAATTGATCCCATGTTGCCTATATTGAGTCATATCGTTCGATTCAAAGCGTTTATGTCATTTTATACCCAAACCTCTTCCATTTGAAAGAATTTGACTCAAATCGATGTATTTCAACTATTTATGACATGGTCAAGGGTAAACACGTCATTTTCTACCCAAAACTCATCCCATTTGACCTATAATGACTCATATCGTTCGATTTGAAGTGTTTAAGTCATTTTATATACAAAAACTCTCCCGTTTGACCGAGTTTGAATCAAATAGATGTATTTCAAGTGTTGAAGCCGTTTAAGGGTAAATACGTCACTTTCTACCCAAAACTAATCCCTTTTGACCTATATTGACTCATATCGTCCGATTCAATGTGTTTAGGTTATATAATACACAAAACCTCACCAGTTTGGCCGAGTTTGACTCAAATCGATGTATTTCAAGTTCTTATGACATGTTCGAGGGTAAATATGTCATTTTCTACCCAAAGCTGACCCCATTTGACCTATATTGACTCATATCGTCCATTTCGAACAGTTTATGTAATTTTATTCCCAAAACCTCTCCTGTCTTGACCGAGTTTGACTCAAATCGATGTACCTAAAGTTTTTATGACACGCTCAAGGGTAAATACGTCATTTTCTACCCAAAATTGATCCCATGTGACCTATATTGAGTCATATCGTTCGATTCAAAGTGTTTATGTCATTTTATACCCAAACCTCTTCCATTTGAAAGAAGTTGACTCAAATCAATGTATTTCAACTATTTATGACATGGTCAAGGGTAAACACGTCATTTTCTACCCAAAACTCATCCCATTTGACCTATAATGACTCATATTGTTCGATTTGAAGTGTTTAAGTCATTTTATATACAAAAACTCTCCCGTTTGACCGAGTTTGAATCAAATAGATGTATTTCAAGTGTTGAAGACATGTTTAAGGGTAAATACGTCATTTTCTACCCAAAACTAATCCCTTTTGACCTATATTGACTCATATCGTCCGATTCAATGTGTTTATGTCATTTAATACACAAAACCTCCCTAGTTTGGCCGAGTTTGACTCAAATCGATGTATTTCAAGTTCTTATGACATGTTCGAGGGTAAATACGTCATTTTCTACCCAAAGCTGATCCCATTTGACCTATATTGACTCATATCGTCCATTTCGAACAGTTTATGTAATTTTATTCCCAAAACCTCTCCTGTCTTGACCGAGTTTGACTCAAACCGATGTACCTAAAGTTTTTAGGACACGCTCAAGGGTAAATACGTCATTTTCTACCCAAAATTGATCCCATGTGACCTATATTGAGTCATATCGTTCGATTCAAAGTGTTTATGTCATTTTATACACAAACCTCTTCCATTTGAAAGAATTTGACTCAAATCGATGTATTTCAACTTTTTATGACATGGTCAAGGGTAAACACGTCATTTTCTACCCAAAACTCATCCCATTTGACCTATAATGACTCATATCGTTCGATTTGAAGTGTTTAAGTCATTTTATATACAAAAACTCTCCCGTTTGACCGAGTTTGAATCAAATAGATGTATTTCAAGTGTTGAAGACATGTTTAAGGGTAAATACGTCATTTTCTACCCAAAACTAATCCCTTTTGACCTATATTGACTCATATCGTCCGATTCAATGTGTTTAGGTTATATAATACACAAAACCTCACTAGTTTGGCCGAGTTTGACTCAAATCGATGTATTTCAAGTTCTTATGACATGTTCGAGGGTGAATATGTCATTTTCTACCCAAAGCTGATCCCATTTGACCTATATTGACTCATATCGTCCATTTCGAACAGTTTATGTAATTTTATTCCCAAAACCTCTCCTGTCTTGACCGAGTTTGACTCAAATCAATGTACCTAAACTTTTTATGACACGCTCAAGGGTAAATACGTTATTGTCTACCCAAAATTGATCCCATGTGGCCTATATTGAGTCATATCGTTCGATTCAAAGCGTTTATGTCATTTTATACCCAAACCTCTTCCATTTGAAAGAATTTGACTCAAATCGATGTATTTCAACTATTTATGACATGGTCAAGGGTAAACACATCATTTTCTACCCAAAACTCATCCCATTTGACCTATAATGACTCATATCGTTCGATTTTAAGTGTTTAAGTCATTTTATATACAAAAACTCTCCCGTTTGACCGAGTTTGAATCAAATAGATGTATTTCAAGTGTTGAAGACATGTTTAAGGGTAAATACGTCATTTTCCACCCAAAACTAATCCCTTTTGACCTATATTGACTCATATCGTCCGATTCAAAGTGTTTAGGTCATTTAATACACGAAACCTCGCTAGTTTGGCCGAGTTTGACTCAAATCGATGTATTTCAAGTTTTTATGACATGTTCGAGGATAAATACGTCATTTTCTACCCAAAGCTGATCCCATTTGACCTATATTGACTCATATCGCCCATTTCGAACAGTTTATGTAATTTTATTCCCAAAACCTCTCCTGTCTTAACCGAGTTTGACTCAAATCGATGTACCTAAAGTTTTTATGACACGCTCAAGGGTAAATACATCAATTTCTACCCAAAATTGATCCCATGTGGCCTATATTGAGTCATATCGTTCGATTCAAAGCGTTTATGTCATTTTATACCCAAACCTCTTCCATTTGAAAGAATTTGACTCAAATCGATGTATTTCAACTATTTATGACATGGTCAAGGGTAAACACGTCATTTTCTACCCAAAACTCATCCCATTTGACCTATAATGACTCACATCGTTCGATTTGAAGTGTTTAAGTCATTTTATAAACAAAAACTCTCCCGTTTGACCGAGTTTGAATCAAATAGCTCTATTTCAAGTGTTGAAGACATGTTTAAGGGTAAATACATCATTTTCTACCCAAAACTAATCCCTTTTGACCTATATTGACTCATATCGTCCGATGCAATGTGTTTAGGTCATATAATACACAAAACCTCGCCAGTTTGGCCGAGTTTGACTCAAATCGATGTATTTCAAGTTCTTATGACATGTTCGAGGGTAAATACGTCATTTTCTACCCAAAGCTGATCCCATTTGACCTATATTGACTCATATCGTCCATTTCGAACAGTTTATGTAATTTTATTCCCAAAACCTCTCCTGTCTTGACCGAGTTTGACTCAAATCGATGTACCTAAAGTTTTCATGACACGCTCAAGGGTAAATACGTCATTGTCTACCGAAAATTGATCCCATGTTGCCTATATTGAGTCATATCGTTCGATTCAAAGCGTTTATGTCATTTTATACCCAAACCTCTTCCATTTGAAAGAATTTGACTCAAATCGATGTATTTCAACTATTTATGACATGGTCAAGGGTAAACACGTCATTTTCTACCCAAAACTCATCCCATTTGACCTATAATGACTCATATCGTTCGATTTGAAGTGTTTAAGTCATTTTATATACAAAAACTCTCCCGTTTGTCCGAGTTTGAATCAAATAGATGTATTTCAAGTGTTGAAGACATGTTTAAGGGTAAATACGTCATTTTCCACCCAAAACTAATCCCTTTTGACCTATATTGACTGATATCGTCCGATTCAATGTGTTTAGGTCATTTAATACACAAAACCTCGCCAGTTTGGCCGAGTTTGACTCAAATCGATGTATTTCAAGTTCTTATGACATGTTCGAGGGTAAATACGTCATTTTCTACCCAAAGCTGATCCCATTTGACCTATATTGACTCATATCGTCCATTTCGAACAGTTTATGTAATTTTATTCCCAAAACCTCTCCTGTCTTGACCGAGTTTGACTCAAATCGATGTACTTAAAGTTTTTAAGACACGCTCAAGGGTAAATACGTCATTTTCTACCCAAAATTGATCCCGTGTGACCTATATTGAGTCATATCGTTCGATTCAAAGTGTTTATGTCATTTTATACCCAAACCTCTTCCATTTGAAAGAATTTGACTCAAATCGATGTATTTCAACTTTTTATGACATGGTCAAGGGTAAACACGTCATTTTCTACCCAAAACTCATCCCATTTGACCTATAATGACTCATATCGTTCGATTTGAAGTGTTTAAGTCATTTTATATACAAAAACTCTCCCGTTTGACCGAGTTTGAATCAAATAGATGTATTTCAAGTGTTGAAGACATGTTTAAGGGTAAATACGTCATTTTCTACCCAAAACTAATCCCTTTTGACCTATATTGACTCATATCGTCCGATTCAATGTGTTTAGGTTATATAATACACAAAACCTCACTAGTTTGGCCGAGTTTGACTCAAATCGATGTATTTCAAGTTCTTATGACATGTTCGAGGGTGAATATGTCATTTTCTACCCAAAGCTGATCCCATTTGACCTATATTGACTCATATCGTCCATTTCGAACAGTTTATGTAATTTTATTCCCAAAACCTCTCCTGTCTTGACCGAGTTTGACTCAAATCAATGTACCTAAACTTTTTATGACACGCTCAAGGGTAAATACGTTATTGTCTACCCAAAATTGATCCCATGTGGCCTATATTGAGTCATATCGTTCGATTCAAAGCGTTTATGTCATTTTATACCCAAACCTCTTCCATTTGAAAGAATTTGACTCAAATCGATGTATTTCAACTATTTATGACATGGTCAAGGGTAAACACATCATTTTCTACCCAAAACTCATCCCATTTGACCTATAATGACTCATATCGTTCGATTTTAAGTGTTTAAGTCATTTTATATACAAAAACTCTCCCGTTTGACCGAGTTTGAATCAAATAGATGTATTTCAAGTGTTGAAGACATGTTTAAGGGTAAATACGTCATTTTCCACCCAAAACTAATCCCTTTTGACCTATATTGACTCATATCGTCCGATTCAAAGTGTTTAGGTCATTTAATACACGAAACCTCGCTAGTTTGGCCGAGTTTGACTCAAATCGATGTATTTCAAGTTTTTATGACATGTTCGAGGATAAATACGTCATTTTCTACCCAAAGCTGATCCCATTTGACCTATATTGACTCATATCGCCCATTTCGAACAGTTTATGTAATTTTATTCCCAAAACCTCTCCTGTCTTAACCGAGTTTGACTCAAATCGATGTACCTAAAGTTTTTATGACACGCTCAAGGGTAAATACATCAATTTCTACCCAAAATTGATCCCATGTGGCCTATATTGAGTCATATCGTTCGATTCAAAGCGTTTATGTCATTTTATACCCAAACCTCTTCCATTTGAAAGAATTTGACTCAAATCGATGTATTTCAACTATTTATGACATGGTCAAGGGTAAACACGTCATTTTCTACCCAAAACTCATCCCATTTGACCTATAATGACTCACATCGTTCGATTTGAAGTGTTTAAGTCATTTTATAAACAAAAACTCTCCCGTTTGACCGAGTTTGAATCAAATAGCTCTATTTCAAGTGTTGAAGACATGTTTAAGGGTAAATACATCATTTTCTACCCAAAACTAATCCCTTTTGACCTATATTGACTCATATCGTCCGATGCAATGTGTTTAGGTCATATAATACACAAAACCTCGCCAGTTTGGCCGAGTTTGACTCAAATCGATGTATTTCAAGTTCTTATGACATGTTCGAGGGTAAATACGTCATTTTCTACCCAAAGCTGATCCCATTTGACCTATATTGACTCATATCGTCCATTTCGAACAGTTTATGTAATTTTATTCCCAAAACCTCTCCTGTCTTGACCGAGTTTGACTCAAATCGATGTACCTAAAGTTTTCATGACACGCTCAAGGGTAAATACGTCATTGTCTACCGAAAATTGATCCCATGTTGCCTATATTGAGTCATATCGTTCGATTCAAAGCGTTTATGTCATTTTATACCCAAACCTCTTCCATTTGAAAGAATTTGACTCAAATCGATGTATTTCAACTATTTATGACATGGTCAAGGGTAAACACGTCATTTTCTACCCAAAACTCATCCCATTTGACCTATAATGACTCATATCGTTCGATTTGAAGTGTTTAAGTCATTTTATATACAAAAACTCTCCCGTTTGTCCGAGTTTGAATCAAATAGATGTATTTCAAGTGTTGAAGACATGTTTAAGGGTAAATACGTCATTTTCCACCCAAAACTAATCCCTTTTGACCTATATTGACTGATATCGTCCGATTCAATGTGTTTAGGTCATTTAATACACAAAACCTCGCCAGTTTGGCCGAGTTTGACTCAAATCGATGTATTTCAAGTTCTTATGACATGTTCGAGGGTAAATACGTCATTTTCTACCCAAAGCTGATCCCATTTGACCTATATTGACTCATATCGTCCATTTCGAACAGTTTATGTAATTTTATTCCCAAAACCTCTCCTGTCTTGACCGAGTTTGACTCAAATCGATGTACTTAAAGTTTTTAAGACACGCTCAAGGGTAAATACGTCATTTTCTACCCAAAATTGATCCCGTGTGACCTATATTGAGTCATATCGTTCGATTCAAAGTGTTTATGTCATTTTATACCCAAACCTCTTCCATTTGAAAGAATTTGACTCAAATCGATGTATTTCAACTTTTTATGACATGGTCAAGGGTAAACACGTCATTTTCTACCCAAAACTCATCCCATTTGACCTATAATGACTCATATCGTTCGATTTGAAGTGTTTAAGTCATTTTATATACAAAAACTCTCCCGTTTGACCGAGTTTGAATCAAATAGATGTATTTCAAGTGTTGAAGACATGTTTAAGGGTAAATACGTCATTTTCCACCCAAAACTAATCCCTTTTGACCTATATTGACTGATATCGTCCGATTCAATGTGTTTAGGTCATTTAATACACGAAACCTCACCAGTTTGGCCGAGTTTGACTCAAATCGATGTATTTCAAGTTCTTATGACATGTTCGAGGGTAAATACGTCATTTTCTACCCAAAGCTGATCCCATTTGACCTATATTGACTCATATCGTCCATTTCGAACAGTTTATGTAATTTTATTCCCAAAACCTCTCCTGTCTTGACCGAGTTTGACTCAAATCGATGTACCTAAAGTTTTTATGACACGCTCAAGGGTAAATACGTCATTGTCTACCCAAAATTGATCCCATGTTGCCTATATTGAGTCATATCGTTCGATTCAAAGCGTTTATGTCATTTTATACCCAAACCTCTTCCATTTGAAAGAATTTGACTCAAATCGATGTATTTCAACTATTTATGACATGGTCAAGGGTAAACACGTCATTTTCTACCCAAAACTCATCCCATTTGACCTATAATGACTCATATCGTTCGATTTGAAGTGTTTAAGTCATTTTATATACAAAAACTCTCCCGTTTGACCGAGTTTGAATCAAATAGATGTATTTCAAGTGTTGAAGACATGTTTAAGGGTAAATACGTCATTTTCCACCCAAAACTAATCCCTTTTGACCTATATTGACTCATATCGTCCAATTCAATGTGTTTAGGTCATTTAATACACGAAACCTCACCAGTTTGGCCGAGTTTGACTCAAATCGATGTATTTCAAGTTCTTATGACATGTTCGAGGGTAAATACGTCATTTTCTACCCAAAGCCGATCCCGTTTGACCTATATTGACTCATATCGTCCATTTCGAATAGTTTATGTAATTTTATACCCAAAACCTCTCCTGTCTTGACCGAGTTTGACTCAAATCGATGTACCTAAAGTTTTTATGACACGCTCAAGGGTAAATACGTCATTGTCTACCCAAAATTGATCCCATGTTGCCTATATTGAGTCATATCGTTCGATTCAAAGCGTTTATGTCATTTTATACCCAAACCTCTTCCATTTGAAAGAATTTGACTCAAATCGATGTATTTCAAATATGTATGACATGGTCAAGGGAAACACGTCATTTTCTACCCAAAACTCATCCCATTTGACCTATAATGACTCATATCGTTCGATTTGAAGTGTTTAAGTCATTTTATATACAAAAACTCTCCCGTTTGACCGAGTTTGAATCAAATAGATGTATTTCAAGTGTTGAAGACATGTTTAACGGTAAATACGTCACTTTCTACCCAAAACTAATCCCTTTTGACCTATATTGACTCATATCGTCCGATTCAATGTGTTTATGTCATTTAATACACAAAACCTCCCCAGTTTGGCCGAGTTTGACTCAAATCGATGTATTTCAAGTTCTTATGACATGTTCGAGGGTAAATAGGTCATTTTCTACCCAAAGCTGATCCCATTTGACCTATATTGACTCATATCGTCCATTTCGAACAGTTTATGTAATTTTATTACCAAAACCTCTCCTCTCTTGACCGAGTTTGACTCAAATCGATGTACCTAAAGTTTTTATGGCACGCTCAAGGGTAAATACGTCATTGTCTACCCAAAATTGATCCCATGTGGCCTATATTGAGTCATATCGTTCGATTCAAAGTGTTTATGTCATTTTATACCCAAACCTCTTCCATTTGAAAGAATTTGACTCAAATCGATGTATTTCAACTATTTATGACATGGTCAAGGGTAAACACGTCATTTTCTACCCAAAACTCATCCCATTTGACCTATAATGACTCATATCGTTCGATTTGAAGTGTTTAAGTCATTTTATATACAAAAACTCTCCCGTTTGACCGAGTTTGAATCAAATAGATGTATTTCAAGTGTTGAAGACATGTTTAAGGGTAAATACGTCATTTTCTATCCAAAACTAATCCCTTTTGACCTATATTGACTCATATCGTCCGATTCAATGTGTTTAGGTCATTTAATACACGAAACCTCACCAGTTTGGCCGAGTTTGACTCAAATCGATGTATTTCAAGTTCTTATGACATGTTCGAGGGTAAATACATCATTTTCTACCCAAAGCTGATCCCATTTGACCTATATTGACTCATATCGTCCATTTCAAACAGTTTATGTAATTTTATTCCCAAAACCTCTCCTGTCTTGACCGAGTTTGACTCAAATCGATGTACCTAAAGTTTTTATGACACGCTCAAGGGTAAATACGTCATTGTCTACCCAAAATTGATCCCATGTGGCCTATATTGAGTCATATCGTTCGATTCAAAGTGTTTATGTCATTTTATACCCAAACCTCTTCCATTTGAAAGAATTTGACTCAAATCGATGTATTTCAACTATTTATGACATGGTCAAGGGTAAACACGTCATTTTCTACCCAAAACTCATCCCATTTGACCTATAATGACTCATATCGTTCGATTTGAAGTGTTTAAGTCATTTTATATACAAAAACTCTCCCGTTTGACCGAGTTTGAATCAAATAGATGTATTTCAAGTGTTGAAGACATGTTTAAGGGTAAATACGTCATTTTCTATCCAAAACTAATCCCTTTTGACCTATATTGACTCATATCGTCCGATTCAATGTGTTTAGGTCATTTAATACACGAAACCTCGCCAGTTTGGCCGAGTTTGACTCAAATCGATGTATTTCAAGTTTTTATGACATGTTCGAGGGTAAATACGTCATTTTCTACCCAAAGATGATCCCATTTGACCTATATTGACTCATATCGTCCATTTCAAACAGTTTATGTAATTTTATTCCCAAAACCTCTCCTGTCTTGACCGAGTTTGACTCAAATCGATGTACCTAAAGTTTTTATGACACGCTCAAGGGTAAATACGTCATTGTCTACCCAAAATTGATCCCATGTGGCCTATATTGAGTCATATCGTTCGATTCAAAGTGTTTATGTCATTTTATACCCAAACCTCTTCCATTTGAAAGAATTTGACTCAAATCGATGTATTTCAACTATTTATGACATGGTCAAGGGTAAACACGTCATTTTCTACCCAAAACTCATCCCATTTGACCTATAATGACTCATATCGTTCGATTTGAAGTGTTTAAGTCATTTTATATACAAAAACTCTCCCGTTTGACCGAGTTTGAATCAAATAGATGTATTTCAAGTGTTGAAGACATGTTTAAGGGTAAATACGTCATTTTCTATCCAAAACTAATCCCTTTTGACCTATATTGACTCATATCGTCCGATTCAATGTGTTTAGGTCATTTAATACACGAAACCTCGCCAGTTTGGCCGAGTTTGACTCAAATCGATGTATTTCAAGTTTTTATGACATGTTCGAGGGTAAATACGTCATTTTCTACCCAAAGCTGATCCCATTTGACCTATATTGACTCATATCGTCCATTTCGAATAGTTTATGTAATTTTATACCCAAAACCTCTCCTATCTTGCCCGACTTTGACTCAAATCGATGTACCTAAAGTTTTTATGACACGCTCAAGGGTAAATACGTCATTGTCTACCCAAAATTGATCCCATGTTGCCTATATTGAGTCATATCGTTCGATTCAAAGCTTTTATGTCATTTTATACCCAAACCTCTTCCATTTGAAAGAATTTGACTCAAATCGATGTATTTCAACTATTTATGACATGGTCAAGGGTAAACACGTCATTTTCTACCCAAAACTCATCCCATTTGACCTATAATGACTCATATCGTTCGATTTGAAGTGTTTAAGTCATTTTATATACAAAAACTCTCCCGTTTGACCGAGTTTGAATCAAATAGATGTATTTCAAGTGTTGAAGACATGTTTAAGGGTAAATACGTCATTTTCTATCCAAAACTAATCCCTTTTGACCTATATTGACTCATATCGTCCGATTCAATGTGTTTAGGTCATTTAATACACGAAACCTCACCAGTTTGGCCGAGTTTGACTCAAATCGATGTATTTCAAGTTCTTATGACAGGTTCGAGGGTCAATACGTCATTTTCTACCCAAAGCTGATCCCATTTGACCTATATTGACTCATATCGTCCATTTCGAACAGTTTATGTAATTTTATTCCCAAAACCTCTCCTGTCTTGACCGAGTTTGACTCAAATCGATGTACCTAAAGTTTTTATGACACGCTCAAGGGTAAATACGTCATTGTCTACCCAAAATAGGTCCCATGTGGCCTATATTGAGTCATATCGTTCGATTCAAAGTGTTTATGTCATTTTATACCCAAACCTCTTCCATTTGAAAGAATTTGACTCAAATCGATGTATTTAAACTATTTATGACATGGTCAAGGGTAAACACGTCATTTTCTACCCAAAACTCATCCCATTTGACCTATAATGACTCATATCGTTCGATTTGAAGTGTTTAAGTCATTTTATATACAAAAACTCTCCTGTTTGACCGAGTTTGAATCAAATAGATGTATTTCAAGTGTTGAAGACATGTTTAAGGGTAAATACGTCATTTTCTATCAAAAACTAATCCCTTTTGACCTATATTGACTCATATCGTCCGATTCAATGTGTTTAGGTCATTTAATACACGAAACCTCACCAGTTTGGCCGAGTTTGACTCAAATCGATGTATTTCAAGTTCTTATGACATGTTCGAGGGTAAATACGTCATTTTCTACCCAAAGCTGATCCCATTTGACCTATATTAACTCATATCGTCCATTTCGAACAGTTTATGTAATTTTATTCCCAAAACCTCTCCTGTCTTGACCGAGTTTGACTCAAATCGATGTACCTAAAGTTTTTATGACACGCTCAAGGGTAAATACGTCATTGTCTACCCAAAATTGATCCCATGTGGCCTATATTGAGTCATATCGTTCGATTTAAAGTGTTTATGTCATTTTATACCCAAACCTCTTCCATTTGAAAGAATTTGACTCAAATCGATGTATTTCAACTATTTATGACATGGTCAAGGGTAAACACGTCATTTTCAACCCAAAACTCATCCCATTTGACCTATAATGACTCATATCGTTCGATTTGAAGTGTTTAAGTCATTTTATATACAAAAACTCTCCCGTTTGACCGAGTTTGAATCAAATAGATGTATTTCAAGTGTTGAAGACATGTTTAAGGGTAAATACGTCATTTTCTATCCAAAACTAATCCCTTTTGACCTATATTGACTCATATCGTCCGATTCAATGTGTTTAGGTCATTTAATACACGAAACCTCACCAGTTTGGCCGAGTTTGACTCAAATCGATGTATTTCAAGTTCTTTTGACATGTTCGAGGGTAAATACGTCATTTTCTACCCAAAGCTGATCCCATTTGACCTATATTGACTCATATTGTCCATTTCGAACAGTTTATGTAATTTTATTCCCAAAACCTCTCCTGTCTTGACCGAGTTTGACTCAAATCGATGTACCTAAACTTTTTATGACACGCTCAAGGGTAAATACGTCATTGTCTACCCAAAATTGATCCCATGTGGCCTATATTGAGTCATATCGTTCGATTCAAAGTGTTTATGTCATTTTATACCCAAACCTCTTCCATTTGAAAGAATTTGACTCAAATCGATGTATTTAAACTATTTATGACATGGTCAAGGGAAACACGTCATTTTCTACCCAAAACTCATCCCATTTGACCTATAATGACTCATATCGTTCGATTTGAAGTGTTTAAGTCATTTTATATACAAAAACTCTCCCGTTTGACCGAGTTTGAATCAAATAGATGTATTTCAAGTGTTGAAGACATGTTTAAGGGTAAATACGTCATTTTCTATCCAAAACTAATCCCTTTTGACCTATATTGACTCATATCGTCCGATTCAATGTGTTTAGGTCATTTAATACACGAAACCTCACCAGTTTGGCCGAGTTTGACTCAAATCGATGTATTTCAAGTTCTTGTGACAGGTTCGAGGGTCAATACGTCATTTTCTACCCAAAGCTGATCCCATTTGACCTATATTGACTCATATCGTCCATTTCGAACAGTTTATGTAATTTTATTCCCAAAACCTCTCCTGTCTTGACCGAGTTTGACTCAAATCGATGTACCTAAAGTTTTTATGACACGCTCAAGGGTAAATACGTCATTGTCTACCCAAAATAGGTCCCATGTGGCCTATATTGAGTCATATCGTTCGATTCAAAGTGTTTATGTCATTTTATACCCAAACCTCTTCCATTTGAAAGAATTTGACTCAAATCGATGTATTTAAACTATTTATGACATGGTCAAGGGTAAACACGTCATTTTCTACCCAAAACTCATCCCATTTGACCTATAATGACTCATATCGTTCGATTTGAAGTGTTTAAGTCATTTTATATACAAAAACTCTCCCGTTTGACCGAGTTTGAATCAAATAGATGTATTTCAAGTGTTGAAGACATGTTTAAGGGTAAATACGTCATTTTCTATCCAAAACTAATCCCTTTTGACCTATATTGACTCATATCGTCCGATTCAATGTGTTTAGGTCATTTAATACACGAAACCTCACCAGTTTGGCCGAGTTTGACTCAAATCGATGTATTTCAAGTTCTTATGACATGTTCAAGGGTAAATACGTCATTTTCTACCCAAAGCTGATCCCATTTGACCTATATTGACTCATATCGTCCATTTCGAACAGTTTATGTAATTTTATTCCAAAAACCTCTCCTGTCTTGACCGAGTTTGACTCAAATCGATGTACCTAAAGTTTTTATGACACGCTCAAGGGTAAATACGTCATTGTCTACCCAAAATTGATCCCATGTGGCCTATATTGAGTCATATCGTTTGATTCAAAGTGTTTATGTCATTTTATACCCAAACCTCTTCCATTTGAAAGAATTTGACTCAAATCGATGTATTTCAACTATTTATGACATGGTCAAGGGTAAACACGTCATTTTCAACCCAAAACTCATCCCATTTGACCTATAATGACTCATATCGTTCGATTTGAAGTGTTTAAGTCATTTTATATACAAAAACTCTCCCGTTTGACCGAGTTTGAATCAAATAGATGTATTTCAAGTGTTGAAGACATGTTTAAGGGTAAATACGTCATTTTCTATCCAAAACTAATCCCTTTTGACCTATATTGACTCATATCGTCCGATTCAATGTGTTTAGGTCATTTAATACACGAAACCTCACCAGTTTGGCCGAGTTTGACTCAAATCGATGTATTTCAAGTTCTTTTGACATGTTCGAGGGTAAATACGTCATTTTCTACCCAAAGCTGATCCCATTTGACCTATATTGAGTCATATTGTCCATTTCGAACAGTTTATGTAATTTTATTCCCAAAACCTCTCCTGTCTTGACCGAGTTTGACTCAAATCGATGTACCTAAACTTTTTATGACACGCTCAAGGGTAAATACGTCATTGTCTACCCAAAATTGATCCCATGTGGCCTATATTGAGTCATATCGTTCGATTCAAAGTGTTTATGTCATTTTATACCCAAACCTCTTCCATTTGAAAGAATTTGACTCAAATCGATGTATTTCAACTATTTATGACATGGTCAAGGGTAAACACGTCATTTTCTACCCAAAACTCATCCTATTTGACCTATAATGACTCATATCGTTCGATTTGAAGTGTTTAAGTCATTTTATATACAAAAACTCTCCCGTTTGACCGAGTTTGAATCAAATAGATGTATTTCAAGTGTTGAAGACATGTTTAAGGGTAAATACGTCATTTTCTACCCAAAACTAATCCCTTTTGACCTATATTGACTCATATCGTCCGATTCAATGTGTTTAGGTCATATAATACACGAAACCTCGCCAGTTTGGCCGAGTTTGACTCAAATCGATGTATTTCAAGTTCTTATGACATGTTCGAGGGTAAATACGTCATTTTCTACCCAAAGCTGATCCCATTTGACCTATATTGACTCATATCGTCCATTTCGAACAGTTTATGTAATTTTATTCCCAAAACCTCTCCTGTCTTGACCGAGTTTGACTCAAATCGATGTACCTAAAGTTTTTATGACACGCTCAAGGGTAAATACGTCATTGTCTACCCAAAATTGATCCCATGTGGCCTATATTGAGTCATATCGTTCAATTCAAAGTGTTTATGTCATTTTATACCCAAACCCCTTCCATTTGAAAGAATTTGACTCAAATCGATGTATTTCAACTATTTATGACATGGTCAAGGGTAAACACGTCATTTTCTACCCAAAACTCATCCCATTTGACCTATAATGACTCATATCGTTCGATTTGAAGTGTTTAAGTCATTTTATATACAAAAACTCTCCCGTTTGACCGAGTTTGAATCAAATAGATGTATTTCAAGTGTTGAAGACATGTTTAAGGGTAAATACGTCATTTTCTACCCAAAACTAATCCCTTTTGACCTATATTGACTCATATCGTCCGATTCAATGTGTTTAGGTCATATAATACACAAAACCTCGCCAATTTGGCCGAGTTTGACTCAAATCGATGTATTTCAAGTTCTTATGACATGTTCGAGGGTAAATATGTCATTTTCTACCCAAAGCTGATCCCATTTGACCTATATTGACTCATATCGTCCATTTCGAACAGTTTATGTAATTTTATTCCCAAAACCTCTCCTGTCTTGACCGAGTTTGACTCAAATCGATATACCTAAAGTTTTTATGACACGTTCAAGGGTAAATACGTCATTGTCTACCCAAAATTGATCCCATGTGGCCTATATTGAGTCATATCGTTTGATTCAAAGCGTTTATGTCATTTTATACCCAAACCTCTTCCATTTGAAAGAATTTGACTCAAATCGATGTATTTCAACTATTTATGACATGGTCAAGGGTAAACACATCATTTTCTACCCAAAACTCATCCCATTTGACCTATAATGACTCATATTGTTCGATTTGAAGTGTTTAAGTTTTTTTATATACAAAAACTCTCCCGTTTGACCGAGTTTGAATCAAATAGATGTATTTCAAGTGTTGAAGACATGTTTAAGGGTAAATACGTCATTTTCCACCCAAAACTAATCCCTTTTGACCTATATTGACTCATATCGTCCGATTCAAAGTGTTTAGGTCATTTAATACACAAAACCTCGCCAGTTTGGCCGAGTTTGACTCAAATCGATGTATTTCTAGTTTTTATGACATGTTCGAGGGTAAATACGTCATTTTCTACCCAAAGCTGATCCCGTTTGACCTATATTGACTCATATCGTCCATTTCGAATAGTTTATGTAATTTTATACCCAAAACCTCTCCTGTCTTGACCGAGTTTGACTCAAATCGATGTACCTAAAGTTTTTATGACACGCTCAAGGGTAAATACGTCATTGTCTACCCAAAATTGATCCCATGTTGCCTATATTGAGTCATATCGTTCGATTCAAAGCGTTTATGTCATTTTATACCCAAACCTCTTCCATTTGAAAGAATTTGACTCAAATCGATGTATTTCAAATATGTATGACATGGTCAAGGGAAACACGTCATTTTCTACCCAAAACTCATCCCATTTGACCTATAATGACTCATATCGTTCGATTTGAAGTGTTTAAGTCATTTTATATACAAAAACTCTCCCGTTTGACCGAGTTTGAATCAAATAGATGTATTTCAAGTGTTGAAGACATGTTTAACGGTAAATACGTCACTTTCTACCCAAAACTAATCCCTTTTGACCTATATTGACTCATATCGTCCGATTCAATGTGTTTATGTCATTTAATACACAAAACCTCCCCAGTTTGGCCGAGTTTGACTCAAATCGATGTATTTCAAGTTCTTATGACATGTTCGAGGGTAAATACGTCATTTTCTACCCAAAGCTGATCCCATTTGACCTATATTGACTCATATCGTCCATTTCGAACAGTTTATGTAATTTTATTCCCAAAACCTCTCCTGTCTTGACCGATTTTGACTCAAATCGATGTACCTAAAGTTTTTATGACACGCTCAAGGGTAAATACGTCATTGTCTACCCAAAATTGATCCCATGTGGCCTATATTGAGTCATATCGTTCGATTCAAAGTGTTTATGTCATTTTATACCCAAACCTCTTCCATTTGAAAGAATTTGACTCAAATCGATGTATTTCAACTATTTATGACATGGTCAAGGGTAAACACGTCATTTTCTACCCAAAACTCATCCCATTTGACCTATAATGACTCATATCGTTCGATTTGAAGTGTTTAAGTCATTTTATATACAAAAACTCTCCCGTTTGACCGTGTTTGAATCAAATAGATGTATTTCAAGTGTTGAAGACATGTTTAAGGGTAAATACGTCATTTTCTATCCAAAACTAATCCCTTTTGACCTATATTGACTCATATCGTCCGATTCAATGTGTTTAGGTCATTTAATACACGAAACCTCACCAGTTTGGCCGAGTTTGACTCAAATCGATGTATTTCAAGTTCTTATGACATGTTCGAGGGTAAATACGTCATTTTCTATCCAAACCTAATCCTATTTGACCTGTATTGACTTATATCGTCCGATTCGAAGTGTTTAGGTCATTTTATACACAAAACCTCACCCATTTGACCTAGTATGACTCAAATCGATGTAGTTCAAATGTTTATGACATGTTCAAGGGTAAATACGTTATTTTCTACCCAAAACTTATCTTGTTTGACCTATATTGACTCATCTCGTCCGATTCAAAGTGTTTAAGTAATTTTATACCCAAACCCTCTCTCGTTTGAATGAAATTGACTATAAACTATGTATTTAAAGTGTTTATGACATATACAAGGGTAAATAGGTCATTTTCTACCTAAAATTGATCCCATGTGATCTATATTGACTTATATCGTCCGATTCAATGTGTTTATGTCTTTTTATACCCAAAACCTCTCCCATTTGATAGAGTTTGCCTCAAAACGATGTATTTCAAGTTTTTATTTCGTGGTTAAGGGTAAATACGTCATTTTCTACCCAGAATTAAGCCCATTTGACCTATATTGACTCATATTGTCTGATTTGAAGTGTTTAAGTTATTTTATTCCCACAACGTCTCCCAATTGACCGAGTTTGACTCCAATCGATGTATTTAAAGTGTTTATGACATTTTCATGGGTAAATATTTCATTTTCTACCCAAAATTGATCCCATGTGACTTATATTGACTCATATCATCCGATTCAAACTGTTTCAGTCATTTTATATCAAAATCCTCTCCCATTTGATCGAGTTTGACTCACATAGAAGTATATTAAGTTTTTATGACATGTTTAAATGTAAATTCGTTATTTTCAACCAAAAACTTATCCTATTTGGCCTATATGGACATATATTGTCCAATTCTAAGTGTTTAGGTAATTTTATTCACAAGACCTCTCATGTTTGACCGAGTTTGACTCAAATCGATTTATTTTAAGTGTATATGACATGTTCAAGGGTAAATACGTCATTTTTTACCCAAAACTCATCCCATTTAATCTATATTGACTCATATCGTCCGATTCAAAGTGTTTAAGTCATTTTATACACAAAACCTCTCCCATTTGACCGAGTTTGACTCAGGTCGATGTATTTCAAGTGTGTATGACATGTTCAAGGGTAAATACGTCATTTTCTACCTAAAATTAATCCCATCTGACCTATATTGACTCATATAGTCCAATTTGAAGTGTTTATGTCATTTTATACCCAAAACCCCTCCCCTTTGACCGAGTTTGACTCAAATCGATGTGTTTCAATTCTATATGACATGTTAAAGGGTAAGTACGTCATTTTCTACCCAAAACTGATCCCATTTAACCTATATTGTCTCATATCGTCCGATTTGAAGTGTTTAGGTCATTTCATACACAACACCTCACCAATTTGAACGAGTTTGACTCAAATCGATGTATTTCAAGTTTTTATGACTTGTTGAAGGGTAAATACGTCATTTTCTACCCAAAATTGATCTTATTTGATCTATATTGACTCATATCATCCGGTTTGAATTGTTTAGTCATTCTATACCCAAAACCTCTCCTGTTTAACCGAGTTTGGCTCAAATCGATGTATTTTTATTGTTTATGACTTTCAAGGGTAATTACGTCATTTTCTACCCAAATCCGATTCCATATGACCTATATTGACTCATATCGTTCGATTCGAAGTGTTTAGTCATTTAGTACCCAAAACCTCTCCCGTTTGACCGAAATTGACTCAAATTGATGTATTTCAATTGTTTATGACATGTTCAACGGTAAATACATCATTTTCTACCCAAAACTGATCGCATTTGACTTATATTGACTTATATCGTCCGATTCGAAGTGTTTAGGTAATTTAATACACAAAACTTCACCCGTTTGAACGAGTTTGACTCAAATCGATGTATTTTAAGTGTTTATGACATGTTCAAGGGTAAATACGTCATTTTGTAACCAAAACTGATCCCATTTGACCTATATTGGCTCATATCGTCCAATTCGAAGGGTTTAAGTCTTTTTATACCCAAAACCTCTCTCGTTTGACCGAAATTGACTCAAATCGATGTATTTCAAGTGTTTATGACATGTTCAAGGGTAAATACGTTATTTTCTATCCAAAACTAATCCCTTTTGACCTATATTGGCTCATATCGTCCGATTCGAAGTGTTTAAGTCATTAATTCACAAAACCTCACCAATTTGACCAAGTTTGACTCAAATCGATGTAGTTCAAGTGTTTATGACATGTTCAAGGGAAAATACGTCATTTTCTACCCAAAATTGATCCTATTTGATCTATATTGACTCATATCGTCCAGTTCAAAATGTTTAGTTATTTAAAACCCAGATCCTCTCCCATTTGACCTAGTTTGATTCAAGTAGATGTATTTCAAGTGTTTATGACATGTTCAAGGATAAATAGATCAATTTCTTCCCATAATTGATCCCATGTGACCTAAATTGAATCATATCGTCCGATTCGAAGTGTTTAAGTCATTTTATACCCAAAACCATTCCGGTTTGACCTTTATTGACTCAAATCGATGTATTTCAAGTGTATATAACATGTACAAGGGTAAATACATTAGTTTCAACCCAAAATAGATCCTATGTGACTTATATTGACTCATATCGTTCGATTCAAAGTGTTTCATTCATTTTATACTCAGATCATATCCCATTTGTTAGAGTTTGACTCGAATCGATGTATTCCAAGTGTTTATGACATGTTTAAGGGTAAATACGTCATTTACTAACCAAAACTAATCCTATTTGACCTATATTGACTGATATTGTGCGATTCAAAGTGTTAAAGTCATTTTTTACCCAAAACCTATCTCGTTTGACTGAGTTTGACTCAAATCAATGTATTTCAAGTGTTTATGACATGTTCAAGGGTAAATACGTCATTTTCTACCCAAAATTGATCCCATGTGACCTATATTGACTCATATCGTCTGATTCGAAGTGTTTTAGTCATTGCATACTCAAAACCACTACCATTTGACCGAGTTTGATTCAAATAGATGTATTTTAAGTGTTTATGACATGTTCAAGGGTAAATACGTCATTTTCTAACCAAAAATAATCTCATTTGCTCTATATTGTCTCATATCGTCCGCTTAGAAGTGTTAAAGTAATTTTATACCCAAAACCTTTCCTGTATGACCGAGTTTGACTAAAACAATGTATTTCAAGTGTTTATGACATGTTGAAGGATAAATAGATCACTTTCTTCCCAAAATTGATCCCATGTGACCTATATTGACTCATATCGTCCAATTCGAAGTGTTTTAGTCATTTCATACCCACAACCTCTCCCCTTTCACCTAGTTTGATTCAAAAAGATGTATTTCAAGTTTTTATAACATATCCGATTCAAAGTGTTTCGGTCATTTAATACACAAAACCTCGCCCATTTAACCGAGTTTGACGGAAATTGATGTATTTCAAGTGTTTATGACATGTTCAAGGGTAAATATGTCATTTTCTACCCAAAACTGATCCCATTTGACCTATATTGACTCATATCGTCCGATTCGAAGTGTTTAGGTCATTTAATACACAAAACATCACCCGTTTGATCGAGTTTGACTCAAATAGATGTATTTCAAGTGTTTATGAGATGTTCAAGGGGGAATACGTCATTTTCTACCCAAAACAGATCCCATTTGACCTATATTAACTCATATCATCCGATTCAAACTGTTTAGGTCATTTAATACACAAAACCTCACCCATTTGATCGAGTTTGACTAAAATTGATTTATTTCAAGTGTTTATGACATGTTCAAGGGTAAATACGTCATTTTCTACTCAAAAATTGTTCCCATTTGACCTATATTAACTCATATCGTCTGATTCAAAGTGTTTAAGTCATTTAATACACAAAACCTCACCCATTTGACCGAGTTTGACTTAAATCGATGTATTTCGAGTGTTTATGACATGTTTAAGGGTAAATACGTCATTTTCTACCCAAAAATAATCCCATTTGCTCTATATTGACTCATATCGTCCGCTTAGAAGTGTTAAAGTAATTTTGTACCCAAAACCTTTGCTCTTTGACCGAGTTTGACTCAAATCAATGTATTTCAAGTGTTTATGACATGTTGAAGGATAAATAGATCAGTTTCTTCCAAAAATTGATCCCATGTGACCTATATTGACTCTTATCGTCCAATTCGAAGTGTTTTAGTCATTTCATACCCACAACCTCTCCCCTTTCACCTAGTTTGATTCAAAAAGATGTATTTCAAGTGTTTAGAACATATCCGATTCAAAGTGTTTCGGTCATTTAATACACAAAACCTCGCCCATTTAACCGAGTTTGACTGAAATCGATGTATTTCAAGTGTTTATGACATGTTCAAGGGTAAATACGTCATTTTCTACCCAAAACTGATCCCATTTGACCTATATTGACTCATATCGTCGGATTCGAAGTATTTAGGTCATTTAATACACAAAACATCACCCGTTTAATCGAGTTTGACTCAAATAGATGTATTTCAAGTGTTTATGAGATGTTCAAGGGGAAATACGTCATTTTCTACCCAAAACAAATCCCATTTGACCTATATTAACTCATGTCGTCCGATTCAAACTGTTTAGGTCATTTAATACACAAAACCTCACCCATTTGATCGAGTTTGACGAAAATCGATTTATTTCAAGTGTTTATGACATGTTCAAGGGTAAATACGTCATTTTCTACTCAAAAATTGATCCCATTTGATCTATATAAACTCATATCGTCTGATTCATAGTGTTTAAGTCATTTAATACACAAAACCTCACCCATTTGACCGAGTTTTACTCAAATTGATGTATTTCGAGTGTTTATGACATGTTTAAGGTTAAATACGTCATTTTCTACCCAAAAATAATCCTATTTGCTCTATATTGACTCATATCGTCCGCTTAGAAGTGTTAAAGTAATTTTATACCCAAAACTGATCCCATTTGACCTATATTGACTCATATCGTCGGATTCGAAGTATTTAGGTCATTTAATACACAAAACATCACCCGTTTAATCGAGTTTGACTCAAATAGATGTATTTCAAGTGTTTATGAGATGTTCAAGGGGAAATACGTCATTTTCTACCCAAAACAGATCCCATTTGACCTATATTAACTCATATCGTCCGATTCAAACTGTTTAGGTCATTTAATACACAAAACCTCACCCATTTGATCGAGTTTGACGAAAATCGATTTATTTCAAGTGTTTATGACATGTTCAAGGGTAAATACGTCATTTTCCACTCAAAAATTGATCCCATTTGATCTATATAAACTCATATCGTCTGATTCATAGTGTTTAAGTCATTTAATACACAAAACCTCACCCATTTGACCGAGTTTTACTCAAATTGATGTATTTCGAGTGTTTATGACATGTTTAAGGTTAAATACGTCATTTTCTACCCAAAAATAATCCTATTTGCTCTATATTGACTCATATCGTCCGCTTAGAAGTGTTAAAGTAATTTTATACCCAAAACTGATCCCATTTGACCTATATTGACTCATATCGTCGGATTCGAAGTATTTAGGTCATTTAATACACAAAACATCACCCGTTTAATCAAGTTTGACTCAAATAGATGTATTTCAAGTGTTTATGAGATGTTCAAGGGGAAATACGTCATTTTCTACCCAAAACAGATCCCATTTGACCTATATTAACTCATATCGTCCGATTCAAACTGTTTAGGTCATTTAATACACAAAACCTCACCCATTTGATCGAGTTTGACGAAAATCGATTTATTTCAAGTGTTTATGACATGTTCAAGGGTAAATACGTCATTTTCTACTCAAAAATTGATCCCATTTGATCTATATAAACTCATATCGTGTGATTCATAGTGTTTAAGTCATTTAATACACAAAACCTCACCCATTTGACCGAGTTTTACTCAAATTGATGTATTTCGAGTGTTTTTGACATGTTTAAGGTTAAATACGTCATTTTCTACCCAAAAATAATCCTATTTGCTCTATATTGACTCATATCGTCCGCTTAGAAGTGTTAAAGTAATTTTATACCCAAAACCTTTGTTGCTTGACCGAGTTTGACTCAAATCAATGTATTTCAAGTGTTTATGACATGTTGAAGGATAAATAGATCAGTTTATTCCCAAAATTGATCCCATGTGACCTATATTGACTCATATCGTCCAATTCGAAGTGTTTTAGTCATTTCATACCCACAACCTGATAACTATTCTTTTAGGTTGTTTGACTAAAAGAATAGTTATGGAAACTAAATTTATAAACACCCTAATACTACTACAACTAGTGTAGTGGTAAGTCGGGGATCGAACCACAAGGACAAGGGGCGATAGTTTATAGACTTGATGTAAAGGAGTTATTTGGATATGTGATAGAATTATACTAATAACAGAAAAGGAAAGCAAGAACTTAAACGATGTTATGCTATGAAGGGAAAACGGGGATAGATTAGTTCCACCCTAGGAAGGACAATCAAACTATCAATACGCTAAATTAGGAGAAATCAGTCAACAATGAATCATGACACTCAAGATGACGAGAGGAAGTTTGTGACCCTATAAATCACACGAACAACCTATAATCACCCTATGTCTCCAAAGGAGTGGAAGGACAAGATTCGCATCGAATATCAGTCAATCAATCATTAACAATCTCAAGTCCTAACTCTACGCATGAAGAACGAGCCAACCTAGGGTTTCACCAATCAAACCCCTAAGAAGACTACTCACACATAGTAATAAAAGACATGATTGAAAGCATGAACGAATTGAATGCAAATGAACAAAAGAACGAAAACTAAGAACTATAACTAAACCGACAACTACACTATCAAAACTATAAATGAAACAACGATAATATCTAGAGGAATGAAATTAAGAAAAACAATACTTGAAAGCATTAAAAGGACTAAAACAGAAAAGAAACAATACCTTGCATAAATGAAACTGCTTGAACGAAAGAGAAACCGAATCCGAAATACAAAGCTTGAAAACGAGAACAATGAAAGCTGTAAATCTAAACTAATGCATGAAAGAAATGAAAAGCTTTAAAGTGATGTTCTAGGTTGAGGCAAAAGAGCTCTCAAAGTAGGCATAAGGTTATGTACAGAGAAAGAGGGTATTTATACCCTAGGGACAAAAGGAGTAAAACCCTAGGAAAAACCCTCGAGCGCCGACTAAAGAAAGAACCAAAATCTGCGGGAAAGAAGGCCATTCGGCCGAATGAAGGGAAGATTCGGCCGAATGAGTGTCCATTCGGCCGAATGGGTATGTCATTCGCCTATATCAGAATCTTGGCGTTTTGGCACCCTGTCTACCATTCGGCCGAATGAGTGGAACCATTCGGCCGAATGGGTCTTGATTCGGCCGAATGAGTGTTCATTCGGCTATTCCCGAGAGCTTGATTTATGTGCTTGAATCCCTGTCCACCATTCGACCGAATGGATGTCAGATTCAGTCGAATCTGAACCTAAACCTTGCTGAACAGTTCCTTTGAAGTGTCTAGTGGCTTCTAGAGTTTATGGGATCTTCGAGAGTGACTTGGAACGCATGCCTAAGCTATGATACGCGCATCCAAACTCTTGATAGAAGTGTCAAAGCCTCGAACACGTCTCATTTTACCTCGAAATCATCGAGATCACCTGAAATGACCTACAAGCAGCTCGAGGACAAGATCAAGGTAAAATTGAATGTAATGTGCATAAAACTAAAATAAAAGCACGAGACACGACACTAAAATGAGGTTGTAAACGTGCTCTAAAACGAGCACATCACAACCTCTCCCCTTTCACCTAGTTTGATTCAAAAAGATGTATTTCAAGTGTTTATAACATATCCGATTTAAAGTGTTTCGGTCATTTAATACACAAAACCTCGCCCATTTAACCGAGTTTGACTGAAATCGATGTATTTCAAGTGTTTATGACATGTTCAAGGGTAAATACGTCATTTTCTACCCAAAACTGATCCCATTTGACCTATATTGACTCATATCGTCCGATTCGAAGAATTTAGGGCATTTAATACACAAAACATCACCCGTTTGATCGAGTTTGACTCCAATAGATGTATTTCAAGTGTTTGTGAGATGTTCAAGGGGAAATACGTCACTTTCTACCCAAAACAGATCCCATTTGACCTATATTAACTCATATCATCCGATTCAAACTGTTTAGGTCATTTAATACACAAAACCTCACCCATTGGATCGAGTTTGACTAAAATCGATTTATTTCAAGTGTTTATGACATGTTCAAGGGTAAATACGTCATTTTCTACTCAAAAATTGATCCCATTTAACCTATATTAACTCATATCGTCCGATTCAAAGTGTTTAAGTCATTTTATACTTAAAACCTCTCCCGTTTGACCGAATTTGACTGAAATCGATGTATTTCGAGTGTTTATGACATGTTCAAGGGTAAATACGTCATTTTCTACCCAAAAATAATCCCATTTGCTCTATATTGACTCATATCGTCCGCTTAAAAGTGTTAAAGTAATTTTATACCCAAAACCTTTGCTGTTTGACCTAGTTTGACTCAAATCAATGTATTTCAAGTGTTTATGACATGTTGAAGGATAAATAGATCAGTTTCTTCCCAAAATTGATCCCATGTGACCTATATTGACTCATATCGTCCAATTAGAAGTGTTTTAGTCATTTCATACCCACAACCTCTCCCCTTTCACCTAGTTTGATTCTAAAAGATGTATTTCAAGTGTTTATAACATAACCGATTCAAAGTGTTTCGGTCATTTAATACACAAAACCTCACCCATTTAACCGAGTTTGACTGAAATCGATGTATTTCAAGTGTTTATGACATGTTCAAGGGTAAATACGTCATTTTCTACCTAAAATTGATCCCATTTGACCTATATTGACTCATATCGTCTGATTCGAAGTGTTTAGGTCATTTAATACACAAAACATCACCAATTTGATCGAGTTTGTCTCAAATAGATGTATTTCAAGTGTTTATGAGATGTTCAAGGGGAAATACGTCATTTTCTACCCAAAACAAATCCCATTTGACCTATATTAACTCATATCGTCCGATTCAAACTGTTTAGGTCATTTAATACACAAAACCTCACCCATTTGATCGAGTTTGACTAAAATGGATTTATTTCAAGTGTTTATGACATGTTCAAGGGTAAATACGTCATTTTCTACCCAAAATTGATCCCATGTGACCTATATTGACTCATATCATCCAATTCAAAGTGTTTAAGTCATTTTTTTTCCCAAAACCTCTCCTGTTTGACTTAAATTCACTCATATTGATGTACTTAAAGTGTTTATGAAATGTTCTAGGGTAAATACGTCATTTTCTACCCAAAATTAATCCCATTTGCTCTATATTGACTCAAATCGTCCGATTCGAAGTGTTTAGATCATTTAATACACAAAACCTCTCCCATTTGATTAAGTTTTACTCAAATCAATGTCTTTCATGTGTTTATGACTTGTTTAAGGGAAAATATGTCATTTTCTACCCAAAATTGATCCTATTTGACCTTTATTGAATCATATCGTCCAATTTGAAGTGTTTAGTCATTTTATACCCAAAACCTCTCCCTTTTGACCAAGTTTGATCCAAATCGATGTATTTCAAGTGTTTATTACTTGTTCAAGGGTAAATACATCTTTTTCTACCCAAAATTGATCACATGTCACCTATATTCACTCAGATCGTCCGATTCGAAGTGTTTAGGTCATTTAATATACAACACCTCACCCATTTGACCGAGTTTGACTCAAATTAATGTATTTCATGTGTTTCTGACATGCTCAAGGGTAAGTACGTCATTTTCTTCCCAAAATTGATCCCATTTAACCTATATTAACTCATATCATCCGATTCAAAAGTGTTTAGGTCATTTAATACACAAAACCTCACCCATTTGACCGAGTTTGACTCAAATAGATGTATTTCAAGTGTTTATGACATGTTTAAAGGTAAATACGTCATTTTCTACCCAAAATTGATCTCATTTAACCTATATTAACTCATATCATCCGATTCAAAGTGTTTAGGTCATTTAATACACAAAACCTCACCCATTTGACCGAGTTTGACTCATATAGATGTATTTCAAGTGTTTATGACATGTTTAAAGGTAAATACGTCATTTTCTTCCCAAAGCTGATCCCATTTGACCTATATTGACTCATATCGTCCGATTTGAAGTGTTTAGGTCATTTAATAAACCAAAACCTCACCAATTTGACCGAGTTTGACTCAAATAGATGTATTTCAAATGTTTATGAGATGTTTCAGGGGAAATATGTCATTTCCTACCCAAAACAAATCCCATTTGACCTGTATTAACTCATATCGTCCGATTCAAACTGTTTAGGTCATTTAATACACAAAACCTCACCCATCTGACCGAGTTTATCTCAAATTGATGTATTTCAAGTATTTATGACATGTTTAAGGGTATATACGTTATTTTCTTCCCAAAACTGATCCCATTTTACCTATATTGACTCATATCATCTGATTCGAAGTGTTTAGGTCATTTAATACACAAAACCTCACCAATTTGACCGAGTTTGACTCAAATCGATAAATTTCATATTTTTATGACATGTTTAAGGGTAAATACGTCATTTTCTACCAAAATTGATCCCATATGACCTATATTGAGTCATATCGTCCAATTCGAAGTGTTTTAAGTCATTTTTTTTCCAAAACCTCTCCCGTTTGACTGAAATTGACTCATATTGATTTATATAAAGTGTTTATGACATGCTCTAAGGTACATACGTCATTCTCTACCCAAAATTAATCCCTTGTGACCTATATTGAATCATATCTTTTGATTCGAAGTGTTTATGTCATTTTATACCAAGAATCTCTCCAATTTGAAAGAGGTTGACTGAAATCGATGTATTTCAAGTGTTAATGCCATGTTCAAGGGTAAATGTATCATTTTCTACCCAAAATTGATCCCATTTACCCTATATTGACTCATATCGTCCGATTTAAAGTGTTTAGGTCATTTAATACACAAAACCTCTCCCATTTGACTGAGTTTGACCCAAATCAATGTATTTCATGGATTTATGAAATGTTCAAGGGTAAATACATCATTTTCTACCCAAAATTGATTCTATTTGACCTATATTGAATCATATCGTCCAATTTGAAGTGTTTAGTCATTTTATACCCAAAACCTCTCCCTTTTTGACCAAGTTTTACTCAAATCAATGTACTTCAAGTGTTTATTACTTCTTCAAGGAAAAATACATCCTTTTCTACCCAGAATTGATCACATGTCACCTATATTCACTCATATCGTCCGATTCGAAGTGTTTAGGTCATTTAATATACAAAACCTCACCCATTTGACCAAGTTTAACTCAAATCATTGTATTTCATGTGTTTATGACATGTTCAAGGGTAAATACATCATTTACTACCTAAAATTAATCCTATTTGACCTATATTGACTCATATCATCCGATTCGAATTGTTTAGTCATTTTCTACCCAAAACCTCTCCTATTTGACCGAGTTTGCCTCAAATCGATGTATTTCAAGTGTTTATGACTTGTTCAAGGGTAAATACGTTATTTTCTACCCAAAACTGATCCAATTTGACCTATATTAACTCATATCGTCCGATTCGATGTATTTAGGTCATTTAAGAAACAAAACCTCACCTATTTAACCGAGTTTGACTCAAAACGATGTATTTCATGTGTTTTTGACATGTTTAAGGCTAAATAAGTCATTTTCTACCCAAAATTGATCTTATTTGACCTATAATGACTCATATCATTCGATTCGAAGTGTTTAAGTCATTTTATATGCAAAACGTCTACCTTTTGACCAAAATTTACTCATATCGATGTATTTAAAGTGTTTATGACATGTTCAAGGGTAAATACGTCATATTCTACCCAAAATTGATCCCTCCTCACCTATATTGACTTATATCGTCCGATTCCAAGTGTTTATGTCATTTTATACTCATATCGTCCGATTCAAAGTGTTTATGACATTTTCAAGGATATATACGTTATTTTCTACCCAAATTTTATCTCATATCACCTATATTAATTCATATCATCTGATTCGAAGTGTTTAGGTCATTTTATACCTAGAGTCTATCCTATATGATCGAGTTTGACTCATATAGATGTATTACAAGTGTTTATGACATGCTTAAGGGTAAATACATCATTTTCTACCCAAGACTGATCCTATTTAACCTATATTGACTCATATTCACCGATTTGAAGTGTTAAGGTCATTTAATACACAAAAACTCTCCCATTTAACCGAGTTTGACAGAAATCAATGTATTCCAAGTGTTTATGACATGTTCAAGGTTAAATGCGTCATTTTGTACCCAAAATGGATCCTATTTGACCTATGTTGACTCATATCATCCAGTTCGAAATAAATAGTTATTTTATACCCAAAACCTCTCCTATTTGACCGAGTTTGCCACAAATCGATGTATTTCAAGTGTTTATGAATTGTTCAAGGGTAAATATGTTATTTTCAACCCAAATCTGATCCATTTTGAACTATGTTGACTCATATCGTCCGATTCGAAGTGTTTAGGTCATTTAAGACACAAAACCTCACCCACTTAACCATGTTTGACTCAAAACGATGTATTTCATGTGTTTTTGACATGTACAAGGGTAAATAAGTCATTTTCTACTATAATTTGATCATATTTGACCTATATTGACTCATATCGCCCAATTCGATGTGTTTAACACATTTAATACCGAAAACCTCTCATATTTCATAGAGTTCAACTCAAATCAATGTATTTCATATGTTTATGACATGTTCAAGGGTAAATATGTCATTTTCTACCCAAAACTGATCCAATTTGACCTATATTGACTCATATCATTCGGTTCGAAGTATTTAGTCATTTTATACCCAAAACAGATCCAATTTGACCTATATTGACTCATATCCTACGATTCGAAGTATTTAGGTCATTTAAGACACAAAACCTCACCCATTTAACCGAGTTTGACTCAAATCGTTGTATTTCAAGTGTTTATGACATGTTCAAGGGTAAATATGTTATTTTGTACCCAAAACATATCCAATTTGACCTATATTGACTCATATCATCCAATTCAAAGTGTTTAGGTCATTTAATACACAAAACCCCACCCATTTGACCAAGTTTGACAAAAATCGATGTATTTCATGTGTTTATGACATGTTCAAGGGTAAATACGTCATTTTTTACCCAAAATTAATCCCATGTGACCTATATTGACTTATATCGTCCAATTCGAAGTGTTTTAGTCATTTTATACCCAGAACTTATCCCATTTGACCGAGTTTGACTCAAATAGATTTATATGAAGTGTTTATGACATGTGCAAGGGTAAATACGTCATTTTCTACCCAAAACTAATCCCATTTGACTTATATTGACTCATATCGTTCGATTCGAAATGTTTAGGTCATTTAATACACAAAACCTCACCCGTTTGACCGAGTTTGACTCAAATTGATGTATTTCAAGTATTTATGAAATGTTCAAAGGTAAATATGTTCTAATCTACCTAAAATTAATCCTATTTATCCTATATTGATTCATATTGTTCTGTACATAGTGTTTAGTCATTTTATAACCAAAAACTCTCCTGTTTGACCAGGTTTGACTCAAATTGCTGTATTTCAAGTGTTTATGACATGTTCAAGGGTAAATATGTTATTTTCTACCTAAACCATATCCAATTTGACCTATATTGACTCATATCATCCGATTCAAAGTGTTTAGGTCATTTAATACACAAAACCTCACCCATTTGACTGAGTTTGAAACAAATCGATGTATTTCATGTGTTTATGACATGTTCAAGGGTAAATACGTCATTTTTTTACCAAAAATTAATCCCATGTGACCTATATTGACTTATATCGTCCAATTCGAAGTGTTTTAGTCATTTTATACCCAGAACTTATCTCATTTGACCGAGTTTGACTCAAATAGATTTATTTCAAGTGTTTATGACATGTTCAAGGGTAAATACGTCATTTTCTACCCAAAACTAATCTCATTTGACCTATATTGACTCATATCATTCGATTCGAAGTGTTTGGGTCATTTAATACACAAAACATCACCCGTTTGATCGAGTTTTACTCAAATAGATGTATTTCAAGTGTTTATGAGATCTTCAAGGGGAAATACGTCATTTTCTACCCAAAACAGATCCCATTTGACCTGTATTAACTCATATCGTCCGATTCAACTATTTAGGTCATTTATTACACAAAACCTCACCCATTTGACCGAGTTTGACTCAAATCGATTTATTTCAAGTGTTTATGATATGTTCAAGGGTAAATACATCATTTTCTACCCAAAATTGATCCCATTTAACATATATTAATTCATATCATCCGATTCAAAGTGTTTAGGTCATTTAATACACAAAACCTCACCCATTTGACCAAGTTTAACTCAAATTGATGTATTTCAAGTGTTTATGACATGTTCAAGGGTAAATATGTCATTTTCTTCCCAAAGCTGATCCCATTTGACCTATATTGACTCATATTATACCCAAAACTTATCCCATTTGACCAAGTTTGACTCAAATCGATGAATTTAATATGTTTATGACATGTTTAAGGGTAAATACGTCATTTTCTACCCAAAATTGATCCCATATGACCTATATTGACTCATATTGTCCAATTCGAAGTGTTTTAAGTCATTTTTTTTCCAAAAGCTCTCTCGTTTGACTGAAATTGACTCATATTGTTGTACTTAAAGTGCTTATGACATGTTCTAGGGTAAATACGTCATTTTCTACCCAAAATTAATCCCATGTGACCTTTATTGAATCATATTGTTCGATTCGAAATGTTTATGTCATTTTATACCAAGAACCTTTCCAATTTGAAAGAGTTTGACTGAAATCAATGTATTTCAAGTGTTAATGCCATATTCAAGGGTAAATGTGTCATTTTCTACCCAAAACTGATCCCATTTACCCTACATTGACTCATATCGTCCGATTTGAAGTGTTTAGGTCATTTAATAAACAAAACCTCTCCCATTTGACTGAGTTTGACCCAAATCAATGTATTTCAATTGTTTATGAAATGTTCAAGGGTAAATACGTCATTTTCTACCCAAAATTGATCCTATTTAACCTATATTGAATCATATCATCCAATTTGAAGTGTTTAGTCATTTTATACCTAAAACCTCTCCCTTTTGACCAAGTTTGACTCAAATTGATGTACTTCAAGTGTTTATTACTTGTTCAAGGGTAAATACATCCTTTTCTACCCAAAATTGATCACATGTCACCTATATTCACTCATATCGTCCGATTCGAAGTGTTTAGGTCATTTCATATACAAAACCTCACCCATTTGACCAAGTTTAACTCAAATCAATGTATTTCATGTGTTTATGACATGTTCAAGGGTAAATACATCATTTACTACCTAAAATCAATCCTATTTGACCTATATTGACTCATACCATCCAATTCAAATTGTTTAGTCATTTTATACCCAATACCTCTCCTGTTTGACCGAGTTTGCCTCAAATCGATGTATCTCAAGTGTTTTTGACATGTTCAAGGCTAAATACGTCATTTTCTACCCAAAACTAATCCAATTTGACCTATATTGACTCATATCGTCTGATTCAAAGTGTTTAGGTCATTTAATACACAAAACCTCACCCATTTGACCGAGTTTGACTCAAATCAATTTATTTCATTGTTTTATGTCATGTTTAAGGGTAAATACGTCATTTTCTACCCAAAAATGATCTTATTTGACCTATATTGACTCATATCGTCTGATTCAAAGTGTTTAAGTCATTTTATATAAAAACATCTCCCGTTTTACCGAAATTGACTCATATAGATGTATTTAAAGTGTTTATGACATGTTCAAGGGTAAATACATCATATTCTACCCAAAATTGATCCCATCTCACATATATTGACTCATATCGTCTAATTCGAAGTGTTTATGTCATTTTATACACATATTATTCGATTCGAAGTGATTATGACATTTTCAAGGTTTTATACGTTATTTTCTACCCAAAATTGATCCCATGTCACCTATATTAACTCATATCATCCGATTCGAAGTGTTTATGTCATTTTATACCCAAAATCTATCCCATTTGACCTATATTGACTCATATCGTCCAATTCGAAGTGTTTAGTCATTTTATACCCAAAACCTCTCCCGTGTGACCGAGTTTGACTCAAATCTATGTATTAGAAGTTTTTATGTCATCTTCAAGGGTAAATACGTTATTTTCTACCCAAAACTGATCCCATTTGACCTATATTGACTCTTATCGTCCGATTCGAAGTGTTTAGGTCATTTAATACACAAAACTTCACCCGTTTAACCGAGTATGACTTAAATTGATGTATTTCAAGTGTTTACGGCATGTTCAAGGGTAAATACATTATTTTCTACCCAAAAATGATCCTATTTGACCTGTGTTGACTCATATCATCCAATTTGAAGTGTTTAGGTCATTTAATATACAAAACCTTACCCATTTGACCAAGTTTGACTTAAATCAATGTATTTCATGTGTTTATGACATGTTCAAGGGTAAATACATCATTTTCTACCTAAAATTGATCCTATTTGACCTATATTGACTCATCATCAAGTTCGAAGTGTTTAGTCATTTTATACCCAAAACCTCTTCTGTTTAACCAAGTGATGTGAATCTAGGTATTGAAACCTTAATCCACACAAAGGGATAAAACTAGATATAAAACCCTCTAAAGCTACGCACCAAAGGTTTAAAATCTAGGGCGAAAGTTTAAGAATTGATTAAAGCAAAGCACCCTTAATTCCTACACCTCCTCACGTGAATCTAAAGCTTTAAGCACCAATTCAGAACTCTTTGTTACACACAAAGAAAAACAACAAACTCTCTAAGTTTATTGAAGAATATATAGAAAAGAATCTCCAAATCTGATTTTTCCAAGCTTGGGTGCACATTTATTTATACCCATAGCTTGAGAGTTTCAATCATATTATGACTAGGCCTCCTACTTCTAAAAGGACTCCTAATAACCAATAGGATAATGCCACCTATTTATTACCTAATCCTAGCAAAACTCTAACACTATCTTATCTTAATTAGAATCTTATCCTACCCAAAAAGATAATATTACAAATTAACTACTCTAATCCTATTTTATTTAAAGTAAAACACTAAATATCCAATCACATGTGTGTAGCCACGTCCATACCCATGCCATGTCACTTGCCATATCATTTAAGTTGTAATAAAGCACCGACAAGATGTAATAAGCACCTTTCAATGTAACAAGCACCTCCCCTTGTCTTAAAATTTTCCTCGGTCAAAATTTTCAATCTTCAAAAATTACTCCAAGATTTTAGCTTTTGATCAAGGCCTTCCACTAATCATCACCTCCATGGTTGCCACATATTATAGCATCATAAAACCTTAAAAAGGAAAGTTTAAAAACACACCTATGCCTAAAATGAGAAAAACCCTATCAAATGAAATGGGAGAAAACTCATAGGCAAAACCAATTTATTCCCCATGTCCACCAATCCTCATTCACATTTGCATGTTATCATGCACATGCAAATGTTCCCCTTTGATGCACCTAGAAGATTCGTGTCTCCATAAGCCAACAACTCTCCTATGGTAGCATCCTTCTTTGAAGCTTCAATCAATCCTTCAAATTTGGCATCCTCTATCATATCATCAAGTTTGAGTCAAATCGATGTATTTCAAGTGTTTATGACATGTTAAATGATAAATCTGTCATTTTCTACCTAATATAGATCCCATGTGACCTATATTCACTCACATCGTCCGATTCGAAGTGTTTAGGTCATTTAATATACAAAACCTCACCCATTTAACTGAAATTGACTCACACCAATGTATTTCACGTGTTTATGACATGATCAAGGGTAAACACGTAATTTTCTACCCAAAATTGATCTTATTTGACCTTTCTTGACTCATATCGTCCAGTTCGAAGTGTTTAGTCATTTTATACCCAAAACCTATCCTGTGTGATTGAGTTTGACTCAAATTGAAGTATTTCAAATGTTTATAACATGTTCTAGGGTAAATAAGTCATTTTCTACCCAAAATTGAGCCCATGTGACCAATATTCACTCATATCGTCCGATATAAAGTGTTTAAGTCATTTTATACCCAAAACATTTCCCGTTTGACCGAAATTGACTCAAATCGATGTATTTAAAGAGCTTATGACATGTTCAAGGGTAAATACATCATTTTCTACCCAAAATTGATCCTATTTCACCTATATTGACTCATATCGTCATTTTCTACCCAAATTAAACCTCTCCCATTTGACAGAGTGAGACTAAAATCGATGTATTTCAAATGTTTAAGACATGTTCAAGGGTAAATATGTCATTTTTTACCCAAAAATGATCCCATGTGTCCTATATTGACTCATATTGTCCGATTCGAAGTGTTTTTGTCATTTTATACCCATAACCTCTCCCATTTCACTGAGTTTGACTTAAATCGATGTATTTCAAGTGTTTATGACATGTTCAAGGGTAACTACGTCATTTTCTACCCGAAATTGATCCTAATTGACCTATATGGACTCATATCGTCCGATTCGAAGTGTTTAGGTTCTTTTATACACAAAACGTCTCCCGTTTGACCGAGTTTGACTTAACTCGTTATATTTCAAGAGTTTATGACATGTTCAAGGGTAAATACGTCCTTTTTTACCCAAAATTGATCCCATGTGAGCTATATTGACTCATATCGTCCGGTTGGAAGTGTTTATGTCATTTTATACCAAGAACCTCTCCCATTTGACCGAGTTTGACTCAAATCAATGTATTTCAAGTGTTTATGACATGTTCAAGGGTAAATATGTTAATTTCTACCCAAAATTGATCGTATGTGACCTATATTGACTCATATCGTCCGATTTGAAGTGTTTATGTCATTTCATACCTAGAACCTCTCCCATTTAACAGAGTTTGACTCAAATCGATGTGCTTCAAGTGCTCATGTCATATGTAAGGGTAAACACATCATTTTTTAACCAAAACTGATCCTATGTGACCTATATTGACTCATATCGTCCGATTCAAAGTTTTTTTGTCACTTTATACCCATAACATCTCCCATTTGACCGAGTTTCACTCGAATAGATGTTTTCCAAATTTTTATGACATGTTTAAGAGTAAATACGTCATTTTCTACCTGAAATTGATCCTATTTGATCTATATGGACTCAAATCGTCCGATTCGAAGTGTTTATGTTATTTCATACACAAAACCTCTCCCATTTGATCGAGTTTGACTCAAATCGATATATTTCAAGTGTTTATGACATGTTCAAGGGTAAATACGTGTTTTCTTCCCAAAACTGATCCCATTTGACCTATATTGGCTCATATCGTCCGATTCAAAATTTTTAGGTCATTTAACACACAAAATCTCACTCGTTTAACTAAGTTTGACTTTAATCAATGTATTTCAAGTGTTTATGACATGTTCAAGGGTAAATACGTCAGTTTCCAGCCAAAATTGATCCTATTTGACCTTTATGCACTCATATCGTCCGATTCGAAGCATGTTCAAGGGTAAATACGTCATTTTTTACCCAAAAAAGATCCCCATGTGTCCTATATTGACTCATATTGTCCGATTCGAAGTGTTTTTGTCATTTTATACCCATAACCTCTCCCATTTGACCCAGTTTGACTTAAATCGATGTATTTCAAGTGTTTATGACATGTTCAAGGGTAAATACATCATTTTCTACCCGAAATTGATCCTATTTGACCTATATGGACTCATATCGTCCGATTCGAAGTGTTTAGGTTCTTTTATACACAAATCGTCTCCCGTTTAACCGAGTTTGACTTAACTCGATATATTTCAAGAGTTTATGACATGTTCAAGGGTAAATACGTCCTTTTTTGCCCAAAATTGATCCCATGTGAGCTATATTGACTCATATTGTCCGATTCAAAGTGTTTTAGTCATTTTATACCCAAAACCTCTCCCATTTAATTGAGTTTGACACGAATAGATGTATTCAAAACCTCTCCCGTTTGACTAAGTATGACTCAAATCAATGTATTTCAAGTGTTTATGACATGTTCAAGGGTATATACGTCATTTTCCTCCCGAAATTGATCCTATTTTACCTATATCGACTCATATCGTTCGATTTGAAGTTTTTATAACATGTTTAAGGGTAAATACGTCATTTTCTACCCAAACTTAATCCTATTTGACCTATATTGACTCATATCGTCCATTCGAAGTGTTTAACTAATTTTATACCCCAAACCTCTCCCGTTTGACCGAGTTTGACTTTAATTAAAATATTTCAAGACTTTATGACATGTTCAATGGTAAATACGTCATTTTTTACCCAAAATTGATCCCAAGTGACCAAGATTGACTCATATCGTCCCATTCGAAGTGTTTTTGTCATTTTATACCCAGAACCTCTCCGATTTGACCATGTTTGATTCAAATAAATGTATTCCAAGTGTTTATGACATGTTCAAGGTTAAATAGGTCATTTTCTACCCAAATTGATCCTATTTGAACTCTATGGACTTGTATCGTCCGGATCAAAATGTTTATGTTTTTTTATACACAAAACCTCTCTCGTTTGACCGAGATTGAGTCAAATCAATGTATTCCAAGTTTAATGACATATTCGAGGGTAAATACGTCATTTTCCACCCAAAACTGATCCTATTTAAACTATATGGAATCATATCGTCCGATTCGAAGTGTGTATAACATGTTCCTCGGTGATAACGTCATTTTCTACCCAAAAATAATCCCATTTGACCTATATTGACTCTTATGGTCCGATTCGAAGTGTTTATTCAAGGGTAAATACGTCATTTTCTACCCAAACTTAATCCCATTTGACCGATATTGACTCATATCGTCCATTCGAAGTGTTTAAGTCATTTTATACCCCAAACCTCTCCCGTTTGATCGAGTTTCACTTAAATCAAAGTATTTCAAGACTTTATGACATGTTCAAGGGTAAATACGTCTTTTTTACCCAAAATTGATCCCAAGTGACCAATATTGACTCATATCGTCCCATTCGAAGTGTTTTTATCATTTTATGCCAAGAACCTCTCTCATTTGACCGAGTTTGATTCAAATAGATGTATACCAAGTGTTTATGACATGTTCAAGGTTAAATAGGTCATTTTCTACCCAAAATTGATCCTATTTGACCTATATGGACTCGTATCGTCCGATTCGAAATGTTTATGTTATTTTATACGGAACACCTCTCCCGTTTGACCGAGTTTGACTCAAATCGATGTATTTCAAGTGTTTATGATATGTTCAAGGGTAAATACATCATTTTATTCCCAAAACTCATCCTATTTGACCTATATAGACTCATATCGTCCGATTCGAAGTTTTTAGGTAATTTAATACACAAAACCTCACCCGTTTGACTAAGTATGACTCAAATAAATGTATTTCAAGTTTTATGACATGTTCAAGGGTAAATACGTCATTTTCCACCCGAAATTGATCCTATTTGACCTATATGGACTCATATCGTCCGATTCGAAGTGTTTATAACATGTTCCGGGGTAAATACGTCATTTTCTACCCAAAACTAATCGCATTTGACCTATATTGACTCATATCGTCCGATTCGAAGTATTTATAACATGTTCAAGGGTAAATACGTCATTTTCTACCCAAACTTAATCCTATTTGACCTATATTGACTCATATCCTCCATTCGAAGTGTTTAAGTCATTTTATACCCCAAACCTCTCCCGTTTGACCGAGTTTGACTTAAATCAAAGTATTTCAAGACTTTATGACATGTTCAATGGTAAATACGTCATTTTTCACCCAAAATTGATCCCAAGTGACCAATACTAACTCATATCATCCCATTTGAAGTGTTTTTGTAATTTTATACCAAGAACCTCTCCCATTTGACCAAGGTTGATTCAAATAGATGTATTCCAAGTGTTTATGACATGTTCAAGGTTAAATAGGTCATTTTCTACCCAAAATTGATCCTATTTGACCTATATGGACTCGTATCGTCCGATTCGAAATGTTTATGTCATATTATACAGAAAGCCTCTCCCGTTTGACGGAGTTTGAATCAAATCGATGTATTTCAAGTGTTTATGACATATTCAAGGGTAAATACGTCATTTTCTTCCAAAAACTGATCCCATTGGACCTATATAGACTCATATCATCCGATTCGAAGTTTTTAGGTCATTTAATACAAAAAACCTCACCCGTTTGACAGAGTATGACTCAAATCAATGTATTTCAAGTTTTATGACATGTTCCAGGGTAAATACGTCATTTTTTACCCAAAATTGATCCCAAGTGACCAATACTGACTCATATCATCCCATTCGAAGTGTTTTTGTCATTTTATACCAAGAACCTCTCCCATTTGACCAAGGTTGATTCTAATAGTTGTATTCCAAGTGTTTATGACATGTTCAAGGTTAAACAGGTTTCTACCCAAAATTGATCCTATTTGACCTATATGGACTCGTATCGTCCGATTCGAAATGTTTATGGTATATTATACAGAAAGCCTCTCCCGTTTGACGGAGTTTGAATCAAATCGATGTATTTCAAGTGTTTATGACATGTTCAAGGGTAAATACGTCATTTTCTTCCAAAAACTGATCCCATTGGACCTATATAGACTCATATCATCCGATTCGAAGTTTTTAGGTCATTTAATACACAAAACCTCACCCGTTTGACAGAGTATGACTCAAATCAATGTATTTCAAGTTTTATGACATGTTCAAGGGTAAATACGTCATTTTCCACCCAAAATTGATCCTATTTGACCTATATGGACTCATATCGTCCGATTCGAAGTGTTTATAACATGTTTCGGGGTAAATACGTCATTTTCTACCCAAAACTAATCGCATTTGACCTATATTGACTTATATCATCCGATTCGAAGTATTTATAACATGTTCAAGGGTAAATACGTCATTTTCTACCCAAACTTAATCCTATTTGACCTATATTGACTCATATCGTCCATTCGAAGTGTTTAAGTCATTTTATACCCCAAACCTCTCCCGTTTGACCGAGTTTGACTTAATTCAAAGTATTTCAAGACTTTATGACATGTTCAATGGTAAATACGTCATTTTTTACCCAAAATTGATCCCAAGTGACCAATACTAACTCATATCATCCCATTCGAAGTGTTGTTATAATTTTATACCAAGAACCTCTCCCATTTGACCAAGGTTGATTCAAATAGATGTATTCCAAGTGTTTATGACATGTTCAAGGTTAAATAGGTCATTTTCTACCCAAAATTGATCCTATTTGACCTATATGGACTCGTATCGTCCGATTCGAAATGTTTATGTCATATTATACAGAAAGTCTCTCCCGTTTGACGGAGTTTGAATCAAATCGATGTATTTCAAGTGTTTATGACATGTTCAAGGGTAAATACGTCATTTTCTTCCAAAAATTGATCCCATTGGACCTATATAGACTCATCTCATCCGATTCGAAGTTTTTAGGTCATTTAATACAAAAAACCTCACCCGTTTGACAGAGTATGACTCAAATCAATGTATTTCAAGTTTTATGACATGTTCAAGGGTAAATACGTCATTTTTTACCCAAAATTGATCCCAAGTGACCAATACTGACTCATATCATCCCATTCGAAGTGTTTTTGTCATTTTATACCAAGAACCTCTCCCATTTGACCAAGGTTGATTCAAATAGATGTATTCCAAGTGTTTATGACATGTTCAAGGTTAAATAGGTCATTTTCTACCCAAAATTGATCCTATTTGACCTATATGGACTCGTATCGTCCGATTTGAAATGTTTATGTTATATTATACAGAAAGCCTCTCCCGATTGACGGAGTTTGAATCAAGATGTATCTCAAGTGTTTATGACATGTTAAAGGGTAAATACATCATTTTCTTAAAAAAACTGATCCCATTGGACCTATATAGACTCATATCGTCCGATTCGAAGTTTTTAGGTCATTTAATATACAAAACCTCACCCGTTTGACAGAGTATGACTCAAATCAATGTATTTCAAGTTTTATGACATGTTCAAGGGTAAATACGTGATTTTTTACCCAAAATTGATCCCAAGTGACCAATACTGACTCATATCATCCCATTCGAAGTGTTTTTGTCATTTAATATCAAGAACCTCTCCCATTTGACCAAGGTTGATTCAAATAGATGTATTCCAAGTGTTTATGACATGTTCAAGGTTAAACAGGTCATTTTCTACCCAAAATTGATCCTATTTGACCGATATGGACTCGAATCGTCCGATTCGAAATGTTTATGTTATTTTATACGGAACACCTCTCCCGTTTGACCGAGTTTGACTCAAATCGATGTATTTCAAGTGTTTATGATATGTTCAAGGGTAAATACATCATTTTATTCCCAAAACTCATCCTATTTGACCTATATAGACTCATATCGTCCGATTCGAAGTTTTTAGGTAATTTGATACACAAAACCTCACCCGTTTGACTGAGTAGGACTCAAATCAATGTATTTCAAGTTTTATGACATGTTCAAGGGTAAATACGTCATTTTCCACCCGAAATTGATCCTATTTGACCTATATGGACTCATATCGTCCGATTCGAAGTGTTTATAACATGTTCCGGGGTAAATACGTCATTTTCTACCCAAAACTAATCGCATTTGACCTATATTGACTCATATCGTCCGATTCGAAGTATTTATAACATGTTCAAGGGTAAATACGTCATTTTCTACCCAAACTTAATCCTATTTGACCTATATTGACTCATATCCTCCATTCGAAGTGTTTAAGTCATTTTATACCCCAAACCTCTCCCGTTTGACCGAGTTTGACTTAAATCAAAGTATTTCAAGACTTTATGACATGTTCAATGGTAAATACGTCATTTTTCACCCAAAATTGATCCCAAGTGACCAATACTAACTCATATCATCCCATTTGAAGTGTTTTTGTAATTTTATACCAAGAACCTCTCCCATTTGACCAAGGTTGATTCAAATAGATGTATTCCAAGTGTTTATGACATGTTCAAGGTTAAATAGGTCATTTTCTACCCAAAATTGATCCTATTTGACCTATATGGACTCGTATCGTCCGATTCGAAATGTTTATGTCATATTATACAGAAAGCCTCTCCCGTTTGACGGAGTTTGAATCAAATCGATGTATTTCAAGTGTTTATGACATATTCAAGGGTAAATATGTCATTTTCTTCCAAAAACTGATCCCATTGGACCTATATAGACTCATATCATCCGATTCGAAGGTTTTAGGTCATTTAATACACAAAACCTCACCCGTTTGACAGAGTATGACTCAAATCAATGTATTTCAAGTTTTATGACATGTTCCAGGGTAAATACGTCATTTTTTACCCAAAATTGATCCCAAGTGACCAATACTGACTCATATCATCCCATTCGAAGTGTTTTTGTCATTTTATACCAAGAACCTCTCCCATTTGACCAAGGTTGATTCTAATAGTTGTATTCCAAGTGTTTATGACATGTTCAAGGTTAAACAGGTTTCTACCCAAAATTGATCCTATTTGACCTATATGGACTCGTATCGTCCGATTCGAAATGTTTATGGTATATTATACAGAAAGCCTCTCCCGTTTGACGGAGTTTGAATCAAATCGATGTATTTCAAGTGTTTATGACATGTTCAAGGGTAAATACGTCATTTTCTTCCAAAAACTGATCCCATTGGACCTATATAGACTCATATCATCCGATTCGAAGTTTTTAGGTCATTTAATACACAAAACCTCACCCGTTTGACAGAGTATGACTCAAATCAATGTATTTCAAGTTTTATGACATGTTCAAGGGTAAATACGTCAATTTCCACCCAAAATTGATCCTATTTGACCTATATGGACTCATATCGTCCGATTCGAAGTGTTTATAACATGTTCCGGGGTAAATACGTCATTTTCTACCCAAAACTAATCGCATTTGACCTATATTGACTCATATCATCCGATTCGAAGTATTTATAACATGTTCAAGGGTAAATACGTCATTTTCTACCCAAACTTAATCCTATTTGACCTATATTGACTCATATCGTCCATTCGAAGTGTTTAAGTCATTTTATACCCCAAACCTCTCCCGTTTGACCGAGTTTGACTTAATTCAAAGTATTTCAAGACTTTATGACATGTTCAATGGTAAATACGTCATTTTTTACCCAAAATTGATCCCAAGTGACCAATACTAACTCATATCATCCCATTCGAAGTGTTGTTATAATTTTATACCAAGAACCTCTCCCATTTGACCAAGGTTGATTCAAATAGATGTATTCCAAGTGTTTATGACATGTTCAAGGTTAAATAGGTCATTTTCTACCCAAAATTGATCCTATTTGACCTATATGGACTCGTATCGTCCGATTCGAAATGTTTATGTCATATTATACAGAAAGTCTCTCCCGTTTGACGGAGTTTGAATCAAATCGATGTATTTCAAGTGTTTATGACATGTTCAAGGGTAAATACGTCATTTTCTTCCAAAAATTGATCCCATTGGACCTATATAGACTCATCTCATCCGATTCGAAGTTTTTAGGTCATTTAATACAAAAAACCTCACCCGTTTGACAGAGTATGACTCAAATCAATGTATTTCAAGTTTTATGACATGTTCAAGGGTAAATACGTCATTTTTTACCCAAAATTGATCCCAAGTGACCAATACTGACTCATATCATCCCATTCGAAGTGTTTTTGTCATTTTATACCAAGAACCTCTCCCATTTGACCAAGGTTGATTCAAATAGATGTATTCCAAGTGTTTATGACATGTTCAAGGTTAAATAGGTCATTTTCTACCCAAAATTGATCCTATTTGACCTATATGGACTCGTATCGTCCGATTTGAAATGTTTATGTTATATTATACAGAAAGCCTCTCCCGATTGACGGAGTTTGAATCAAGATGTATCTCAAGTGTTTATGACATGTTAAAGGGTAAATACATCATTTTCTTAAAAAAACTGATCCCATTGGACCTATATAGACTCATATCGTCCGATTCGAAGTTTTTAGGTCATTTAATATACAAAACCTCACCCGTTTGACAGAGTATGACTCAAATCAATGTATTTCAAGTTTTATGACATGTTCAAGGGTAAATACGTGATTTTTTACCCAAAATTGATCCCAAGTGACCAATACTGACTCATATCATCCCATTCGAAGTGTTTTTGTCATTTAATATCAAGAACCTCTCCCATTTGACCAAGGTTGATTCAAATAGATGTATTCCAAGTGTTTATGACATGTTCAAGGTTAAACAGGTCATTTTCTACCCAAAATTGATCCTATTTGACCGATATGGACTCGAATCGTCCGATTCGAAATGTTTATGTTATTTTATACGGAACACCTCTCCCGTTTGACCGAGTTTGACTCAAATCGATGTATTTCAAGTGTTTATGATATGTTCAAGGGTAAATACATCATTTTATTCCCAAAACTCATCCTATTTGACCTATATAGACTCATATCGTCCGATTCGAAGTTTTTAGGTAATTTGATACACAAAACCTCACCCGTTTGACTGAGTAGGACTCAAATCAATGTATTTCAAGTTTTATGACATGTTCAAGGGTAAATACGTCATTTTCCACCCGAAATTGATCCTATTTGACCTATATGGACTCATATCGTCCGATTCGAAGTGTTTATAACATGTTCCGGGGTAAATACGTCATTTTCTACCCAAAACTAATCGCATTTGACCTATATTGACTCATATCGTCCGATTCGAAGTATTTATAACATGTTCAAGGGTAAATACGTCATTTTCTACCCAAACTTAATCCTATTTGACCTATATTGACTCATATCCTCCATTCGAAGTGTTTAAGTCATTTTATACCCCAAACCTCTCCCGTTTGACCGAGTTTGACTTAAATCAAAGTATTTCAAGACTTTATGACATGTTCAATGGTAAATACGTCATTTTTCACCCAAAATTGATCCCAAGTGACCAATACTAACTCATATCATCCCATTTGAAGTGTTTTTGTAATTTTATACCAAGAACCTCTCCCATTTGACCAAGGTTGATTCAAATAGATGTATTCCAAGTGTTTATGACATGTTCAAGGTTAAATAGGTCATTTTCTACCCAAAATTGATCCTATTTGACCTATATGGACTCGTATCGTCCGATTCGAAATGTTTATGTCATATTATACAGAAAGCCTCTCCCGTTTGACGGAGTTTGAATCAAATCGATGTATTTCAAGTGTTTATGACATATTCAAGGGTAAATATGTCATTTTCTTCCAAAAACTGATCCCATTGGACCTATATAGACTCATATCATCCGATTCGAAGGTTTTAGGTCATTTAATACACAAAACCTCACCCGTTTGACAGAGTATGACTCAAATCAATGTATTTCAAGTTTTATGACATGTTCCAGGGTAAATACGTCATTTTTTACCCAAAATTGATCCCAAGTGACCAATACTGACTCATATCATCCCATTCGAAGTGTTTTTGTCATTTTATACCAAGAACCTCTCCCATTTGACCAAGGTTGATTCTAATAGTTGTATTCCAAGTGTTTATGACATGTTCAAGGTTAAACAGGTTTCTACCCAAAATTGATCCTATTTGACCTATATGGACTCGTATCGTCCGATTCGAAATGTTTATGGTATATTATACAGAAAGCCTCTCCCGTTTGACGGAGTTTGAATCAAATCGATGTATTTCAAGTGTTTATGACATGTTCAAGGGTAAATACGTCATTTTCTTCCAAAAACTGATCCCATTGGACCTATATAGACTCATATCATCCGATTCGAAGTTTTTAGGTCATTTAATACACAAAACCTCACCCGTTTGACAGAGTATGACTCAAATCAATGTATTTCAAGTTTTATGACATGTTCAAGGGTAAATACGTCAATTTCCACCCAAAATTGATCCTATTTGACCTATATGGACTCATATCGTCCGATTCGAAGTGTTTATAACATGTTCCGGGGTAAATACGTCATTTTCTACCCAAAACTAATCGCATTTGACCTATATTGACTCATATCATCCGATTCGAAGTATTTATAACATGTTCAAGGGTAAATACGTCATTTTCTACCCAAACTTAATCCTATTTGACCTATATTGACTCATATCGTCCATTCGAAGTGTTTAAGTCATTTTATACCCCAAACCTCTCCCGTTTGACCGAGTTTGACTTAATTCAAAGTATTTCAAGACTTTATGACATGTTCAATGGTAAATACGTCATTTTTTACCCAAAATTGATCCCAAGTGACCAATACTAACTCATATCATCCCATTCGAAGTGTTGTTATAATTTTATACCAAGAACCTCTCCCATTTGACCAAGGTTGATTCAAATAGATGTATTCCAAGTGTTTATGACATGTTCAAGGTTAAATAGGTCATTTTCTACCCAAAATTGATCCTATTTGACCTATATGGACTCGTATCGTCCGATTCGAAATGTTTATGTCATATTATACAGAAAGTCTCTCCCGTTTGACGGAGTTTGAATCAAATCGATGTATTTCAAGTGTTTATGACATGTTCAAGGGTAAATACGTCATTTTCTTCCAAAAATTGATCCCATTGGACCTATATAGACTCATCTCATCCGATTCGAAGTTTTTAGGTCATTTAATACAAAAAACCTCACCCGTTTGACAGAGTATGACTCAAATCAATGTATTTCAAGTTTTATGACATGTTCAAGGGTAAATACGTCATTTTTTACCCAAAATTGATCCCAAGTGACCAATACTGACTCATATCATCCCATTCGAAGTGTTTTTGTCATTTTATACCAAGAACCTCTCCCATTTGACCAAGGTTGATTCAAATAGATGTATTCCAAGTGTTTATGACATGTTCAAGGTTAAATAGGTCATTTTCTACCCAAAATTGATCCTATTTGACCTATATGGACTCGTATCGTCCGATTTGAAATGTTTATGTTATATTATACAGAAAGCCTCTCCTGATTGACGGAGTTTGAATCAAGATGTATCTCAAGTGTTTATGACATGTTAAAGGGTAAATACGTCATTTTCTTAAAAAAACTGATCCCATTGGACCTATATAGACTCATATCGTCCGATTCGAAGTTTTTAGGTCATTTAATATACAAAACCTCACCCGTTTGACAGAGTATGACTCAAATCAATGTATTTCAAGTTTTATGACATGTTCAAGGGTAAATACGTGATTTTTTACCCAAAATTGATCCCAAGTGACCAATACTGACTCATATCATCCCATTCGAAGTGTTTTTGTCATTTAATATCAAGAACCTCTCCCATTTGACCAAGGTTGATTCAAATAGATGTATTCCAAGTGTTTATGACATGTTCAAGGTTAAACAGGTCATTTTCTACCCAAAATTGATCCTATTTGACCGATATGGACTCGAATCGTCCGATTCGAAATGTTTATGTTATTTTATACAGAACACCTCTCCCGTTTGACCGAGTTTGACTCAAATCGATGTATTTCAAGTGTTTATGATATGTTCAAGGGTAAATACATCATTTTATTCCCAAAACTCATCCTATTTGACCTATATAGACTCATATCGTCCGATTCGAAGTTTTTAGGTAATTTGATACACCAAACCTCACCCGTTTGACTGAGTAGGACTCAAATCAATGTATTTCAAGTTTTATGACATGTTCAAGGGTAAATACGTCATTTTCCACCCGAAATTGATCCTATTTGACCTATATGGACTCATATCGTCCGATTCGAAGTGTTTATAACATGTTCCGGGGTAAATACGTCATTTTCTACCCAAAACTAATCGCATTTGACCTATATTGACTCATATCATCCGATTCGAAGTATTTATAACATGTTCAAGGGTAACTACGTCATTTTCTATCCAAACTTAATCCTATTTGACCTATATTGACTCATATCATCCATTCGAAGTGTTTAAGTCATTTTATACCCCAAACCTCTCCCGTTTGACCGAGTTTGACTTAAATCAAAGTAATTTAAGACTTTATGACATCTTCAATGGTAAATACGTCATTTTTTTACCCAAAATTGATCCCAAGTGACCAATACTCACTCATATCATCCCATTCGAAGTGTTTTTGTAATTTTATACCAAGAACCTCTCCCATTTGACCAAGGTGGATTCAAATATATGTATTCCAAGTGTTTATGACATGTTCAAGATTAAATAGGTCATTTTCTACCCAAAATTGATCCTATTTGACTTACATGGACTCGTATCGTCCTATTTGAAATGTTTATGTTATATTATACAGAAAGCCTCTCCCGTTTGACGGAGTTTGAATCAAATCGATGTATCTCAAGTTTTTATGACATGTTCAAGGGTAAATACGTCATTTTCTTAAAAAAACTGATCCAATTGGACCTATATAGACTCATATCATCCGATTCGAAGTTTTTAGGTCATTTAATACACAAAACCTCACCCGTTTGACAGAGTATGACTCAAATTAATGTATTTCAAGTTTTATGACATGTTCAAGGGTAAATACGTCATTTTTTACCCAAAATTGATCCCAAGTGACCAATACTGACTCATATCATCCCATTCGAAGTGTTTTTGTCATTTTATATCAAGAACCTCTCCCATTTGACCAAGGTTGATTCAAATAGATGTATTCCAAGTGTTTATGACATGTTCAAGGTTAAATAGGTCATTTTCTACCCAAAATTGATCCTATTTGACCTATATGGACTCGTATCGTCCGATTCGAAATGTTTATGTTATATTATACAGAAAGCCTCTCCCGTTTGACGGAGTTTGAATCAAATCGATGTATTTCAAGTGTTTATGACATGTTCAAGGGTAAATACGTCATTTTCTTCCAAAAACTGATCCCATTGGACCTATATAGACTCATATCATCCGATTCGAAGTTTTTAGGTCATTTAATACACAAAACCTCACCCGTTTGACAGAGTATGACTCAAATCAATGTATTTCAAGTTTTATGACATGTTCAAGGGTAAATACGTCATTTTCCACTCGAAATTGATCCTATTTGACCTATATAGACTCATGTCGTCCGATTCGAAGTGTTTATAACATGTTCCGGGTTAAATACGTCATTTTCTACCCAAAACTAATCGCATTTGACCTATATTGACTCATATCGTCCGATTCGAAGTATTTATAACATGTTCAAGGGTAAATACGTCATTTTCTACCCAAACTTAATCCTATTTGACCTATATTGACTCATATCGTCCATTCGAAGTGTTTAAGTCATTTTATACCCCAAACCGCTCCCGTTTGACCGAGTTTGACTTAAATCAAAGTATTTCAAGACTTTATGACATGTTCAATCGTAAATACGTCATTTTTTACCCAAAATTGATCCCAAGTGACCAATACTGACTCATATCATCCCATTCGAAGTGTTTTTGTCATTTTATATCAAGAACCTCTCCCATTTGACCAAGGTTGATTCAAATAGATGTATTCCAAGTGTTTATGACATGTTCAAGGTTAAATAGGTCATTTTCTACCCAAAATTGATCCTATTTGACTTATATGGACTCGTATCGTCTGATTCGAAATGTTTATGTTATTTTATACAAAACACCTCTCCCGTTTGACCGCATTTGACTCAAATCGATGTATTTCAAGTGTTTATGACATGTTCAAGGGTAAATACGTCATTTTCTTCCAAAAACTGATCCCATTGGACCTATATAGACTCATATCATCCGATTCGAAGTTTTTAGGTCATTTAATACACAAAACCTCACCTGTTTGACGGAGTATGACTCAAATCAATGTATTTCAAGTTTTATGACATGTTCAAGGGTAAATACGTCATTTTCCACCCAAAATTGATCCTATTTGACCTATATGGACTCATATCGTCCGATTCGAAGTGTTTATAACATGTTCCGGGGTAAATACGTCATTTTCTACCCAAAACTAATCGCATTTGACCTATATTGACTCATATCATCCGATTCGAAGTATTTATAACATGTTCAAGGGTAAATACGTCATTTTCTACCCAAACTTAATCCTATTTGACCTATATTGACTCATATCGTCCATTCGAAGTGTTTAAGTCATTTTATACCCCAAACCTCTCCCGTTTGACCGAGTTTGACTTTATTCAAAGTATTTCAAGACTTTATGACATGTTCAACGGTAAATACGTCATTTTTTACCCAAAATTGATCCCAAGTGACCAATACTAACTCATATCATCCCATTCGAAGTGTTGTTATAATTTTATACCAAGAACCTCTCCCATTTGACCAAGGTTGATTCAAATAGATGTATTCCAAGTGTTTATGACATGTTCAAGGTTAAACAGGTCATTTTCTACCCAAAATTGATCCTATTTGACCGATATGGACTCGAATCGTCCGATTCGAAATGTTTATGTTATTTTATACGGAACACCTCTCCCGTTTGACCGAGTTTGACTCAAATCGATGTATTTCAAGTGTTTATGATATGTTCAAGGGTAAATACATCATTTTATTCCCAAAACTCATCCTATTTGACCTATATAGACTCATATCGTCCGATTCGAAGTTTTTAGGTAATTTGATACACAAAACCTCACCCGTTTGACTGAGTAGGACTCAAATCAATGTATTTCAAGTTTTATGACATGTTCAAGGGTAAATACGTCATTTTCCACCCGAAATTGATCCTATTTGACCTATATGGACTCATATCGTCCGATTCGAAGTGTTTATAACATGTTCCGGGGTAAATACGTCATTTTCTACCCAAAACTAATCGCATTTGACCTATATTGACTCATATCGTCCGATTCGAAGTATTTATAACATGTTCAAGGGTAACTACGTCATTTTCTATCCAAACTTAATCCTATTTGACCTATATTGACTCATATCATCCATTCGAAGTGTTTAAGTCATTTTATACCCCAAACCTCTCCCGTTTGACCGAGTTTGACTTAAATCAAAGTAATTTAAGACTTTATGACATCTTCAATGGTAAATACGTCATTTTTTTACCCAAAATTGATCCCAAGTGACCAATACTCACTCATATCATCCCATTCGAAGTGTTTTTGTAATTTTATACCAAGAACCTCTCCCATTTGACCAAGGTGGATTCAAATATATGTATTCCAAGTGTTTATGACATGTTCAAGATTAAATAGGTCATTTTCTACCCAAAATTGATCCTATTTGACTTACATGGACTCGTATCGTCCTATTTGAAATGTTTATGTTATATTATACAGAAAGCCTCTCCCGTTTGACGGAGTTTGAATCAAATCGATGTATCTCAAGTTTTTATGACATGTTCAAGGGTAAATACGTCATTTTCTTAAAAAAACTGATCCAATTGGACCTATATAGACTCATATCATCCGATTCGAAGTTTTTAGGTCATTTAATACACAAAACCTCACCCGTTTGACAGAGTATGACTCAAATTAATGTATTTCAAGTTTTATGACATGTTCAAGGGTAAATACGTCATTTTTTACCCAAAATTGATCCCAAGTGACCAATACTGACTCATATCATCCCATTCGAAGTGTTTTTGTCATTTTATATCAAGAACCTCTCCCATTTGACCAAGGTTGATTCAAATAGATGTATTCCAAGTGTTTATGACATGTTCAAGGTTAAATAGGTCATTTTCTACCCAAAATTGATCCTATTTGACCTATATGGACTCGTATCGTCCGATTCGAAATGTTTATGTTATATTATACAGAAAGCCTCTCCCGTTTGACGGAGTTTGAATCAAATCGATGTATTTCAAGTGTTTATGACATGTTCAAGGGTAAATACGTCATTTTCTTCCAAAAACTGATCCCATTGGACCTATATAGACTCATATCATCCGATTCGAAGTTTTTAGGTCATTTAATACACAAAACCTCACCCGTTTGACAGAGTATGACTCAAATCAATGTATTTCAAGTTTTATGACATGTTCAAGGGTAAATACGTCATTTTCCACTCGAAATTGATCCTATTTGACCTATATAGACTCATGTCGTCCGATTCGAAGTGTTTATAACATGTTCCGGGTTAAATACGTCATTTTCTACCCAAAACTAATCGCATTTGACCTATATTGACTCATATCGTCCGATTCGAAGTATTTATAACATGTTCAAGGGTAAATACGTCATTTTCTACCCAAACTTAATCCTATTTGACCTATATTGACTCATATCGTCCATTCGAAGTGTTTAAGTCATTTTATACCCCAAACCGCTCCCGTTTGACCGAGTTTGACTTAAATCAAAGTATTTCAAGACTTTATGACATGTTCAATCGTAAATACGTCATTTTTTACCCAAAATTGATCCCAAGTGACCAATACTGACTCATATCATCCCATTCGAAGTGTTTTTGTCATTTTATATCAAGAACCTCTCCCATTTGACCAAGGTTGATTCAAATAGATGTATTCCAAGTGTTTATGACATGTTCAAGGTTAAATAGGTCATTTTCTACCCAAAATTGATCCTATTTGACCTATATGGACTCGTATCGTCCGATTTGAAATGTTTATGTTATATTATACAGAAAGCCTCTCCCGATTGACGGAGTTTGAATCAAATCGATGTATCTCAAGTGTTTATGACATGTTAAAGGGTAAATACGTCATTTTCTTAAAAAAACTGATCCCATTGGACCTATATAGACTCATATCGTCCGATTCGAAGTTTTTAGGTCATTTAAAAAAACTGATCCCAAGTGACCAATACTGACTCATATCATCCCATTCGAAGTGTTTTTGTCATTTAATATCAAGAACCTCTCCCATTTGACCAAGGTTGATTCAAATAGATGTATTCTGATAACCGTTCTTTTAGGTCGTTTAACTAAAAGAATAGTTATGCAAACAATATTTATAAACACCCTAATACTACTACAACTAGTGTAGTGGTAAGTCGGGGATCGAACCACAAGGACAAGGGGCGATAGCTTATAGACTTGATGTAAAGGATTTAAATGGGGTTTGAACAGAATTATACTAATAACAGAAAAATAAAGCAAGAACTAAAACAATGTTATACTTATGAAAAGAAAATGGGGATAGATTAGTTCCACCCTAGGAAGGATAATCAAACTATCAATACGCTAAATTAGGAGAAATCTGTCAACAATGAATCATGACACTCAAGATGACGAGAGGAAGTTTGTGACCCTATAAATCACACGAACGACCTATAATCGCCCTATGTCTCCAAAGGAGTGGCAGGACAAGATTCGCATCGAATATCAATCAATCAACTGTTAACGATCTCAAATCCTAACTCTACGCATGAAGAACGAGCCAACCTAGGGTTTCACCAATCAAACCCCTAAGAAGACTACTCACACATAGTAATAATAAAAGACATGATTAAAAACATGAATAGACTGAATGGAAATAAACAAGAGAACGAAAACTAAGAACTATAACCGAACCATCGACTACTCTATCAAACGGTAAACGAAACAACGATTATAGCTAGAGGAATGAAATCAAGAAAAACAATACTTGAAAGCATTAAAAGAACTAAAACAGAAAAGAAATAATACCTTGCATAAATGAAATTGTATGAACGAAATAGGAACCGAATCCGAAATACAAAGCTTGAAAACTAGAACAACGAAAGCTGTAAATCTAAACTAATGCATAAAAGAAATGAAAAGCTTTAAAGTGAAGTTCTAGGTTGAGGCACAAAAGCTCTCAAAGTAGGCATAAGGTTATGTACAGAGAAAAAGGGTATTTATACCCTAGGGACAAAAGGAGTAAAACCCTAGGAAAAACCCTCGAGCGCCGACTAAAGAAAGAACCAAAATATGCGGGAAAGAAGGACATTCGGCCGAATGAAGGGTGGATTCGGCCGAATTGGTGGCCATTCGGCCGAATGGGTATGCCATTCGGCTATAACAGAAGTTTGGCGTTTTTGCGATCTGTCCACCATTCGGCCGAATGGATGTCAGATTCGGTCGAATCTGAACCTAAACCTTGCTGAACAGTTCCTTTGAAGTGCCTAGTGGCTTCTAAAGTTTATGGAATCTTGGAGAGTGATTTGGAACACATGTCCAAGCTATGATACGCGCATTCAAACTCTTGATAGAAGTGTCAAAGCCTCGAACACGTCTCATTTTACCTCGAAATCATCGAGATCACCTGAAATGACCTAAAAACAGCTCGAGGACAAGATCAAGGTAAAATTGAATGTAACGTGCATAAAACCAATATAAAAGCACGAAACTCGACACTAAAATGAGGTTGTAAACGTGCTCTAAAATGAGCACATCAACTTCCCCCAAGCCAAACCTTTGCTAGTCCCTAGCAAATGAACTAGCAAGACAGCACCGTGAGCAAAACTCATGAAAAGCAAGGTGAGCGGAAAACAGGACAATGCCAGCCGTGTACGCGCAAAACTCTTCCCTAGCCATGGGTGTGCAAGTACAATGGGCTCAAAAGAGCATAATACCAAGATAAAAGACGTTTTCCACAGACTCGGGATCACTGGAAAAGCTACAACACAGGCCATGCCACCCACTACCTAATGAGGTCACAAGTCCACGCTCCCCTTGCTATTTCCCAAAAGATGTGGGAAATTTCTAGTACGCTCGTGTGTTTAATATGGTACGTGTTTCGCTCATAATCATCCGACTTAAGATGAGTCGGGAATTAAACACTCAATCAAGGAGAAATCTTAGGGATTGTATCCTATCTACTCTCCAGCATAGAACTTGCTAATCAGGCCAAGTCGAACAGGTTTGGAAACGGTTGCAATGTAGGCTGGGATCAAGGTAGGGTAAAATTTTGGGGATGTGGAGTTCAAGTAGAGGATAGTAAGCAATCCAAGGTAATCAAACCAAGGATGGCTACGTCTTCCGAAAACCATGCCACTTCTCAAAATTCTTTGGATACGCATAAATGAGCTCATTACACCAATTTTATTCTCGAATTTTTTCTTTTTCTATTTTTACTTTTCTTTTTCTTTTTTTCTTTCTCTTTTTTTTTGTTTTCTCTTTTTTTCTTTTTGTTTTCAAGAAAATATTTCTGAAATAAACTAAGAGTAATGTAAAGAGTCATATCATACGACAACGATTTTTCCAACCAAAATCTTTTACCGCAATGCAACGGGCACCACTTCACTGTAGTCACTTGACTATCCTCTAGGTAAGAAGAGGGAATATTTGGCTCATGTGGAGTTAGGTGATGTAGCTATAAAGAAAAGGTAAAGGCACAAAATTGGCTTACCCTAAAGTCAATCAATATTCATGGTAGGCAATTTGGCCATGTAGCTGTAACTACAAACGTGTTATCATCCCTGGCCTTTAGAAAAGAAGACTATGTTGGAGGAGAACAGACACAATACTTAGACTCTCTAACTAGCACTTTATAACATAGGACTCATAATGGAGTCCTAGAAGGCTCCATCCTCACTAGGCTAGTTGAAAATGTGCCTCAAAATGTAGTCATCCAAGCCGCAAACCAAGCAGGACCAGATCCCCCAAGTCAGGTGGGAAACAATCAATTATTCGGTCCCAAAACAGGCACAAGGCTAGGAAAAGCATGAGTATGCATAAGACCACTATAATGTACACGTCAGGAGCTAGCATGTCAGTTTCATAACTCAAGCACATTAATCATGATACACCTAGACATGCAAACTAAAAACAAAGGCAATAGTTTCCATAATGCGGATCTTTCAAAGCTTTGAAAACACAAGGACCCTCCCCCAAGCTAGCTCAAGAGCCGTCCCGGCGCTTGGGAGAGAAGAAACAAAAGGGAGAAAGATCAGCATTATGGAGGCTGTTGCTATACAAATTAACAAACAAAACAAACACCGGGTTATCTCCCGTAAGTACTTTTGTTTAACGTCGGTAAGTTCGACACATTTAGGCACAAATTTATACAGAAAAAGAAAACAAAGAAATTATACCTGCCTTAGGAGTGGATTCACTCCTAGCATCACCATCACCTCCAGCGTGGGGAGTCAAAACTCTCCACCGAGCCGTAGTGGCGGAAGTAAGCAATGGAGAACCAGGGTCATCTGGAGGTGGGTTAGAATGCGGGGCTCCCCCAAGCCAGGGTGGAGCCATCAGTCTTTTTTTCCTTTTTCTAGCCTGTTTCCGTTTACGGGCTGGCTCGTCAGTTCCCTCAGATTTATAATATGTCTCCGTTGGCGAAGCAATTCCCTTTGCAACCCCATAAATAAGACGTTTTTGTGCGTCTTCCCCATCTGGCACCTCAACTGTTATTGGAGCAACAGAAACACTACACCTCTTGACTTCTCTTTCAGCATCATTCTCGACCACCCTAAAGGAACAAATCCACTCGACCATGGGTTCCTTTGAAGATTTAGAAACGGCAAAAACAACCTTCTCGTGGGCTACCCTAACGGTTATAGTCTCTGATTCACAGTCGATCAGGGCACCCAAAGTCTTCAAAGCATCCCTCCCTAAGATGAGAGGAGTATAAGGATCCTCGGCCATATCGAGCACCACGAAGTCACATGGTACTACTATGTTCCCTACTTGGATCGGAAGGTCCTCAAACTCCCCACATGGCACTTTTATACTACGGTCGGCCAACTGGATTGTTTTCTGTGATGGCTTGAGGTCGAAAGTGAGTTTCTTGGCAATGGACATCGGCATTAGGCTAATGGAGGCCCCAAGGTCAGCGAGTGCTCCCTTAGAATTGAGTTTTCCAAGGGTGACTGGGAGCACAAAGGGTCCTCTAGCTTTTTCTTTCTTTGCCCACGTGCCCTGAATGATGGCACTTACTTGCTCTGGCAAGCTAATCACTTCGCCCTCTAGCTTTCTCTTGTTCCTTAGGAGGGTTTTCAGATATGAAGCATATTGCGGCATTTGCTCCATGGCCTCTAGGAATGGTATTTTCATTTCAAGCTGCCGCATATGCTCTAGGAATGTAAGAAACTTTTCTTGAAGTTGCTTCTCTACCTTTTTGTAAGGAAAAGGTAGAGGCGGAGCATGTTGACGCTCGAGTTTCCTCCTTTCCTGTATCTCCCTCCATCTCTCATCTTCGTCCTTCTTATTCCCCTCACATTCATTTATTTCGACTTTTGGTTCCTCAGTCCCTTCACCACCCTCCTTTTCTTTTCTTCCCTCAAGGTTCTCCTTGTGCTCAGTTTCTCTTCGACAACCACTAGCCGTCGAGGGATCTTCCCTTAAATCATCTCCATTGGCTACAGCTGGATAAGGATGTGAGATTCCAGATCCTAGGAAGATCGCCTTACAAGTGTGATGCTTAGGGTTAGAGTCAGGAGAATTTTGTGGTGGAGGCTGGGTGGATGGGTTTTGTTGGGGGTGAGAAGGATATGGCAATGGTGGGGGTGGACTAGCCATCTGCGCAAGCTGTGACTCAAACAACTTCTGCTGCGCCTGAAGTTGTTGCATTTGGTTCATCAAAGTTTGGTTGATGTGCGAGAGGGTTTGGTTTTGTTGCGCAAGGGAGTTCACTTGGGTGGAAAGGAATTCATTAGTTGGAGGCGGGTTTGGTTGAGGCTGTATAGATGGATAGGATGGGTTGGTGTTGGGTCTTGGCATTGGAGGGTATGGCCTATTCCCATTCGGCCTAGGAAAACTCCCATTCGCTTGATTGGTAGAGTTGTACCCTTGGTAGGAGTTCCCTTGGTTAGAATTCGGGTTGAAGGGGGGTCTAGAGGGTTGATTGTTGTAAAGACCTTGCTGAGCAAACCCTTGGTTATGACCACCATACCCTACTGCTGCCACATAATCGGGATTATACCCGTATCCATCATAGTTCATGACCGGGGGTCCTTCTTGGTTATACCCCCCGCAATTAACAGCCGCTATGTGCTCGGAATTTGCACCCCCACAATATGATGTATCATGATTGGTGCCCCCACATATTCTACATGAAAAGGGCGTCTCTTTAACCGATGATACATTAGGGCTACCTTGGGCGTATTTGAACTTGGACAGCTTTTTATCCATGATAGCCTCAATTTTAGAAGTAATCGTGTCCAAGTTGCTTGAATCTATCCCTCCTCTCGGTAATCCACTACCCCTTGCTCCTCCCCAAGAACTATTTTTGGCAACCTCCTCAATCCTAGCCCTCACTTGATTGCATGGGACTTTCGAAAGTTGGCCTCCAACAGCGGAGTCTAGGAGTGCCTTGGTGGAGTCGTTTAGACCATCATAGAAGAATGTATTAAGATGGTTCTCCCCGTACTCATGATGGGGGCATGCTCTTATCATTCTCTTAAACCGACTCCAAGTGGCACTAAGGTTCTCATCATCCTCTTGAGTGAATGACGCAATTTTCTTACGCCAATCCTGCGTTCGAACTGTGGGATAGAACCTTTCTAGAAACGCTGTCTTTAATTGAGCCCAATTAATGATTGAGTTGGGCTCTAAGCATTTATACCAGTCCCGAGCATCACCAGATAAACTCAAGTGAAATAGATGCATCCGTACATAATCCGGGCTATTGGGGCATGGAGGTATGAGACCGCAAATATCTGAGAATGCCTCCAAGTGTTGGAGAGAGCATTCATTTCTCAAACCGCAAAAAGGGGTCTCTTTCACCATCCGGGTGAATTGAGGATGTATATGATAGGGCTTCGGGGCTATGGGCAACACTACACCTCCTTGAAATTCTTGGGACACAGGTGTCCTAAATTGACCAAAAAGTTGTTGGTGGTTTTCGTCCATTGGTGGTGTAGGGTGGTTGGAGGTATTGAGCTGCGATGAGGTTTGGGTTGGAATTCTCCGTTTGCTGCGTTGAACCTCAGGGTCGAATGGTTCTAGTTGTTGATTTGATTGACGTGTGCTATATGGCATGCAAACAACACTAGAGGCCAAGCGTAAGTACTGACAAGCAGATTATTAGACAATAAAATAAATAAAACTAAAATGAATTACACCAAGACCATAATCTAAACACAACGCCTTGTCCCCGGCAACGGCGCCATTTTGATAACCGTTCTTTTAGGTCGTTTAACTAAAAGAATAGTTATGCAAACAATATTTATAAACACCCTAATACTACTACAACTAGTGTAGTGGTAAGTCGGGGATCGAACCACAAGGACAAGGGGCGATAGCTTATAGACTTGATGTAAAGGATTTAAATGGGGTTTGAACAGAATTATACTAATAACAGAAAAATAAAGCAAGAACTAAAACAATGTTATACTTATGAAAAGAAAATGGGGATAGATTAGTTCCACCCTAGGAAGGATAATCAAACTATCAATACGCTAAATTAGGAGAAATCTGTCAACAATGAATCATGACATTCAAGATGACGAGAGGAAGTTTGTGACCCTATAAATCACACGAACGACCTATAATCGCCCTATGTCTCCAAAGGAGTGGCAGGACAAGATTCGCATCGAATATCAATCAATCAACTGTTAACGATCTCAAATCCTAACTCTACGCATGAAGAACGAGCCAACCTAGGGTTTCACCAATCAAATCCCTAAGAAGACTACTCACACATAGTAATAATAAAAGACATGATTAAAAACATGAATAGACTGAATGGAAATAAACAAGAGAACGAAAACTAAGAACTATAACCGAACCATCGACTACTCTATCAAACGGTAAACGAAACAACGATTATAGCTAGAGGAATGAAATCAAGAAAAACAATACTCGAAAGCATTAAAAGAACTAAAACAGAAAAGAAATAATACCTTGCATAAATGAAATTGTATGAACGAAATAGGAACCGAATCCGAAATACAAAGCTTGAAAACTAGAACAACGAAAGCTGTAAATCTAAACTAATGCATAAAAGAAATGAAAAGCTTTAAAGTGATGTTCTAGGTTGAGGCACAAAAGCTCTCAAAGTAGGCATAAGGTTATGTACAGAGAAAAAGGGTATTTATACCCTAGGGACAAAAGGAGTAAAACCCTAGGAAAAACCCTCGAGCGCCGACTAAAGAAAGAACCAAAATATGCGGGAAAGAAGGACATTCGGCCGAATGAAGGGTGGATTCGGCCGAATTGGTGGCCATTCGGCCGAATGGGTATGCCATTCGGCTATAACAGAAGTTTGGCGTTTTTGCGATCTGTCCACCATTCGGCCGAATGGATGTCAGATTCGGTCGAATCTGAACCTAAACCTTGCTGAACAGTTCCTTTGAAGTGCCTAGTGGCTTCTAGAGTTTATGGAATCTTGGAGAGTGATTTGGAACACATGTCCAAGCTATGATACGCGCATTCAAACTCTTGATAGAAGTGTCAAAGCCTCGAACACGTCTAGTTTTACCTCGAAATCATCGAGATCACCTGAAATGACCTAAAAACAGCTCGTGGACAAGATCAAGGTAAAATTGAATGTAACGTGCATAAAACCAATATAAAAGCACGAAACTCGACACTAAAATGAGGTTGTAAACGTGCTCTAAAATGAGCACATCATATTCCAAGTGTTTATGACATGTTCAAGGTTAAACAGGTCATTTTCTACCCAAAATTGATCCTATTTGACCTATATGGACTCGAATCGTCCGATTCGAAATGTTTATGTTATTTTATATGGAACACCTCTCCCGTTTGACCGAGTTTGACTCAAATCGATGTATTTCAAGTGTTTATGATATGTTCAAGGGTAAATACATCATTTTATTCCCAAAACTCATCCTATTTGACCTATATAGACTCATATCGTCCGATTCGAAGTTTTTAGGTAATTTGATACACAAAACCTCACCCGTTTGACTGAGTAAGACTCAAATCAATGTATTTCAAGTTTTATGACATGTTCAAGGGTAAATACGTCATTTTCCACCCGAAATTGATCCTATTTGACCTATATGGACTCATATCGTCCGATTCGAAGTGTTTATAACATGTTCCGGGGTAAATACGTCATTTTCTACCCAAAACTAATCGCATTTGACCTATATTGATTCATATCGTCCGATTCGAAGTATTTATAACATGTTCAAGGGTAACTACGTCATTTTCTATCCAAACTTAATCCTATTTGACCTATATTGACTCATATCATCCATTCGAAGTGTTTAAGTCATTTTATACCCCAAACCTCACCCGTTTGACTGAGTAAGACTCAAATCAATGTATTTCAAGTTTTATGACATGTTCAAGGGTAAATACGTCATTTTCCACCCGAAATTGATCCTATTTGACCTATATGGACTCATATCGTCCAATTCGAAGTGTTTATAACATGTTCCGGGGTAAATACGTCATTTTCTACCCAATACTAATCGCATTTGACCTATATTGACTCATATCGTCCGATTCGAAGTATTTATAACATGTTCAAGGGTAAATACGTCATTTTCTATCCAAACTTAATCCTATTTGACCTATATTGACTCATATCGTCCATTTGAAGTGTTTAAGTCATTTTATACCCCAAACCTCTCCCGTTTGACCGAGTTTGACTTAAATCAAAGTATTTTAAGACTTTATGACATGTTCAATGGTAAATACGTCATTTTTTACCCAAAATTGATCCCAAGTGACCAATACTAACTCATATCATCCCATTCGAAGTGTTTTTGTAATTTTATACCAAGAACCGTCCTTTTTGTTATATGGACTCGTATCGTCCGATTCGAAGTGTTTTTGTTATATTATACAGAAGGCCTCTCCCGTTTGACGGAGTTTGAATCAAATCGATGTATTTCAAGTGTTTATGACATGTTCAAGGGTAAATACGTCATTTTCTTCCAAAAACTGATCCCATTGGACCTATATAGACTCATATCATCCGATTCGAAGTTTTTAGGTCATTTAATACACAAAACCTCACCCGTGTGACAAAGTATGTCTCAAATCAATGTATTTCAAGTTTTATGACACGTTCAAGGGTAAATACAAGATTTTCCACCCGAAATTGATCCTATTTGACCTATATGGACTCATATCGTCCGATTCGAAGTGTTTATAACATGTTTCGGGGTAAATACGTCATTTTCTACCCAAAACTAATCGCATTTGACCTATATTGACTCATATCGTCCGATTCGAAGTATTTATGACATGTTCAAGGGTAAATACGTCATTTTCTATCCAAACTTAATCCTATTTGACCTATATTGACTCATATCGTCCATTCGAAGTGTTTAAGTCATTTTATACCCCAAACCTCTCCCGTTTGACCGAGTTTGACTTAAATCAAAGTATTTTAAGACTTTATGACATGTTCAATGGTAAATACGTCATTTTTTACCCAAAATTGATCCCAAGTGACCAATACTAACTCATATCATCCCATTCGAAGTGTTTTTGTAATTTTATACCAAGAACCTCTCCCATTTGACCATGGTGGATTCAAATAGATGTATTCCAAGTGTTTATGACATGTTCAAGGTTAAATAGGTCATTTTCTACCCAAAATTGATCCTATTTGACTTATATGGACTCGTATCGTCCGATTTGAAATGTTTATGTTGTATTATACATAAAGCCTCTCCCGTTTGACGGAGTTTGAATCAAATCGATGTATCTCAAGTTTTTATGACATGTTCAAGGGTAAATACGTCATTTTCTTAAAAAAACTGATCCAATTGGACCTATATAGACTCATATCATCCGATTCGAAGTTTTTAGGTCATTTAATACACAAAACCTCACCCGTTTGACAGAGTATGACTCAAATCAATGTATTTCAAGTTTTATGACATGTTCAAGGGTAAATACGTCATTTTTTACCCAAAATTGATCCCAAGTGACCAATACTGACTCATATCATCCCATTCGAAGTGTTTTTGTCATTTTATATCAAGAACCTCTCCCATTTGACCAAGGATGATTCAAATAGATGTATTCCAAGTGTTTATGACATGTTCAAGGTTAAATAGGTCATTTTCAACCCAAAATTGATCCTATTTGACCTATATGGACTCGTATCGTCTGATTCGAAATGTTTATGTTATATTATACAGAAAGCCTCTCCCGTTTGATGGAGTTTGAATCAAATCGATGTATTTCAAGTGTTTATCACATGTTCAAGGGTAAATACATCATTTTCTTCCAAAAACTGATCCCATTGGACCTATATAGACTCATATCATCCGATTCGAAGTTTTTAGGTCATTTAATACACAAAACCTCACCCGTTTGACAGAGTATGACTCAAATCAATGTATTTCAAGTTTTATGACATGTTCAAGGGTAAATACGTCATTTTCCACCCGAAATTGATCCTATTTGACCTATATGGACTCATGTCGTCCGATTCGAAGTGTTTATAACATGTTCTGGGGTAAATACGTCATTTTCTACCCAAAACTAATCGCATTTGACCTATATTGACTCATATCGTCCGATTCGAAGTATTTATAACATGTTCAAGGGTAAATACGTCATTTTCTACCCAAACTTAATCCTATTTGACCTATATTGACTCATATCGTCCATTCGAAGTGTTTAAGTCATTTTATACCCCAAACCTCTCCCGTTTGACCGAGTTTGACTTAAATCAAAGTATTTCAAGACTTTATGACATGTTCAATCGTAAATACGTCATTTTTTACCCAAAATTGATCCCAAGTGACCAATACTAACTCATATCATCCCATTCGAAGTGTTTTTGTAATTTTATACCAAGAACCTCTCCCATTTGACCATGGTGGATTCAAATAGATGTATTCCAAGTGTTTATGACATGTTCAAGGTTAAATAGGTCATTTTCTACCCAAAATTGATCCTATTTGACTTATATGGACTCGTATCGTCCGATTTGAAATGTTTATGTTGTATTATACATAAAGCCTCTCCCGTTTGACGGAGTTTGAATCAAATCGATGTATCTCAAGTTTTTATGACATGTTCAAGGGTAAATACGTCATTTTCTTAAAAAAACTGATCCAATTGGACCTATATAGACTCATATCATCCGATTCGAAGTTTTTAGGTCATTTAATACACAAAACCTCACCCGTTTGACAGAGTATGACTCAAATCAATGTATTTCAAGTTTTATGACATGTTCAAGGGTAAATACGTCATTTTTTACCCAAAATTGATCCCAAGTGACCAATACTGACTCATATCATCCCATTCGAAGTGTTTTTGTCATTTTATATCAAGAACCTCTCCCATTTGACCAAGGATGATTCAAATAGATGTATTCCAAGTGTTTATGACATGTTCAAGGTTAAATAGGTCATTTTCAACCCAAAATTGATCCTATTTGACCTATATGGACTCGTATCGTCTGATTCGAAATGTTTATGTTATATTATACAGAAAGCCTCTCCCGTTTGATGGAGTTTGAATCAAATCGATGTATTTCAAGTGTTTATCACATGTTCAAGGGTAAATACATCATTTTCTTCCAAAAACTGATCCCATTGGACCTATATAGACTCATATCATCCGATTCGAAGTTTTTAGGTCATTTAATACACAAAACCTCACCCGTTTGACAGAGTATGACTCAAATCAATGTATTTCAAGTTTTATGACATGTTCAAGGGTAAATACGTCATTTTCCACCCGAAATTGATCCTATTTGACCTATATGGACTCATGTCGTCCGATTCGAAGTGTTTATAACATGTTCTGGGGTAAATACGTCATTTTCTACCCAAAACTAATCGCATTTGACCTATATTGACTCATATCGTCCGATTCGAAGTATTTATAACATGTTCAAGGGTAAATACGTCATTTTCTACCCAAACTTAATCCTATTTGACCTATATTGACTCATATCGTCCATTCGAAGTGTTTAAGTCATTTTATACCCCAAACCTCTCCCGTTTGACCGAGTTTGACTTAAATCAAAGTATTTCAAGACTTTATGACATGTTCAATCGTAAATACGTCATTTTTTACCCAAAATTGATCCCAAGTGACCAATACTAACTCATATCATCCCATTCGAAGTGTTTTTGTAATTTTATACCAAGAACCTCTCCCATTTGACCAAGGTTGATTCAAATAGATGTATTACAAGTGTTTATGACATGTTCAAGGTTAAATAGGTCATTTTCTACCCAAAATTGATCCTATTTGACCTATATGGACTCGTATCATCCAATTCGAAATGTTTATGTTATATTATACAGAAAGCCTCTCCCGTTTGACGGAGTTTGAATCAAATCGATGTATTTCAATTGTTTATGACATGTTCAAGGGTAAATACGTCATTTTCTTAAAAGAACTGATCCCATTGGACCTATATAGACTTATATCATCCGATTCGAAGTTTTTAGGTCATTTAATACGCAAAACCTCACCCGTTTGACAGAGTATGACTCAAATCAATGTATTTCAAGTGTTATGACATGTTCAAGGGTAAATACGTCATTTTTTACCCAAAATTGATCCCAAGTGACCAATACTGACTCATATCATCCCATTCGAAGTGTTTTTGTCATTTTATACCAAGAACCTCTCCCATTTGACCAAGGTTGATTCAAATAGATGTATTCCAAGTGTTTATGACATGTTCAAGGTTAAATAGGTCATTTTCTACCCAAAATTGATCCTATTTGACCTATATGGACTCGTATCGTCCGATTCGAAATGTTTATGTTATATCATACAGAAACTCTCTCCCGTTTGACGGAGTTTGAATCAAATCGATGTATTTCAAGTGTTTATGACATGTTCAAGGGTAAATACATAATTTTATTCCAAAAACTCATCCCATTGGACCTATATAGACTCATATTGTCCGATTCGAAGTTTTTAGGTCATTTAATACACAAAACCTCACCCGTTTGACTGAGTATGTCTCAAATCAATGTATTTCAAGTTTTATGACACGTTCAAGGGTAAATACAACATTTTCCACCCGAAATTGATCCTATTTGACCTATATGGACTCATATCGTCCGATTCGAAGTGTTTATAACATGTTCCGGGGTAAATACGTCATTTTCTACCCAAAACTAATCGCATTTGACCTATATTGACTCATATCGTCCGATTCGAAGTAATTATGACATGTTCAAGGGTAAATACGTCATTTTCTATCCAAACTTAATCCTATTTGACCTATATTGACTCATATCGTCCATTCGAAGTGTTTAAGTCATTTTATACCCCAAACCTCTCCCGTTTGACCGAGTTTGACTTAAATCAAAGTATTTTAAGACTTTATGACATGTTCAATGGTAAATACGTCATTTTTTACCCAAAATTGATCCCAAGTGACCAATACTAACTCATATCATCCCATTCGAAGTGTTTTTGTAATTTTATACCAAGAACCTCTCCCATTTGACCAAGGTGGATTCAAATAGATGTATTCCAAGTGTTTATGACATGTTCAAGGTTAAATAGGTCATTTTCTACCCAAAATTGATCCTATTTGACTTATATGGACTCGTATCGTCCGATTTGAAATGTTTATGTTATATTATACAGAAAGCCTCTTCCGTTTGACGGAGTTTGAATCAAATCGATGTATCTCAAGTTTTTATGACATGTTCAAGGGTAAATACGTCATTTTCTTAAAAAAATTGATCCCATTGGACCTATATAGACTCATATCATCCGATTCGAAGTTTTTAGGTCATTTAATACACAAAACCTCACCCGTTTGACAGAGTATGACTCAAATCAATGTATTTCAAGTTTTATGACATGTTCAAGCGTAAATACGTCATTTTTTACCCAAAATTGATCCCAAGTGACCAATACTAACTCATATCATCCTATTCGAAGTGTTTTTGTAATTTTATACCAAGAACCTCTCCCATTTGACCAAGGTGGATTCAAATAGATGTATTCCAAGTGTTTATGACATGTTCAAGGTTAAATAGGTCATTTTCTACCCAAAATTGATCCTATTTGACCTATATGGACTCGTATCGTCCGATTCGAAATGTTTATGTTATATCATACAGAAACTCTCTCCCGTTTGACGGAGTTTGAATCAAATCGATGTATTTCAAGTGTTTATGACATGTTAAAGGGTAAATACGTCATTTTCTTAAAAGAACTGATCCCACTAGACCTATATAGACTCATATCATCCGATTCGAAGTTTTTAGGTCATTTAATACACAAAACCTCACCCGTTTGACAGAGTATGACTCAAATCAATGTATTTCAAGTTTTATGACATGTTCAAGGGTAAATACGTCATTTTTTACCCAAAATTGATCCCAAGTGACCAATACTGTCTCATATCATCCCATTCGAAGTGTTTTTGTCATTTGATATCAAGAACCTCTCCCATTTGACCAAGGTTGATTCAAATAGATGTATTCCAAGTGTTTATGACATGTTCAAGGTTAAATAGGTCATTTTCTACCCAAAATTGATCCTATTTGACCTATATGGACTCGTATCGTCCGATTCGAAATGTTTATGTTATATTATAAAGAAACCCTCTCCCGTTTGACGGAGTTTGAATCAAATCGATGTATTTCAAGTGTTTATGACATGTTCAAGGGTAAATACGTCATTTTCTTCCAAAAACTAATCCCATTGGACCTATATAGACTCATATCATCCGATTCGAAGTTTTTAGGTCATTTAATACACAAAACCTCACCCGTTTGACAGAGTATGACTCAAATCAATGTATTTCAAGTTTTATGACATGTTCAAGGGTAAATACGTCATTTTCCACCCGAAATTGATCCTATTTGACCTATATGGACTCATGTCGTCCGATTCGAAGTGTTTATAACATGTTCCGGGGTAAATACGTCATTTTCTACCCAAAACTAATCGCATTTGACCTATATTGACTCATATCGTCCGATTCGAAGTATTTATAACATGTTCAAGGGTAAATACGTCATTTTCTACCCAAACTTAATCCTATTTGATCTATATTGACTCATATCGTCCATTCGAAGTGTTTAAGTCATTTTATACCCCAAACCTCTCCCGTTTGACTGAGTTTGACTTAAATCAAAGTATTTCAAGACTTTATGACATGTTCAATGGTAAATACGTCATTTTTTACCCAAAATTGATCCCAAGTGACCAATACTAACTCATATCATCCCATTCGAAGTGTTTTTGTAATTTTATACCAAGAACCTCTCCCATTTGACCAAGGTGGATTCAAATAGATGTATTCCAAGTGTTTATGACATGTTCAAGGTTAAATAGGTCATTTTCTACCCAAAATTGATCCTATTTGACTTATATGGACTCGTATCGTCCGATTTGAAATGTTTATGTTATATTATACAGAAAGCCTCTTCCGTTTGACGGAGTTTGAATCAAATCGATGTATCTCAAGTTTTTATGACATGTTCAAGGGTAAATACGTCATTTTCTTAAAAAAACTGATCCCATTGGACCTATATAGACTCATATCATCCGATTCGAAGTTTTTAGGTCATTTAATACACAAAACCTCACCCGTTTGACAGAGTATGACTCAAATCAATGTATTTCAAGTTTTATGACATGTTCAAGCGTAAATACGTCATTTTTTACCCAAAATTGATCCCAAGTGACCAATACTAACTCATATCATCCTATTCGAAGTGTTTTTGTAATTTTATACCAAGAACCTCTCCCATTTGACCAAGGTGGATTCAAATAGATGTATTCCAAGTGTTTATGACATGTTCAAGGTTAAATAGGTCATTTTCTACCCAAAATTGATCCTATTTGACCTATATGGACTCGTATCGTCCGATTCGAAATGTTTATGTTATATCATACAGAAACTCTCTCCCGTTTGACGGAGTTTGAATCAAATCGATGTATTTCAAGTGTTTATGACATGTTAAAGGGTAAATACGTCATTTTCTTAAAAGAACTGATCCCACTGGACCTATATAGACTCATATCATCCGATTCGAAGTTTTTAGGTCATTTAATACACAAAACCTCACCCGTTTGACAGAGTATGACTCAAATCAATGTATTTAAAGTTTTATGACATGTTCAAGGGTAAATACGTCTTTTTTTACCCAAAATTGATCCCAAGTGACCAATACTGTCTCATATCATCCCATTCGAAGTGTTTTTGTCATTTGATATCAAGAACCTCTCCCATTTGACCAAGGTTGATTCAAATAGATGTATTCCAAGTGTTTATGACATGTTCAAGGTTAAATAGGTCATTTTCTACCCAAAATTGATCCTATTTGACCTATATGGACTCGTATCGTCCGATTCGAAATGTTTATGTTATATTATAAAGAAACCCTCTCCCGTTTGACGGAGTTTGAATCAAATCGATGTATTTCAAGTGTTTATGACATGTTCAAGGGTAAATACGTCATTTTCTTCCAAAAACTAATCCCATTGGACCTATATAGACTCATATCATCCGATTCGAAGTTTTTAGGTCATTTAATACACAAAACCTCACCCGTTTGACAGAGTATGACTCAAATCAATGTATTTCAAGTTTTATGACATGTTCAAGGGTAAATACGTCATTTTCCACCCGAAATTGATCCTATTTGACCTATATGGACTCATGTCGTCCGATTCGAAGTGTTTATAACATGTTCCGGGGTAAATACGTCATTTTCTACCCAAAACTAATCGCATTTGACCTATATTGACTCATATCGTCCGATTCGAAGTATTTATAACATGTTCAAGGGTAAATACGTCATTTTCTACCCAAACTTAATCCTATTTGATCTATATTGACTCATATCGTCCATTCGAAGTGTTTAAGTCATTTTATACCCCAAACCTCTCCCGTTTGACCGAGTTTGACTTAAATCAAAGTATTTCAAGACTTTATGACATGTTCAATGGTAAATACGTCATTTTTTACCCAAAATTGATCCCAAGTGACCAATACTAACTCATATCATCCCATTCGAAGTGTTTTTGTAATTTTATACCAAGAACCTCTCCCATTTGACCAAGGTGGATTCAAATAGATGTATTCCAAGTGTTTATGACATGTTCAAGGTTAAATAGGTCATTTTCTACCCAAAATTGATCCTATTTGACTTATATGGACTCGTATCGTCCGATTTGAAATGTTTATGTTATATTATACAGAAAGCCTCTTCCGTTTGACGGAGTTTGAATCAAATCGATGTATCTCAAGTTTTTATGACATGTTCAAGGGTAAATACGTCATTTTCTTAAAAAAACTGATCCCATTGGACCTATATAGACTCATATCATCCGATTCGAAGTTTTTAGGTCATTTAATACACAAAACCTCACCCGTTTGACAGAGTATGACTCAAATCAATGTATTTCAAGTTTTATGACATGTTCAAGCGTAAATACGTCATTTTTTACCCAAAATTGATCCCAAGTGACCAATACTAACTCATATCATCCTATTCGAAGTGTTTTTGTAATTTTATACCAAGAACCTCTCCCATTTGACCAAGGTGGATTCAAATAGATGTATTCCAAGTGTTTATGACATGTTCAAGGTTAAATAGGTCATTTTCTACCCAAAATTGATCCTATTTGACCTATATGGACTCGTATCGTCCGATTCGAAATGTTTATGTTATATCATACAGAAACTCTCTCCCGTTTGACGGAGTTTGAATCAAATCGATGTATTTCAAGTGTTTATGACATGTTAAAGGGTAAATACGTCATTTTCTTAAAAGAACTGATCCCACTGGACCTATATAGACTCATATCATCCGATTCGAAGTTTTTAGGTCATTTAATACACAAAACCTCACCCGTTTGACAAAGTATGTCTCAAATCAATGTATTTCAAGTTTTATGACACGTTCAAGGGTAAATACGTCATTTTCCACCCGAAATTGATCCTATTTGACCTATATGGACTCATATCGTCCGATTCGAAGTGTTTATAACATGTTCCGGGGTAAATACGTCATTTTCTACCCAAAACTAATCGCATTTGACCTATATTGACTCATATCGTCCGATTCGAAGTATTTATAACATGTTCAAGGGTAAATACGTCATTTTCTATCCAAACTTAATCCTATTTGACCTATATTGACTCATATCGTCCATTCGAAGTGTTTAAGTCATTTTATACCCCAAACCTCTCCCGTTTGACCGAGTTTGACTTAAATCAAAGTATTTTAAGACTTTATGACATGTTCAATGGTAAATACGTCATTTTTTACCCAAAATTGATCCCAAGTGACCAATACTAACTCATATCATCCCATTCGAAGTGTTTTTGTAATTTTATACGAAGAACCTCTCCCATTTGACCAAGGTGGATTCAAATAGATGTATTCCAAGTGTTTATGACATGTTCAAGGTTAAATAGGTCATTTTCTACCCAAAATTGATCCTATTTGACTTATATGGACTCGTATCGTCCGATTTGAAATGTTTATGTTATATTATACAGAAAGCCTCTCCCGTTTGACGGAGTTTGAATCAAATCGATGTATCTCAAGTTTTTATGACATGTTCAAGGGTAAATACGTCATTTTCTTAAAAAAACTGATCCCATTGGACCCATATAGACTCATATCATCCGATTCGAAGTTTTTAGGTCATTTAATACACAAAACCTCACCCGTTTGACAAAGTATGTCTCAAATCAATGTATTTCAAGTTTTATGACATGTTCAAGGGTAAATACGTCATTTTTTACCCAAAATTGATCCCAAGTGATCAATACTAACTCATATCATCCTATTCGAAGTGTTTTCGTAATTTTATACCAAGAACCTCTCCCATTTGACCAAGGTGGATTCAAATAGATGTCTTACAAGTGTTTATGACATGTTCAAGGTTAAATAGGTCATTTTCTACCCAAAATTGATCCTATTTGACCTATATGGACTCGTATCGTCCGATTCGAAATGTTTATGTTATATTATACAGAAAGCCTCTCCCGTTTGACAGAGTTTGAATCAAATCGATGTATTTCAAGTGTTTATGACATGTTCAAGGGTAAATACGTCATTTTCTTAAAAAAACTGATCCCATTGGACCTATATAGACTCATATCATCCGATTCGAAGTTTTTAGGTCATTTAATACACAAAACCTCACCCGTTTGACAGAGTATGACTCAAATCAATGTATTTCAAGTTTTATGACATGTTCAAGGGTAAATACGTCATTTTTTACCCAAAATTGATCCCTAGTGACCAATACTGACTCATATCATCCCATTCGAAGTGTTTTTGTCATTTTATACCAAGAACCTTTCCCATTTCACCAAGGTTGATTCAAATATATGTATTCCAAGTGTTTATGACATGTTCAAGGTTAAATAGGTCATTTTCTACCCAAAATTGATCCTATTTGACCTATATGGACTCGTATCGTCCGATTTGAAATGTTTATGTTATATTATACAGAAAGCCTCTCCCGTTTGACGGAGTTTGTATCAAATCGATGTATTTCAAGTGTTTATGACATGTTCAAGGGTAAATACGTCATTTTCTTCCAAAAACTGATCCCATTGGACCTATATAGACTCATATCATCCGATTCGAAGTTTTTAGGTTATTTAATACTCAAAACCTCACCCGTTTGACAGAGTATGACTCAAATCAATGTATTTTAAGTTTTATGACATGTTCAAGGGTAAATAAGTCATTTTCCACCCGAAATTGATCCTATTTGACCTATATGGACTCATATCGTCCGATTTGAAGTGTTAATAACATGTTCCTGGGTGAATACGTCATTTTCTACCCAAAACTAATCCCAAATGACCTATATTGACTCATATCGTCCGATTCAAAGTGTTTATAACATGTTCAAGGGTAAATACGTCATTTTCTACCCAAACTTAATCCTATTAGACCTATTTTGACTCATATCGTCCATTAAAAGTGTTTAAGTCATTTTATACCCCAAACCTCTCCCGTTTGACCGAGTTTGACTTAAATCAAAGTTTTTCAAGACTTTATGACATGTTCAAGGGTAAATACGTCATTTTTTACCCAAAATTGATCCCAAGTGACCAATATTGACTCATATCGCGCCATTTGAAGTGTTTTTGTCATTTTATACCTAGAACCTCTACCATTTGACCGAGTTTGATTCAAATAGATGTATTCTAAGTGTTTATGAAATGTTTCAAGATTAAATAGGTCATTTTCTACCCAAAATTGATCCTTTTTAACCTATATTGACTCCTATCGTCCGATTCGAAATGTTTATGTTATTTTATAAACAAAACCTCTCTCGTTTAACCCACTTATACTCAAACCAATGTATTTCAATTGTTTATGACATTGTTAAGGGAAAATACGTCATTTTCTTCCCAAAACTGATCCTATTTGACCTATATAGACTCATATCGCCCGATTCGAAGTTTTTACGTCATTTAATACACAAAACCTTCCCCGTTTGACTGAGTATGACTCAAATCAATGTTTTTCAAGAGTTTATGACATTTTCAAGGTTAAATACGTCATTTTTCCACCAAAATTGATCCTATTTGACCTATATGGACTCACATCGTCCGATTTGAAGTGTTTATAGCATGTATATGGGTGAATAAGTCATTTTCTACCCACAACTAATCCCATTTGACCTATATTGACTCATATGGTCCGATTCGAAGTGTTTATAACATGTTCAAGGGTAAATACGTCATTTTCTACCCAATCCTAATCCTATTTGACCTTTTGTGACTCATAACATCCATTCGAAGTGTTTAAGTCATTTTATATCCCAAACCTCTCCCGTTTGACCGAGTTTGACTTTAATTAAAGTATTTCAAGACTTTATGACATGTTCAATGGTAAATACGTCATTTTTTACCCAAAATTGATCCCAAGTGACCAATATTAACTCATATCGTCCCATTCAAAGTGTTTTTGTTATTTTATACCAAGAACCTCTACCATTTGACCGAGTTTGATTCAAATAGATGTATTCCAAGTGTTTATGACATGTTCAAGGTTAAATAGATCATTTTCTACCCAAAATTAATCCTATTTGACCTATATGGACTCGTATCGTCCGATTCGAAATGTTTATGTTATTTTATACAAAACACCTCTCCCGTTTGACCGAGTTTGACTCAAATCGATGAATTTCAAGTGTTTATGACATGTTCAAGGGTAAATACGTCATTATATTCCCAAAACTCATCCTATTTGACCTATATAGACTCATATCGTCCGATTCGAAGTTTTTAGGTCATTTAATACACAAAACCTCACCTGTTTGACTGAGTATGACTCAAATCAATGTATTCAAAGTTTTATGACATGTTCAAGGGTAAATACGTCATTTTCCACCCCAAATTGATCCTATTTGACCTATATGGACTCATATCGTCCGATTCAAAGTGTTTATAACATGTTCCTGGGTGAATACGTCATTTTCTACAAAAAACTAATCCCATTTGACCTATATTGACTCATATGGTCCGATTCGAAGTGTTTATAACATGTTCAAGGGTAAATACGTCATTTTCTACCCAAACTTAATCCCATTTGACCTATGTTGACTCATATTGTCCATTAGAAGTGTTTAATTCATTTAATAACCCAAACCTTTCCCGTTTGATCGAGTTTGACTTAAATCAAACTATTTCAAGACTTTATAACGTGTTCAAGGGTAAATACGTCATTTTTTACCCAAAATTGATACCAAGTGACCAATATTGACTCATATCGTCCCATTCGAAGTGTTTTTGTCATTTTATACCAAGAACCTCTCCCATTTGACCGAGTTTGATTCAAATAGATGTATTCCAAGTGTTTTGTGACATGTTCAAGGTTAAATAGGTCCTTTTCTACCCAAAATTGATCCTATTTGAACTCTAAGGACTTGTATCATCCGAATCGAAATGTTTATGTTTTTTCATACACAAAACCTCTCTCATTTGACTGAGTTTCACTCAAATCGATGTATGTCAAGTGTTTATGAAATGTTCAAGGGTAAATACGTCATTTTCCTTTTCTCATTTAACCTATTTAGACTCATATCGTCCGATTTGAAGTTTTTAGGTCATTTAATACACAAAACCTCTCCGAATTGACTGAGTATGACTCAAATCTATGTATTCCAAGTTTTATGACATGTTCGAGGGTAAATACGTCATTTTCCACTCAAAATTGATCCTAATTAACCTATATGGACTCATATCGTCCGATTCGAAGTGTTTATAACATGTTCCTGGGTGAATACGCCATTTTCTACCCAAAACTAATCCCATTTGACCTATATTGACTCATATCATCCATTCGAAGTGTTTAAGTCATTTTATACCCCAAACCTCTCCTGTTTGACCGAGTTTGACTTAAATCAAAGTATTTCAATATTTTATGATATGTTTAATGGTAAATACATCATTTTTTACCCAAAATTGATCCCAAGTGACCAATACTGACTCATATCACCCCATTCGAAGTGTTTTTGTCATTTTATACCAAGAACCTCTCCTATTTGACCGAGTTTGATTCAAATCGATGTTTTCGAAGTTTTTATGACATATTCAAGGTTAAATAGGTCATTTTCTACCCAAAATTGATCCTATTTGACCTATATGGACTCGTATCGTTCGATTCGAAATGTTTATGTTATATTATACAGAAAACCTTTCTTGTTTGACGGAGTTTGAATCAAATCGATGTATTTCAAGTGTTTATGACATGTTCAAGGGTAAATACGTCATTTTCTTCTAAAAATTGATCCCATTCGACCTATATAGACTCATATCGTCCGATTCGAAGTTTTTAGGTCATTTAATACACAAAACCTCACCCGTTTGACTGAGTATGACTCAAATCAATGTATTTCAAGTTTTATGACATGTTCAAAAGTAAATACGTCATTTTCCACCCGAAATTGATCCTATTTGACCTATATGGACTCATATCGTCCGATTCGAAGTGTTAATAACATGTTCGTGGGTGAATACGTCATTTTCTACCGAAAACTAATCCCATTTGACCTATATTGACTCAAATCGTCCGATTTGAAATGTTTATAACATGTTCAGGGGTAAATACGTTATTTTCTACCTAAACTAATCCCATTTGACCTATATTGACTCATACCATCCATTCAAAGTGTTTAAGTCATCTTATAACCCAAACCTCTCCCGTTTGATCGAGTTTGACTTAAATCAAAGTATTTCAAGACTTTATGACATGTGCAAGGGTAAATACGTCATTTTTTACCCAAAATTGATCCCAAGTGACCAATATTGACTCATATCGTCCCATTCGAAGTATTTTTGTCATTTTATACCAAGAACCTCTCCCATTTGACCGACTTTGATTCAAATAGATGTATTCCAAGTGTTTATGACATGTTCAAGGTTAAATAAATCATTTTCTACCCAAAATTGATCCTATTTGACCTATATGGACTCGTATCGTCTGATTCGAAATGTTTATGTTATTTTATACAGAACACCTCTCCCGTTTGACGGAGTTTGACTCAAATAGATGTATTCCAAGTGTTTATGACATGTTTAAGGTTAAATAGGTTATTTTCTTCCAAAAATTGATCCCATTCGACCTATGTAGACTCATATTGTCTTATTCAAAGTTTTTAGGTCATTTATAAAACCTCACCCGTTTGAGTGAGTATGACTCAAATCAATGTATTTCAAGTTTTAAGACATGTTCAATGGCAAATACGTCATTTTCCACACAAAATTGATCCTATTTGACCTATATGGACTCATATCGTCCGATTCAAAGTGTTTATAATATGTTCCTGGGTGAATACATCTTTTTCTACCCAAAACTAATCCCATATGACCTATATTGACTCATATCGTCTCATTTGAAGTGTTTATAACTTGTTTAAGGGTAAATACGTCAGTTTCTAACCAAACTTAATCCTATTTGACCTCTATCAATTCATATCGTCCATTCAAAGTGTTTAAGTCATTTTATACCCCAAACCTCTCCCGTTTGACCGAGTTTGACTTAAATCAAAGTATTTGAAGACTTTATGACATGTTCAAGGGTAAATACGTCATTTTTTACCCAAAATAGAATCCAAGTGACCAATATTAACTCATATTATCCCATTCAAAGTGTTTTTGTCATTTTATACCAAGAACCTCTCCCATTTGACCGAGTTTGATTCAAATAGATGTATTCCAAGTGTTTATGACATATTCAAGGTTAAATAGGTCATTTACTACCCAAAATTGATCCTATTTGACTTATATGGACTCGTATCGTCTGATTCGAAATGTTTATGTTATTTTATACAGAACGCCTCTCCCGTTTGACTGCGTTTGACTCAAATCGATGTATTTATAGTGTTTATGACATGTTCAAGGGTAAATACGTCATTTTCTTCCCAAAACTGATCCCATTTGACCTATATAGACTCATATCGTCCGATTCGAAGTTTTTAGGTCATTTAATACACAAAACCTCACCCGTTTGACTGAGTATGACTCAAATCAATGTATTTCAAGTTTTATGACATGTTCAATGGTAAATACGTCATTTTCCACACAAAATTGATCCTATTTGACCTATATGGACTCATATTGTCTGATTCGAAGTGTTTATTACATGTTCTTTGGTGAATACGTCATTTTCTACCCAAAACTAATCCCATTTTACGTATATTGACTCATATCGTCCGATTTGAAGTGTTCAAGACTTTTTATACCCCAAACCTCTCCCATTTAACCGACTTTCACTTAAATCAAAGTATTTCAAGACATTATGACACGTTCAAGGGTAAATACGTCATTTTTTACCCAAAATTGATCCCAAGTGACCAATACTGACTCATATCATCCCATTCAAAGTGTTTTTGTCATTTTATACCAAGAACCTCTCCCGTTTGACCGAGTTTGATACAAATAGATGTATTCCATGAGTTTATGACATGTTCAAGATTAAATAGGTCATTTTCTACCCAAAATTGATCCTATTTGACCTATATGGACTCGTATCGTCCGATTCGAATGTTTATGTTATATTATACAGAAAACCTCTCCCGTTTGACGGAGTTTGAATCAAATCAATGTATTTCAAGTGTTTATGACATGTTCAAGGGTAAATACATCATTTTCTTCTAAAAACTGATCCCATTCGACCTATATAGACTCATATGGTCCGATTCGAAGTTTTTAGGTCATTTAATACACAAAACCTCACACGTTTGACTAAGTATGGCTCAAATCAATGTATTTCAAGTTTTATGACATGTTCAAGAGTAAATACGTCATTTTCCACCCGAAATTGATCCTATTTGACCTATATGGACTCATATCGTCCTATTCGAAGTGTTAACAACATGTTCCTAGGTGAATACGTCATTTTCTATCCAAAACTAATCCCATTTGACCTATATTGACTCTTATCGTCCGATTCGAAATATTTATAACATGTTCAAGGTAAATACGTCATTTTCTACCCAAACTTAATCCTATTTGACCTATATTGACTCATATCGTCCATTCGAAGTGTTTAAGTCAATTTATACCCCAAACCTCTCCCGTTTGACCGAGTTTGACTTAAATCAAAGTATTTCAAGACTTTATGACATGTTCAAGGGTAAATACGTCATTTTTTACCCAAAATTGAATCCAAGTGACCAATATTAACTCATATTATCCCATTCAAAGTGTTTTTGTCATTTTATACCAAGAACCTCTCCCATTTGACCGAGTTTGATTCAAATAGATGTATTCCAAGTGTTTATGACATATTCAAGGTTAAATAGGTCATTTACTACCCAAAATTGATCCTATTTGACTTATATGGACTCGTATCGTCTGATTCGAAATGTTTATGTTATTTTATACAAAACACCTCTCCCGTTTGACCGCATTTGACTCAAATCGATGTATTTCAAGTGTTTATGACATGTTCAAGGGTAAATACGTCATTTTCTTCCCGAAACTGATCCCATTTGACCTATATAGACTAATATCGTCCGATTCGAAGTTTTTAGTTCATTTAATACACAAAACCTCACCCGTTTGACTAAGTATGACTCAAATCAATGTATTTCAAGTTTTATGACATGTTCAAGGTTAAATAGGTCATTTTCCACCCGAAAATGATTCTATTTGACCTATATGGACTCATATTGTCCGATTCGAAGTGTTTATAACATGTTCTTGGGTGAATTCGTCATTTTCTACCCAAAACTAATCCCATTTTACCTATATTGACTCATATCGTCCGATTTGAAGTGTTTAAGACTTTTTATACCCCAAACCTCTCCCATTTAACCGAGTTTGACTTAAATAAAAGTATTTCAAGACATTATGACACGGTAAATACGTCATTTTTTACCCAAAATTGATCCCAAGTGACCAATACTGACTCATATCATCCCATTCAAAGTGTTTTTGTCATTTTATACCAAGAACCTCTCCCGTTTGACCGAGTTTGATTCAAATAGATGTATTCCATGAGTTTATGACATGTTCAAGGTTAAATAGGTCATTTTCTACCCAAAATTGATCCTATTTGACCTATATGGACTCATATCGTCCGATTCGAAATGTTTATGTTATATTATACAGAAAACCTCTCCCGTTTGACGGAGTTTGAATCAAATCAATGTATTTCAAGTGTTTATGACATGTTCAAGGGTAAATACATCATTTTCTTCTAAAAACTGATCCCATTCGACCTATATAGACTCATATCGTCCGATTCGAAGTTTTTAGGTCATTTAATACACAAAACCTCACCCGTTTGACTGAGTATGACTCAAATCAATGTATTTCAAGTTTTATGACATGTTCAAGGGTAAATACGTCATTTTCCACCCGAAATTGATCCTATTTGACCTATATGGACTCATATCGTCCGATTCGAAGTGTTAATAACATGTTCGTGGTTGAATATGTCATTTTCTACCGAAAACTAATCCCATTTGACCTATATTGACTCATATCATCCGATTCGAGGTGTTTATAACATGTTCAAGGGTAAATACGTTATTTTCTACCTAAACTTGATCCTATTTGACCTTTATTGACTCATACCATCCATTCAAAGTGTTTAAGTCATCTTATAACCCAAACCTCTCCCGTTTGATCGAGTTTGACTTAAATCAAAGTATTTCAAGACTTTATGACATGTGCAAGGGTAAATACGTCAGTTTTTACCCAAAATTGATCCCAAGTGACCAATATTGACTCATATCGTCCCATTCGAAGTATTTTTGTCATTTTTTACCAAGAACCTCTCCCATTTGACCGAGTTTGATTCAAATAGATGTATTCCAAGTGTTTATGACATGTTCAAGGTTAAATTGGTCATTTTCTACCCAAAATTGATCCTATTTGACCTATATGGACTCGTATCGTCCGATTCGAAATCTTTATGTTATTTTATACAGAACACCTCTCCCGTTTGACCGAGTTTGACTCAAATAGATGTATTCCAAGTGTTTATGACATGTTTAAGGTTAAATAGGTCATTTTCTTCCCAAAATTGATCCCATTCGACCTATGTAGACTCATATTGTCTTATTCAAAGTTTCTAGGTCATTTAATACATAAAACCTCACCCGTTTGAGTGAGTATGACTCAAATCAATGTATTTCAAGTTTTAAGACATGTTTAATGGTAAATACGTCATTTTCCACACAAAATTGATCCTATTTGACCTATATGGACTCATATCATCCGATTCAAAGTGTTTATAATATGTTCCTGGGTAAATACATCTTTTTCTACCCAAAACTAATCCCATTTGACCTATCTTGACTCATATCGTCCGATTTGAAGTGTATAAGACTTTTTATACCCCAAACCTCTCCCATTTAACCGAGTTTGACTTAAATCAAAGTATTTCAAGACATTATGACACGTTCAAGGGTAAATACGTCATTTTTTACCCAAAATTGATCCCAAGTGACCAATACTGACTCATATCATCCCATTCAAAGTGTTTTTGTCATTTTATTCCAAGAACCTCTCCCATTTGACCGAGTTTGATTCAAATAGATGTATTCCATGAGTTTATGACATGTTCAAGGTTAAATAGGTCATTTTCTACTCAAAATTGATCCTATTTGACCTATATGGACTCGTATCGTCCGATTCGAAATGTTTAGGTTATATTATACAGAAAACCTCTCCCGTTTGACGGAGTTTGAATCAAATCAATGTATTTCAAGTGTTTATGACATGTTCAAGGGTAAATACATCATTTTCTTCTAAAAACTGATCCCATTCGACCTATATAGACTCATATCGTCCGATTCGAAGTTTTTAGGTCATTTAATACACAAAACCTCACCCGTTTGACTGAGTATGACTCAAATCAATGTATTTCAAGTTTTATGACATGTTCAAGGGTAAATACGTCATTTTCCACCCGAAATTGATCCTATTTGACCTATATGGACTCATATCGTCCGATTCGAAGTGTTAATAACATGTTCGTGGGTGAATACGTCATTTTCTACCGAAAACTAATCCCATTTGACCTATATTGACTCATATCATCCGATTCGAAGTGTTTATAACATGTTCAAGGGTAAATACGTTATTTTCTACCTAAATTTGATCCTATTTGACCTTTATTGACTCATACCATCCATTCAAAGTGTTTAAGTCATCTTATAACCCAAACCTGTCCCGTTTGATCGAGTTTGACTTAAATCAAAGTATTTCAAGACTTTATGACATGTGCAAGGGTAAATACGTCATTTTTTACCCAAAATTGATCCCAAGTGACCAATATTGACTCATATCGTCCCATTCGAAGTATTTTTGTGATTTTATACCAAGAACCTCTCCCATTTGACCGACTTTGATTCAAATAGATGTATTCCAAGTGTTTATGACATGTTCAAGGTTAAATAGGTCATTTTCTACCCAAAATTGATCCTATTTGACCTATATGGACTCGTATCGTCCGATTCAAAATGTTTATGTTATTTTATACAGAACACCTCTCCCGTTTGACCGAGTTTGACTCAAATAGATGTATTCCAAGTGTTTATGACATGTTTAAGGTTAAATAGGTCATTTTCTTCCCAAAATTGATCCCATTCGACCTATGTAGACTCATATTGTCTTATTCAAAGTTTTTAGGTCATTTAATACATAAAACCTCACCCGTTTGAGTGAGTATGACTCAAATCAATGTATTTCAAGTTTTAAGACATGTTCAATGGCAAATACGTCATTTTCCACACAAAATTGATCCTATTTGACCTATATGGACTCATATCGTCCGATTCGAAGTGTTAATAACATGTTCGTGGGTGAATACGTCATTTTCTACCGAAAACTAATCCCATTTGACCTATATTGACTCAAATCGTCCGATTTGAAATGTTTATAACATGTTCAGGGGTAAATACGTTATTTTCTACCTAAACTAATCCCATTTGACCTATATTGACTCATACCATCCATTCAAAGTGTTTAAGTCATCTTATAACCCAAACCTCTCCCGTTTGATCGAGTTTGACTTAAATCAAAGTATTTCAAGACTTTATGACATGTGCAAGGGTAAATACGTCATTTTTTACCCAAAATTGATCCCAAGTGACCAATATTGACTCATATCGTCCCATTCGAAGTATTTTTGTCATTTTATACCAAGAACCTCTCCTATTTGACCGACTTTGATTCAAATAGATGTATTCCAAGTGTTTATGACATGTTCAAGGTTAAATAGGTCATTTTCTACCCAAAATTGATCCTATTTGACCGATATGGACTCGTATCGTCTGATTCGAAATGTTTATGTTATTTTATACAGAACACCTCTCCCGTTTGACCGAGTTTGACTCAAATAGATGTATTCCAAGTGTTTATGACATGTTTAAGGTTAAATAGGTTATTTTCTTCCAAAAATTGATCCCATTCGACCTATGTAGACTCATATTGTCTTATTCAAAGTTTTTAGGTCATTTATAAAACCTCACCCGTTTGAGTGAGTATGACTCAAATCAATGTATTTCAAGTTTTAAGACATGTTCAATGGCAAATACGTCATTTTCCACACAAAATTGATCCTATTTGACCTATATGGACTCATATCGTCCGATTCGAAGTGTTTATAATATGTTCCTGGGTGAATACATCTTTTTCTACCCAAAACTAATCCCATTTGACCTATATTGACTCATATCGTCTCATTTGAAGTGTTTATAACTTGTTCAAGGGTAAATACGTCAGTTTCTAAGCAAACTTAATCCTATTTCACCTATATTAATTCATATCGTCCATTCAAAGTGTTTAAGTCATTTTATACCCCAAACCTCTCCCGTTTGACCGAGTTTGACTTAAATCAAATTATTTCAAGACTTTATGACATGTTCAAGGGTAAATACGTCATTTTTTACCCAAAATTGAATCCATGTGACCAATATTAACTCATATTATCCCATTCAAAGTGTTTTTGTCATTTTATACCAAGAACCTCTCCTATTTGACCGAGTTTGATTCAAATAGATGTATTCCAAGTGTTTATGACATATTCAAGGTTAAATAGGTCATTTACTACCCAAAATTGATCCTATTTGACTTATATGGACTCGTATCGTCTGATTCCAAATGTTTATGTTATTTTATACAGAACACCTCTCCCGTTTGACCGCATTTGACTCAAATCGATGTATTTCAAGTGTTTATGACATGTTCAAGGGTAAATACGTCATTTTCTTCCCAAAACTGATCCCATTTGACCTATATAGACTCATATCGTCTGATTCGAAGTTTTTAGGTCATTTAATACACAAAACCTCACCCGTTTGACTGAGTATGGCTCAAATCAATGTATTTCAAGTTTTATGACATGTTCAAGGGTAAATACGTCATTTTCCACCCGAAATTGATCCTATTTGACCTATATGGACTCATATCGTCCTATTCGAAGTGTTAACAACATCTTCCTAGGTGAATACGTCATTTTCTATCCAAAACTAATCCCATTTGACCTATATTCACTCTTATCGTCCGATTCGAAATATTTATAACATGTTCCGGGGTAAATACGTCATTTTCTACCCAAAACTAATCGCATTTGACCTATATTGACTCATATCATCCGATTCGAAGTATTTATAACATGTTCAAGGGTAAATACGTCATTTTCTACCCAAACTTAATCCTATTTGACCTATATTGACTCATATCGTCCATTCGAAGTGTTTAAGTCAATTTATACCCCAAACCTCTCCCGTTTGACCGAGTTTGACTTAAATCAAAGTATTTCAAGACTTTATGACACGTTCAAGGGCAAATACGTCATTTTTTACCCTAAATTGATTCCAAGTGACCAATATTAACTCATATTGTCCCATTCAAAGTGTTTTTGTCATTTTATACCAAGAACCTCTCCCATTTGATCGAGTTTGATTCAAATAGATGTATTCCAAGTGTTTATGACATATTCAAGGTTAAATAGGTCATTTACTACCCAAAATTGATCCTATTTGACTTATATGGACTCGTATCGTCTGATTCCAAATGTTTATGTTATTTTATACAGCAAAACCTCTCCCGTTTGACCCAGTTTGACTCAAATCAATGTATATCAAGTGTTTATGAAATGTTCAAGGGTAAATACGTCATTTTCTTCCCAATTTTGATTTCAATCGACCTATATAGACTCATATCATCCGATTCTAAGTTTTTAGGTCGTTTAATACACACAACCTCACTCGTTTGATTGAGTATGACTCAAATCAATGTATTTCAAGTTTTATGACATGTTCAAGGGTAAATACGTCATTTTCCACCCGAAATTGATCTTATTTGACCTATATGGACTGCTATCGTCCGATTCGAAGTGTTTATAACATGTTCTTGGGTGAATACGTCATTTTCTACCCAAAACTAATCCCATTTGACCTGTATGGACTCATATCGTCCAATTCAACGTGTTTATAACATGTTCAAGGGTAAATACGTCATTTTCTACCCAAACTAAATCCTATTTGACCTATATTGACTCATATCATCCATTCGAAGTGGTTAAGTCATTTTATACCCCAAACCTCTCCCGTTTGACCGAGTTTGACTTAAATTAAAATATTTCAAGACTTTATGACATGTTCAAGGGTAAATTGGTCATTTTTTACCCAAAATTGATCCCAAGTGACCAATATTGACTTATATCATCCCATTCGAAGTGTTTTTGTCATTTTATACCAAGAACCTCTCCCATTTGATCGTGTTTGATTCAAATAGATGTATTGCAAGTGTTTATGACATATTGAAGATTAAATAGGTCATTTTCTACCCAAAATTGATCCTATTTGACCTATATAGACTCGTATCGTCCGATTACGAAATGTTTATGTTATTTTAAACACAATCTCTCTCGTTTGACTGAGTTTTACTCAAATCGATGTATTTCAATTGTTTATGACATGTTCAAGGGTAAATACATCATTTTCCTCCCAAATCTGATCCCATTTGACCTATATAGACTCATATCGCCCGATTCGAAGTTTTTAGGTCATTTAATATACAAAACCTCCCCCGTTTGACCGAGTATGACTCAAATCAAAGTTTTCCAAGTGTTTATGACATGTTCAAGGGTAAATACATCATTTTTTACCCAAAATTGATCCCAAGTGACGAATACTGACTCATATTGTCCCATTCGAAGTGTTTTTATAATTTCATACCCAAAACCTCTCCCATTTGACCAAGTTTGATTCAAATAAATGTATTCCAAGTAATTATGAGATATTCAAGGTTAAATAGGTCATTTTCTACCCAAAATTTATCCTATTTGACCTATATGGACTCGTATCGTCCGATTCGAAATGTTTATGTTATTTACATAAAACCTCTCCCTTTTGACTGAGTTTAACTCAAATCGATGTATTTCAAGTGCTTATGACATGTTCAAGGGTAAATACGTCTTTTTCTTCCCAAAACTGATCTCATTCGACCTAGATAGACTCATATCGTCCGATTCGAAGTTTTTAGGTCATTTAATACACAAAACCTCACCCGTTTGACTAGGTATGACTCAAATCAATGTATTTTTAGTTTTATGACATGTTCAAGGGTAAATACGTCATTTTCCACCCGAAATTGATCTTATTTGACCTATATGGACTGCTATCGTCCGATTCGAAGTGTTTATAACATGTTCTTGGGTGAATACGTCATTTTCTACCCAAAACTAATCCCATTTGACCTGTATGGACTCATATCGTCCAATTCAACGTGTTTATAACATGTTCAAGGGTAAATACGTCATTTTCTACCCAAACTAAATCCTATTTGACCTATATTGACTCATATCATCCATTCGAAGTGGTTAAGTCATTTTATACCCCAAACCTCTCCCGTTTGACCGAGTTTGACTTAAATTAAAATATTTCAAGACTTTATGACATGTTCAAGGGTAAATTGGTCATTTTTTACCCAAAATTGATCCCAAGTGACCAATATTGACTTATATCATCCCATTCGAAGTGTTTTTGTCATTTTATACCAAGAACCTCTCCCATTTGATCGTGTTTGATTCAAATAGATGTATTGCAAGTGTTTATGACATATTGAAGATTAAATAGGTCATTTTCTACCCAAAATTGATCCTATTTGACCTATATAGACTCGTATCGTCCGATTACGAAATGTTTATGTTATTTTAAACACAATCTCTCTCGTTTGACTGAGTTTTACTCAAATCGATGTATTTCAATTGTTTATGACATGTTCAAGGGTAAATACATCATTTTCCTCCCAAATCTGATCCCATTTGACCTATATAGACTCATATCGCCCGATTCGAAGTTTTTAGGTCATTTAATATACAAAACCTCCCCCGTTTGACCGAGTATGACTCAAATCAAAGTTTTCCAAGTGTTTATGACATGTTCAAGGGTAAATACATCATTTTTTACCCAAAATTGATCCCAAGTGACGAATACTGACTCATATTGTCCCATTCGAAGTGTTTTTATAATTTCATACCCAAAACCTCTCCCATTTGACCAAGTTTGATTCAAATAAATGTATTCCAAGTAATTATGAGATATTCAAGGTTAAATAGGTCATTTTCTACCCAAAATTTATCCTATTTGACCTATATGGACTCGTATCGTCCGATTCGAAATGTTTATGTTATTTACATAAAACCTCTCCCTTTTGACTGAGTTTAACTCAAATCGATGTATTTCAAGTGCTTATGACATGTTCAAGGGTAAATACGTCTTTTTCTTCCCAAAACTGATCTCATTCGACCTAGATAGACTCATATCGTCCGATTCGAAGTTTTTAGGTCATTTAATACACAAAACCTCACCCGTTTGACTAGGTATGACTCAAATCAATGTATTTTTAGTTTTATGACATGTTCAAGGGTAAATACGTCATTTTCCACCCGAAATTGATCTTATTTGACCTATATGGACTGCTATCGTCCGATTCGAAGTGTTTATAACATGTTCTTGGGTGAATACGTCATTTTCTACCCAAAACTAATCCCATTTGACCTGTATGGACTCATATCGTCCAATTCAACGTGTTTATAACATGTTCAAGGGTAAATACGTCATTTTCTACCCAAACTAAATCCTATTTGACCTATATTGACTCATCTCATCCATTTGAAGTGTTTAAGTCATTTTATACCCCAAACCTCTCCCGTTTGACCGAATTTGACTGAAATCAAAGTATTTCAAGACTTTATGACATGGTCAAGGGTAAATACGTCATTTTTTACCCAAAATTGATCCTAAGTGACCAATATTGACTCATATCGTCCCATTCGAAGTGTTTTTGTCATTTTATACCAAGAACCTCTACCATTTGACCGAGTTTGATTCAAATAGATGTATTCTAAGTGTTTATGACATGTTTCACGATTAAATAGGTCATTTTCTACCCAAAATTGATCCTATTTGACCTATATTGACTCGTATCATCCGATTCGAAATGTTTATGTTATTTTATACAAAAAACATCTCTCGTTTGACCGAGTTTGACTCAAATCGATGTATTTCAAGTGTTTATGACATGTTCAAGGGTAAATACGTCATTTTCTTCCCAAAACTAATCCCATTTGACCTATATAGACTCATATCGTCCCATTCGAAGTTTTTATGTCATTTAATACACAAAACCTCACCTGTTTGACTGAGTATGACTCAAATCAATGTATTTCATGTTTTATGACATGTTCAAGGGTTAATACGTCATTTTCCACCCGAAATTGATCCTATTTGACCTATATTGACTCATATCGTCCGATTCGAAGTGTTTATAACATGTTTCTGGGTGAATACGTCATTTTCTACCCAAAACTAATCCCATTTGACTTATATTGACTCATATCGTCCGACTCGAAGTGTTTATAACATGTTCAAGGGTAAATACGTCATTTTCTACCCAAACTTAATCCTATTTGACCTATATTGACTCATATCATCCATTGGAAGTGTCTAAGTCATTTTATACCCGAAACCTCTCCCGTTTGACCGAGTTTGACTTAAATCAAAGTATCTCAAGACTTTATGACATGTTCAATGGTAAGTACGTCATTTTTACCCAAAAATAGACCCAAGTGACCAATACTGACTCATATCGTCCCATTCGAATTGTTTTTGTCATTTTATACCAAGAACCTCTCCCATTTGACCGAGTTTGACTCAAATAGATGTATTCCAAGTGTTTATGACATGTTCAAGGTTAAATAGGGCATTTTCTACCCAATATTATCCTGTTTGACCTATATTTACTCGTATCGTCCGATTCAAAATGTTTTATGTTATTTTATACAGAACACCTCTCCTGTTTGACCGAGTTTGACTCAAATCGAAGTATTTCAAGTGTTTATGACATGGTCAAGGGTAAATACTTCATTTTCTTCCCAAAACTGATCCCATTTGTCCTATTTGGACTCATATCGTCCGATTTAAAGTTTTTAGGTCATTTAATACACAAAACCTCTCCCGTTTGACTGAGTGTGACTCAAATCAATGTATTTCAAGTTTTATGACATGTTCAAGGGTAAAAACGTCATTTTCCACCCGAAATTGATCCTATTTGAACTATATGGACTCATATCATCCGATTCGAAGTGTTTATTATATGTTCCTAGGTGAATACGTCTTTTTCTACCCCAAACTAATCCCATTTGACCTATATTGACTCATATCTTCCGATTCGAAGTGTTTATAATTTGTTCAAGGGTAAATACGTCATTTTCTAACCAAACTTAATCCTATTTGACCTATACTGACTCATATCGTCCATTCGAAGTGTTTAAGTCAATTTATACCCCAAACCTCTCCCGTTTGACCGAGTTTGACTTAAATCAAAGTATTTCAAGACTTTATGACACGTTCAAGGGTAAATACGTCATTTTTTACCCTAAATTGATTCCAAGTGACCAATATTAACTCATATTGTCCCATTCAAAGTGTTTTTGTCATTTTATACCAAGAACCTCTCCCATTTGATCGAGTTTGATTCAAATAGATGTATTCCAAGTGTTTATGACATGTTCAAGGTTAAATAGGTCATTTACTACCCAAAATTGATCCTATTTGACTTATATGGACTCGTATCGTCTGATTCCAAATGTTTATGTTATTTTATACAGAAAACCTCTCCCGTTTGACCGAGTTTGACTCAAATCAATGTATTTCAAGTGTTTATGAAATGTTCAAGGGTAAATACGTCATTTTCTTCCCAATATTGATTTCATTCGACCTATATAGACTCATATCATCCGATTCTAAGTTTTTAGGTCGTTTAATACACACAACCTCACCCGTTTGATTGAGTATGACTCAAATCAATGTATTTCAAGTTTTATGACATGTTCAAGGGTAAATACGTCATTTTCCACCCGAAATTGATCTTATTTGACCTATATGGACTGCTATCGTCCGATTCAACGTGTTTATAACATGTTCAAGGGTAAATACGTCATTTTCTTCCCAATATTGATTTCATTCGACCTATATAGACTCATATCATCCGATTCTAAGTTTTTAGGTCGTTTAATACACACAACCTCACCCGTTTGATTGAGTATGACTCAAATCAATGTATTTCAAGTTTTATGACATGTTCAAGGGTAAATACGTCATTTTCCACCCGAAATTGATCTTATTTGTCCTATATGGACTGCTATCGTCCGATTCAACGTGTTTGACTGAGTTTAACTCAAATCGATGTATTTCAAGTGCTTATGACATGTTCAAGGGTAAATACGTCTTTTTCTTCCCAAAATTGATCCTATTTGACCTACATAGACTCATATCGTCCGATTCGAAGTTTTTAGGTCATTTAATACACAAAACCTCACCCGTTTGACTTAGTATGACTCAAATCAATGTATTTTTTGTTTTATGACATGTTCAAGGGTAACTACTTCATTTACCACCCGAAATTGATCCTATTTGACCTATATGGACTCATATCGTCCGATTTGAAGTGTTAATAACATGTTCCAGGGTGAATACGTCATTTTCTTCCCAAAACTAATCCCATTTGACCTATATTGACTCATATCGTCTGATTCGAAGTGTTTATAACATGTTCAAGGGTAAATACGTCATTTTCTACCCAAACTTAATCCTATTTGACCTATATTGACTCATATCGTCCATTTGAAGTGTTTATGTCATTTTATACCCCAAACCTCTCCCGTTTGACCGAGTTTGACATAAATCAAAAAATTTCAAGACTTTATGACATGTTTAAGGGTAAATACGTCATTTAATACACAAATCTTCCCGCGTTTGACTGAGTATGACTCAAATCAATGTTTTCCAAGTGTTTATGACATGTTCATGGGTAAATACGTCATTTTTTAGCCAAAATTGATCCCAAGTGACCAATACTGACTCATATCGTCCCATTCAAAGTGTAATGTCATTTCATACCCAAAACCTATCCCATTTGACCGAGTTTGATTCAAATAGATGTATTCCAAGTGTTTATGACATATTAAAGGTTAAATAGGTCATTTTCTACCCAAAATTGATCCCATTTGACCTATATGGACTCGTAACGTCCGATTCGAAATGTTCATGTTATTTTATACAGAAACCTCTCCCGTTTGACCAAGTTTAACTCAAATCGATGTATTTCAAGTGTTTATGACATGTTTAAAGTTAAATACGTCATTTTCTTCCCAAACGTGATCCCATTCGACCTATATAGACTCATATCGTCTGATTCCAATTTCTTAGGTCATTTAATACACAAAACCTCACCCGTTTGACTGAGTATGACTCAAATCAATGAATTTCAAGTTTTATGACATGTTCAAGGGTAAATACGTCATTTTCCACCCGAATTTGATCCTATTTGATCTATATGGACTCTTATTGTCCGATTCGAAGTGTTTATAACATGTTCGTGGGTGAATATGTCATTTTCTACCAAAAACTAATCCCATTTGACCTATATTGACTCATATCATCCACTTTGAAGGGTTTATAACTTGTTCAAGGGTAAATACGTCATTTTCTACCCAAACTTTATCCTATTTGACCTATATTGACTCATATCGTCCATTTGAAGTGTTTAAGTCATTTTATACCCCAAACCTCTCATGTTTGACCGAATTTGACTTAAATCATAGTATTTCAAGACTTTTTGACATGTTCAAGGGTAAATACATCATTTTCTTAAAAAAACTGATCCCATTGGACCTATATAGACTCATATCATCCGATTCGAAGTTTTTAGGTCATTTAATACACAAAATCTCACCCGTTTGATAGAGTATGACTCAAATCAATGTATTTCAAGTTTTATGACATGTTCAATGGTAAATACGTCATTTTTTACCCAAAATTGATCCCAAGTGACCAATATTGACTCATATCGTCCCATTCAAAGTATTTTTGTCATTTTATACCAAGAACCTCTCCCATTTGACCGAGTTTGATTCAAATAGATGTATTCCAATTGTTTATGACATGTTCAAGGTTAAATAGGTCATTTTCTACCCAAAATTGATCCTATTTGACCTAAATGGACTTGTATCATCCGATTCGAAATGTTTATGTTATTTTTATACACCAAACCTCTCTTGTTTGACCGAGTTTGACTCAAATCGATGTATTTCAAGTGTTTATGACATGGTCAAGGGTAAATACATCATTTTCTACCCAAAATTGATCCTATTTTACCTATATGGACTCATATCGTCTACTTCGAAGTGTTTATAACATGTTCAAGGGTAAATACGTCATTTTCTCCCCAAAACCAATTCCATTTGACCTATATTGTCTCATATCGTCCGTTCGAAGTGTTTAAGTCATTTTTCTACCCAAAACCTCTCCCGTTTGACCGAGTTTGACTAAAATCGATGTATTTCAAGAGTTTATGACATGTTAAACGGTAAATATGTCATTTTTCACCCGAAATTGCTCCTATTTGACTTGTATGGACTCACATCTTCCGATTCGAAGTGTTTAGGTTATTTTATACTGAAAAACTTTCCCATTTTACCGAGTTTGACTCAAATCGATGTATTTCAAGTGTTTATGACATGTTCAAGGGTAAATACATCATTTTCTTTCCAAAAATGATCATATGTGACCTATATTGACTCCTTATCGTCCGTTTGGAAGTGTTTAGTCATTTTATACCCAAAACCTCTCCCGTTTGTTCGAGTTTGACTCAAATCGATGTATTTCAAGTGTTTATGACATGTTCAAGAGTAAATACGTCATTTTCTACCCAAAATTGATCCCATGTGACCTATATTGACTCATATCTTCTTATTAAAAGTGCTTACGTAATTTTATACCTAGATCCTCTCCCAATTGACAGATTTTAACTCAAAACGATGTATTTTAAGTGTTTATGACATGTTTAAGGGTAAATACATAATTTTCTACCTAAAACTAATCTGATTTGATCTATATTGACTCATATCGTCCGATACGAAGTGTTTAAGTCATTTTATACCCAAAATGTCTCCCGTTTGACCGAGTTTGACACAAATCGATGTATTTTGAGTTTTTATTACATTTTCGAGGGTAAATACGTTATTTTCAACCTAAAATTGATTCTATTTAACCTCTATTGACTCATATCGTCCGGTTCGAAGTGTTTAGTTATTTTATACCCAAAACCTTTCTCGTTTGACTCAAATTGATGTATTTCATGTGTTTATGAAATCTTCAAGGGTAAATACGTCATTTTCTACCCAAAAGTGATCCCATGTGACCTATATTGACTCATGTCATCCGATTCAAAGTGTTTCAGTCATTTTATACCTAGAACCTCTCCCATTTGACAAAGCATGACTCAAATCGATGTATGTCAATTGTCTATGACATGTTCAAGGGTAAATACGTCATTTTTTACCCAAAATTGATCCCATGTGAACTATATTGACTCATATCGTTCGATTCAAAGTGTTTCAGTCATTTTATACCCAGAACCTCTCCGATTTGGTAGAGCTTGACTCAAATCGATGTATTTCAAGTGTTTATGACATGTTCAAGGGTAAATACGTCATTTTCTACACAAAATTCATCCCATTTGACCTATATTGACTAATATCGTTTGATTTGAAGTGTTTAAGTCATTTTATACCCAAAACCTCTCCCGTTTAACCGAGTTTGACTCAAATCAATGTATTTCTGGTTTTTATAACATGTTCAATGGTAAATACGTCATTTTCTACCCAAAATTGATCCTATTTGACCTATATTGACTCATATCGTCCTGTTCGAAGTGTTTAGTCATTTTATACCCAAAACCTCTCTTGTTTGACCGAGTTTGACCCAAATCGATGTATTTCAAGCATTTTATGACATGTTTAAGGGTAAATACGTCAATTTCTGCCCATAACTAATCCCATGTGACCTATAATTACACATATCGACGATTCAAAGTGTTTACGTCATTTTATGCCTAGAACCTCTCCTATTTGACAGAGTTTGACTCAAATCGATGTATTTCAAGTGTCTATGACATGTTCGAGAATAAATACGTCATTTTCTACCCAAAATTGATCCCATGTGACCTATATTAACTTATATCGTCCGATTCGAAGTGTTTCAGTCATTTTATACCAAGAACCTCTCCCATTTGACCGAGTTTGACTCAAATCAATGTATTTCAAGTTTTTATAACGTATTGAAGGGTAAATACTTCATTTTCTAATGAAAATTGATCCCATGTGACCTATATAGTCTTATATTGTCCAATTCGAAGTGTTTTAGTCAATTCATACCCAAAACCTCTCCCATTTGAAAGAGCTTGAGTCAAATCAATGTATTTCAAGTGTATATGACATGTTCAAGGGTAAATACGACGTTTTCTTCCCTAAACTAATCCCATGTGACCTTTATTGACTAATATCGTCCGATTCGAAGTGTTTAAGTCATTTTATACCCTAAACCTCTCCCGTTTGTTCGAGTTTGACTCAAATCGATGTATTTCCGGTTTTTATAACATGTTCAAGGGTAAATTTGTCATTTCTAACCAAAATTGATTCTATTTGACCTATATTGACTCATATCGTCCGGTTTGAAGTATTTAATCATTTTATACCCATAACCTCTATTGTTTGACCGAGTTTGACTCAAATCCATGTATTTCAAGTGTTTATGACATGTTTAAGCGTAAATACGTCATTTTTTACTAAAAATCGATCCTATTTGACCTTTATTGACTCATATCGTCAGGTTCGAAGTGTTTTGTGAATTTATACCCAAAACCTCTATTGTTTAACCGAGTTTGACTCAAATCAATGTATTTCAAGTATTTATGACATGTTTAAGGGTAAATACGCCATTTTCTACCCAAAATTGATCCCATGTGACCTATATTTACTCATATCGTCCGATTCAAAGTGTTTTAGTCATTTTTTACCCTAAACCTCTCCCATTTGACAGAGTTTGACTCAAATCGTTGTATTTCAAGTGTCTATGACATGTTCAAGGATAAATACATCATTTTCTACCCAAAATTGATCCCATGTGACCTATATTGACTCATATCATCCAGTTCGAAGTGTTTCAGTCATTTTATACACATAACCTCTCCTATTTGACAGAGCTTGACTCAAATCGATGTATTTCAAGTGTATATGACATGTTCAAGGGTAAATACGTCATTTTCTACCCATAATTGATCCCATGTGACCTATATTGACTCATATCGTCCGATTCGAAGTGTTTCAGTCATTTTATACCCAGAACTTCTCTCATTTGAAAGAGCTTGACTCAAATCAATGTATTCAAGTGTCTATGACATGTTCAAGGGTAAATACGTCATTTTCTACCCAAAAATAATCCCATTTGACCAATATTGACTAATATTGTTTGATTCGAAGTGTTTAAGTCATTTTGTACCCAAAACCTCTCCCATTTAATCGAATTTGACTCAAATAGATGTATTTTAGGTTTTTATGACATGTTCAAGGGTAAATACGTCATTTTCTACCCAAAATATATCCTTTTTGACCTTTATAGACTCATATTGTCCGATTCGAAGTGTTTCAGTCATTTTATACACTGAACCTCTCCTATTTGACAAAGCTTGTGACAGAAATCCTAAAATAATGCATGAGTAAAAGGAGGTTTTGTTGACCCGTTATTTTGAGGATGGGCCGGTGGATAATTATTGGGCCCATGGACCGTTCATTTTGGGTCATGGTTATTCTAGTATTTCCACTTTGGGAAATTAGAATAATAAAATTAATGGTGTTTCATGTAAATAAATAATGATTAATTAAGTAATTAAGTTAATTAGAGTAGGGTGAGTTGGCGTGGGTCCTTGTTGACGTGTGGAGAGAGTTGGAGTGATTTTTGTGTGCTGATTTGTGTGGGGGTCCAAGGTGATTTTTGGGGGGACATTATGAACGTGATTTTGTGTAAAAAGAGGATTATTTTGCTGAAATAATGGCATGGGAAAGAGGGAATATTAGGGGATTTGGGAAAGATTTGATCTGATTTGATTTTAGCTTGATTTAAGGAAGGTATGATCAGATTTGCATATCTTAATATATTCTTTTGAATATAGTTGAAAATGGGATGGAAATAAATCAGATTTTCTGATTTTCTTCTCAAAATCAATTAAGAGATTTGAATCCCTCAAATTAAGGGATTTAATTTAGTTAATTGATTTGTTCCTTAATGTTGGGCGTTTTTATGGCAAGGGGGTTGATTGAGATGATTCTTTTGGGCATAAATAAGGGAATAGCATGGAATTATGGGAGGTTTTGGATGGGTTCTTGACTAGGTGCGTCCAAGGCATTAAAGGAGGGATATTTGCTGATTTTCCTAGTCTAAATGGCATGTTTAATGGAGGGAAAGAAGACTTTGGTGCATAGAAGTTCTCCTTAAGTTATTAGCATGAATTAAGGATTAATTCCTTAAAACTCTCACACATTTTTGGATAGTTTATTTTGACCTTTTTGGACAAATTTAAGGGGAGTTACTAGGGTTTTGTCCACTATAAATAGGAGATGTATGAATGAATGAATAAAGTTTGAATCTTGATATCTTTACTTGCAATATCATGTATTGAGTTGCTTGTGTTTTCCCAAGTTTTTCTTGAAGAATTTGTGAGAGAAGTGAGAGTTCCTTCTTTGCAAATTTTCTTGAATCTAATCATCCAAGTGAGTGTTCCTTGTGTGTAAGATTCATACTAGTAAAAGAGTGAGTGTTCCTCTTTTACATATCTTGATTGTTAGGTGAGTGTTCTCTACTATCAAAACCCTTTGTTTCTCTTCTACTTCTTATCAAAACCATAATTAAACCTATCTAAAGATCCATATCTATTTCTTTCCTTTTCCACCTAAAATACATATACTTTTCTTTCTTAATTTCTAGCCTAAACACATTTCCAAGTCTTTTTCTAAACCCTACGAATCTTTTATTTTTGTTAACCTATTTGTGATCCATTTTGTCTTGTAATTTCTAGTGTTCTTCATTAGATTTTACATCAGCTTGACTCAAATCGATGTATTTCAAACGTATATGACATGTTCAAGGGTAAAAACGTCACTTTCTACCCAAAATTGATCCCATGTGACCTATATTGACTCATAATTTCTTATTAAAAGTGCTTACGTAATTTTATAACTAGATCCTCTCCCATTTGACAGATTTTAACTCAAAACGATGTATTTTAAGTGTTTACGATATGTTTAAGGGTAAATACGTCATTTTATACCCAAAACTAATCCCAGTTGACCTATATTGACTCATATCGTCCGATTTGAAGCGTTTCAGTCATTTTATACCCAGATACTCTCCCATTTGAAAGAGCTTGACTCAAATCAATGTATTTCAAGTATTCGTGACATGTTCAAGGGTAAATACGTCATTTTTCTACCCAAAACTGATCTCACTTGACCTATATTGACTAATATCGTCCGATTTGAAGTGTTTAAGTCATTTTATACCCAAAACCTCTCTCGTTTTATCGAATTTGACTCAAATCGATGTATTTCAGGTTTTTATAACATGTTCAACGGTAAATACCTCATTTTCTACCCAAAATTGATCATATTTAACCTATATTGACTCATATCGTACTATTCGAAGTGTTTAGTCATTTTATATGCAAAACCTCTCCCGTTTGATCGAGTTTCAATCAAATCAATGTATTTCAAGTGTTTATGACATGTTTAAGGTTAAATACGTCATTGTCTACCCAAAATTGATCCCATGTGACCTATGTTGACACATATCATCCGATTCAAAGTGTTTACGTCATTTTATACCTAGAACCTCTCCCATTTGAATGAGTGATGTGTAAGCAAGATGAGAAACTTGTTTACAAATGATCGGGAAGGTGTGTTAAGAAAGTTTAGGGGAACTCTCACCCTTAACTTGAGGATATAACAGTGAGGAACAGTCACTCACGTGTTTGGACGTAGTAGTGATTAGGGAACTCTCACCTATTCGACAGCTACAAGTTTAAGTTTTAGGAACTCTCACTATAACACAAACTCTTCAAATTGAGGTAACTCTCAAATTTGGAAAATAAACTTGACTAGCACAAGCCAAATTCGTATCATACACTTGTGTGTTTTGGCAAAATTCTGGAATGCCTTTCATTGATTATTAGCACGCTATTTATAGCTTTTCGTACATCAGACTTAGCTAAAACAAACAATAAAACAGAAAGCTGAAACTAAGGGTAGATTAAGTGGCTCATAACCGTCCAACATAATCCCCATAACAACTCATTATTTCTCTAACTAATAAAGCTTAAAACAAGGGAAGAATAGCTTAATATAAGGGAAGAAACGTTCAGCACATTGACCCCAATTGCTGTTCAAATTCTTCCTTCAAAGTCGCCTTGAAATGCGCCAAATCGTTCAGCAAATTGACTTCAAATTGCTGTTCAAATTCGTCCTCCAAAGTAGCCTTGAAATGCGCTTTTTAAGCCTTCATTTAAGCTCTTTTATTTCGAAATTAAACCAGCTAGAAATGCCCCTTAAAGTCTGCATTAAATCAACCTATATTCCCCCATTATTGAGGTAATTAGTTACGCTCAATACGGTGCAACCATTTGAGGACTTATATGGGCCGTGCACGCCAAAATCCCTAAGAGTAGTATTGAGGAGAGACTTGGACAAAATCAACTCCCTAACGTTCGACTCTTGGACTGGAATATTCGCACCTTGACCATTCTGGTCATCCTCCCCTTCTTCAAAGGGAATTGCCCTCAATTCTTCATCGTTATAGTACGGTGCTAGATCCCCCACATTGAATGTGCTTGAGACGCCGTACTTTCTTCCCAAATCTACCTTGTAGGCATTGTCATTGATCTTTTTCACTATCTCAAATGGACCCTCGGCTCGTGGCATGAGCTTGTTCTTCCTTTGATTGGGAAATCTCTCCTTCCTCATGTAGATCCATACTAAGTCACCAACTTCAAAACGTTTCACATTTTTGACTCTCTTGTTGGCTTGCTTTTTATAGATTTCATTAGCCTTCTCGATGTTCTTCCTCACTTCTTTGTGGATTTTCACCATGAACTCGGCTTGTTCCTTGGCACCTCCATGCACGAACTTATCTTGAGGCAAAGCTATGAGATCAATTGGAACATAGGGATTAGAACCATAGACTACTTCAAAAGGAGAATACTTTGTAGTAGCGCTAGGAGTTCTATTGTAAGCAAACTCGGCATGAGCGAGTTTAGCATCCCAATCTTTGGTGCTCTTACTAACCAAGGTTCTAAGCAAAGAACCTAGTACCCTATTCACCACCTCGGTTTGGCCATCGGTTTGGGGGTGATGTGAGGTAGAAAACAGCAACTTGGTTCCCATAAGACGCCACAAAGACTTCCAAAAATGACTTTGAAACTTTGTATCCCGATCTGAAACAATGGTGCGTGGGACTCCATGGAAACGAACAATCCCATCAAAATATAGTTTTGCCACCTTCATAGCATCCTCGGTTTTATGACAAGGGATAAAGTGAGCCATTTTTGAAAAACGATCAACTACCACCATGATTGAGTCCTTACCTCTTTGAGTTCTAGGTAAAGCCACAATGAAATCCATGCTTATGTCTTCCCAAGGTCTCTCCGGAATTGGCAATGGCTTGTAAAGACCTTTGTGAAACACCATCTTTGCCCTTTGACAAGTAGAGCAACGCGCTACAACATGGTGAACAGTAGATAGCATGTTAGGCCAATAAAAGTGAGCTTGAAGAAGCTCCATAGTTTTTTGAACTCCGAAATGGCCTGCTAGACCTCCTCCATGCGCTTCATGAATCAACAAGCTTCGAATTGGACATTTAGGAATGCATAACCTATTTCCCTTAAAAAGAAAATCATTTTGTAAGGAAAATAATTCATAACTTCCCTTCACGCATTTCTCCAAAATGACCTTGAAATCATCATCTTCCTTGTAGTATTCTTTTATTAATTCGAACCCAAGGACTTTCGCCTCGACGACTCCAAGTAAAGTATGCCTTCGAGATAAGGCATCCGCAACAACATTCGCCTTTCCACTTTTGTACTTTGATGAGAAGTTAAATGTTTGCAAGAATTCCACCCACTTTGCATGTCTCGAATTCAACTTCTTTTGGCCATGGATGAATCTCAAAGATTCATGGTCAGAATGAAGTATGAATGGTTGTGGTCTCAAGTAATGCGACCAATGATCCAAAGCTCGCACCATTGCATAGAACTCCTTGTCATAGGTGGAATAATTCAGCTTGCCTTGGCTCAATTTCTCACTAAAGTAGGCAATAGGACGCCCTTCTTGAATCAACACGGCACCAATCCCCTTTCCGCTTGCATCACACTCAACTTCAAATGGTTTTGAAAAATCTGGAAGTGCTAGGACAGGTGTATTGCACATCTTCTCTTTGATCACTTCAAACGCCCTTTGAGCTTGAGGAGTCCACTCAAATGAGCCCTTCTTTGTGCACTCGGTGATAGGGGCCATTAGAGTGCTAAAATTGCGAATGAACCTCCTATAAAAGGAAGCTAATCCATGGAAAGAACGGACCTCCGTGAGTGTCTTTGGGCTAGGCCATGATTGAATAGCCTCAATCTTGCTAGGATCAACTTTCACACCTTCTCCTGAAATAATGTAACCAAGAAAAGTGACCTCATATAGCATAAAATTACATTTTTCAAGTTTTCCATACAATTTTTGTTCTCTCAAAACCGTGAAAACTTTAAATAAATGTATCAAATGTTCGTCCCCACTTTTGCTATAAATAAGGATATCATCAAGGTACACCACCACGAACTTTCCAAGGAAAGGCCGCAACACTTCGTTCATCAACCTCATGAAAGTGCTAGGTGCGTTGGTGAGTCCAAATGGCATCACGAGCCACTCATACAAACCGTGCTTGGTTTTGAAAGCGGTCTTCCATTCATCTCCTTCTCTCATCCGAATTTGATGATAACCACTTCTCAAATCAACCTTTGAAAACCACTTCGAGCCGCTCAGTTCATCAAGCATATCATCTAGTCTTGGAATTGGAAACCTTTACTTGATAGTAATATTGTTAACAGCCCTACTATCAATACACATACGCCATGTACCATCCTTTTTAGGGACCAAAAGAGCAGGAACAACACACGGACTCATAGACTCACGTACATACCCCATACTCATCAACTCCTCAATTTGTCGTTGCAATTCCTTAGTTTCCAAGGGATTACACCTATAGGCAGGTTTGTTAGGTAAAGGAGCACCGGGAATGAGGTCAATCTGATGTTCAATTCCCCTCAAAGGTGGTAGCCCTTTAGGTAACTCATCGGGAAAAACATCCTCAAAATCCTTAATCAATTGAGCCAATTTGGGGTTTTGACTCACAAAATTCTCGTGGACCTCTTTAGAGTACAACAAATATAATTCATCCTTACCATCAATTTCCCTTTCAAATTCCTTAAAGGTAAGCAATGACACCTCCTTTGATTGTTTAGGATTTTGTGAAAATCGTGGGGGTGGTAAAGGGTGCAACTTTTTTTGTTTTCCTTGGTGAGTTATAGTGTAAGTGTTATGGTACCCATCATGTTGAGATTTTCGATCAGTTTGCCAAGGTCTACCAAGCAAAACGTGAGAAGCATCCATAGACACAACATCACACAGTTGAGTATCATGATAAGACCCAATAGAAAAACTAACCATGCATTGTTTCCTAACCCCCGTGCTAGAACTAGAGTCCAACCAACTCAACTTGTAAGGATGTGGGTGATTTGTAGTTGTAAGACCAAGTCTAGTTATCAAGGTTTTGGAAACTGTGTTTGCCTCACTACCACTATCAACGATTAAATCACATACCTCGTCTTTAATCTTGCACTTGGTAATGAAAACATGTTGTCTTTACGGTGCTAAGGGTTCCTCAACGTGAGCTTGCAACACCCTCCTCACAACCAGATTTGTTTTGGTCTCTTCTTCGGGGAAACATTGCTCTTCCTCCTCGTCCCCTTTAGTAGAATTCACGTCCTCCACTTCTTCAACCTCGAAATCCTCCCAATTGATAGTTTGGTTAGCAATAAGCTTTACCTCTTGCATGGTCAAAGCTCTTGAATTTGGACAATCCTTCTTAAAGTGACCCCTTCCTCCGCACTTGTAACAAACAATGTCACTTATTTTGAAATCTTTCTTGTCCTTCTTAGGTGGATCGTTGGCTTTGATAAAAGAAGAACCATCCTTGACAGGGAAGGTTGGTCTTCGTGTCACTTGAGGGGTGACATTCGACTTCTTCTTCTTCCTTTTCGAATCAAACTTGATCACAAGTTTGCAAGCTTCAGCGAAGGTTAAATTGGTGTAACCTTCAAGTTTGTCTTGCAACTCTGGATCCAACCCAGCCACGAAACGTCCCATCTTGAGTTCTTCATTCTCCGTGATTTCACACACGATAGAAAGTCTGTCAAACTCTTTGATGTAGTCCTCAACCGATTCTCCATTTTGTTGCAAAGTGCTCCACTTCACATATTGACTTTGCTTGTAATTGTGAGGAATAAAACGATCCCTCATCCTCTTCTTCAACTTGCTCCAAGTAGAAATGGTTGCCTTACCCTTAAGAGTACGCCCCCTTTGTTCTCCTTGTAGCCAATTATCTCCATAGCCTTTCAACTTCACCTTGGCTATCTTGTATTTTTGGAACTCCTCTTGAATGTCCTTGTAATCGAAGTACCTCTCCAAGGATTTCTCCCATTCCAAGTACTTTTCTGGATCAAGTGTCCCATCAAAGGAAGGGACGTCCACTTTGAGACTCCTATCTTCCCTCCTAGGTGGAGGGTCTTCGCCTTGATCTCTCCTATCATGCTCGTTCATGAGCCTTGCCATCAAGACAGCAAGGTTCCCTTGTAGATTGGCGTTGGTTTCGGCCAACCTCTCTTGACTAGCAATGGATCGATTAAGAGCTTCCAAAGCTGTCCTCAAGTCTTGATTCTCTCCCATGGTATGTAGGTATTCGACCCCTTTGGAAAAATTTAAGGAAATTTTCCCCCTACCTGACGCGCCAAATGATGTGTAAGCAAGATGAGAAACTTGTTTACAAATGATCGGGAAGGTGTGTTAAGAAAGTTTAGGGGAACTCTCACCCTTAACTTGAGGATATAACAGTGAGGAACACTCACTCACGTGTTTGGACGTAGTAGTGATTAGGGAACTCTCACCTATTCGACAGCTACAAGTTTAAGTTTTAGGAACTCTCACTATAACACAAACTCTTCAAATTGAGGTAACTCTCAAATTTGGAAAATAAACTTGACTAGCACAAGCCAAATTCGTATCATACACTTGTGTGTTTTGGCAAAATTCTGGAATGCCTTTCATTGATTATTAGCACGCTATTTATAGCTTTTCGTACATCAGACTTAGCTAAAACAAACAATAAAACAGAAAGCTGAAACTAAGGGTAGATTAAGTGGCTCATAACCGTCCAACATAATCCCCATAACAACTCATTATTTCTCTAACTAATAAAGCTTAAAACAAGGGAAGAATAGCTTAAAATAAGGGAAGAAACGTTCAGCACATTGACCCCAATTGCTGTTCAAATTCTTCCTTCAAAGTTGCCTTGAAATGCGCCAAATCGTTCAGCAAATTGACTTCAAATTGCTGTTCAAATTCGTCCTCCAAAGTAGCCTTGAAATGCGCTTTTTAAGCCTTCATTTAAGCTCTTTTATTTCGAAATTAAACCAGCTAGAAACGCCCCTTAAAGTCTGCATTAAATCAACCTATATTCCCCCATTATTGAGGTAATTAGTTACGCTCAATACGGTGCAACCATTTGAGGACTTATATGGGCCGTGCACGCCAAAATCCCTAAGAGTAGTATTGAGGAGAGACTTGGACAAAATCAACTCCCTAACGTTCAACTCTTGGACTGGAATATTCGCACCTTGACCATTCTGGTCAATGAGTTTGACTCAAATCGATGTATTTCAAGTGTTTATGACATGTTTAAGGGCAAATACATCATTTTTTACCCAAAACTAATCCCATTTGACCTATATTGACTCATATCGTCCGATTCAAAGTGTTTAAGTCATTTTATACCCAAAACCTCTCTCGTTTGACTGAGTTTGACTCAAATTAATGTATTTCAGGTTTTTATAACATGTTTAAGGGTAAATACGTCATTTTCTACCCAAAATTAATCCTATTTGACCTATATTGACTCATGTCGTCCTATTTGAAGTGTTTAGTCATTTTATACCCAAAACCTCTCTTGTTTGACCAGGTTTAACTCAAATCGTTGTATTTTAAACGTTTATGACATGTTGAAGGGTAAATACGTTATTGTCTACCCAAAAGTGATCCCATGTGACTTATATTGACTAGTATTGTGTGATTCAAAGTGCTTATCTCATTTTATACCCAGAACCTCTCCCATTTGACAAAGTTTAACTCAAATTGATCTGTTTCAAGTTTTTATGATATATTTAAGGGTAAATACATCATTTTCCACCCAAAACTGATCCAATTTGACCTATATTGATTAATATCATCCGATTCAAAGTGTTTAAGTCATTTTAGACCAAAAACCTCTCCCGTTTGACCGAGTTTGACTCGAATATATGTATTCCAAGTGTTTATGACATGTTCAACAGTAAATACATAATTTTCTACCCGAAATTGATCTTATTTGACCTATATGGACTAATATCGTCCGATTCAAAGTGTTTAGGTTATTTTATACACAAAACATCTCCGGTTTGACTGTGTTTGACTTAAATCGATTTATTTAAAGAGTTTATGTCATGTTCAAGGGTAAATACGTCATTTTTTACCCAAAATTGATTCCATGTTACCTATATTAATTCATATCGTCCGATTTGAAGTATTTTTGTCATTTTATACCCAAATCCTCTCCCATTTGACCGAGTTTGACTCAAATCGATGTATTCCAAGTGATTATGACATGTTCAAGGGTAAATACGTCATTTTTTACCCAAATTTGATCCTATTTGACCTTTATTGACTCATATCGCCCGGTTCGAAGTGTTTAGTCATTTTATACCCAAATCCTCTATTTTTGGACCGAGTTTGACTCAAATCAATGTATTTGAAGTGTTTATGACATGTTCAAGGGTAAATACGACATTTTCTTCCCAAAGTTGACCCTATTTGACCTATATTGACTCATATCGTCCGATTCCAAGTTATTTGGTCAATTAATACACAAAACCTCACCCGTTTGATTAAATTTGACTCAATTCAATGTATTTCAAGTGTTATGACATGTTTAAGGGTAAATACGTCATTTTATACCCAGAACCTATCCCATTTGACAAAGCTTGACATAAATCGATGTATTTCAAGTGTGGAAAATAGGCGAGGTAATACCCTTTCCGGCTCGTTTCCCTTAAAAGTCACAAACATCGATTGAAAACTTAGTGAAATGCTTCTAAGGCTCATTCTCAATGCATGAACACTTATAACTAGGCTATATTAGTATGTTAGTGCAAGTTATATGTTACTGTGATAAGAAATTGGAAAAATAGGCAAGGTAGAACCCTTTCCGGCCCCCTTTCCCTTGAAAGTGACGAACATCGATTGAAAACTTAGTGAATTTCTTCTAAGGCTTGTTTTCAATTAATGAACACTTGTAACTAGGCTATATTGGTATGATAGTGCAAGTTCTAGGTTAGTGTGATAAGAAATTGGAAAAATAGGCGAGGTATAACCCTTTTCGGCCCCTTTTCCCTTGAAAGTCACAAACATTGATTGAAAACTTAGTGAAATGCTTCTAAGGCCCGTTTTCAATGAATGAACACTTGTAACTAGGCTATATTGGTATGTTAGTGCATGTTATAGGTTAGTGTGATAAGAAATTTGAAAAATTGGCGAGGTAGAACCCTTTCCGGCCCCCTTTCCCTTGAAAGTCATGAACATCGATTGAAAACTTAGTGAAATGCTTCTAAGGCTCGTTTACAATGCATGAACACTTGTAACTAGGCTATATTGGTATGTTAGTGCAAGTTATAGGTTAGTGTGATAAGAAATTTGAAAAATTGGCGAGGTGAAACCCTTTCCGGCCCCCTTTCCTTTGAAAGTCATGAACATCGATTGAAAACTTAGTGAAATGCTTCTAAGGCTCATTTTCAATGCATGAACACTTGGAAATAGGCTTTATTGGTTTGTTAGTGCAAGTTATTGGTTAGTGTGTGTTGTAAAATCCAAAATAGTCGATTTTTCATCTGAACCATTTTAGACTTCATTGGTAATAAGTGATGGGAATTCTGATATTTCATCTAATGCTAATGGCGCCATAAAGGAGATCTTTTTAGCTAAATCCTTTGAGGAAAAATGGGGTGGTCCATTTTTGGTTGCATGGACCGTTGATTACTAATGCAAGGGTATTCTAGTCTTTTCACCTTGGGAAACTAGAATAAGGCGTTGAAGGAATTTTGTGTAAAATAAATAAAAAAAATGTTTTCTTATTTTAATTAATTAATCTGGTTTTAAACTAGTTAATTAATTAAAGGTAGTTAGTTAGTTAGTTAAAGGAGTTGGGTAATAATTGGTTTAACAAAATCAGATTGGCGTGTGGATTTGATGGGTTTGTTGATGAGGAATGGCATTTAAATGGGAAGATTTGTTGCTATTTTATGCATGGCATGATCAAGGGGCAATTAGGAATAAGTAGGGACGTTTTTTCCTTAGAGGGGATATGCTAAGTTGGAATTTGCATGGAAATGGAAGTAAGCTGACCAGATTTGGGTGTGGGACCATTAAGGGGATTTAGGGAGATTAAATTTCGTTCAATTAAGTGTTAATTGGGGAGATTTAGTTGCTAAATTAGGCATGGAGATAAGGGAAAGATATGGGTTGGAAAAATCAGATTTGATTCTTGCATGAATTAAGGAAAGATCTTGACTGATTTGATTCTTGCATGATTTAAGGAAAGATTTGGACTTATTTTATTCCCTTTTAATAGATGGAATTTTTGGTGAGAATTATGGGTAAATTGAAGCCATAAATTAGGGGATTTGAGAAAGATTTGATTTGATTTGATTTTAACTTGATTTAAGGAAGGTATGATCAGATTTGCATATCTTAAGATATTCTTTTGAATATGGTCGAAAAGGGGACGGAAATAAATCAGATTTTTTGATTTTCTTCTCAAAATCAATTAAGAGATTTAAATCCCTTAAATTAAGGGATTTAATTTAGTTAATTGATTTGTTCCTTAATGTGGGCATTTTTATGATAAGGGGGTTGATTGAGCTGATTCTTTTGGGCATAAATAAGGGAATAACATGGAATTATGGGAGGTTTTGGATGGGTTCTTGATGCGTGCATCAATGTGAATGACGAGCATGTTGAAGAATTATTCCAAGAAAGTCAAGAAAGCATGAATCTATACTTGGAAGCTTCTTCAATAGGTCAAACTTACTATCGGGGGCATCAAGACAAAGCCACGCTTTGTATGGTGGCGTTCTTGGGAGTTCTTGAAGCTTCTTAATAGTTCTGTAAGGTTCTTTAAAAGCTTTCTTAGATTTTTGTCTACAAGTTTTTACCTTTCACTTGAAAGGGTTTTTCTTGGTTTAGACCCTAGGTTTCTTTATTTTCTTTATGTTCTTGATTATTTTGTACATGTGAGTAAGTTAGCGTAGTTCATTAAGTTGGAGAACCGTGTAACGTTACTTGGCGCACAAGGTTAAGTTAGGTTTCCTATTTCAAGAGGGATTCCTACTCAAAATTGAAAGTGGCGGCTGCTTGGAGATCAAGGCAAAGTGGAAGAGTTTTACTCAAGCTAGAACTCTAATATGCTTAGAAAAAGTAGGAGTTTTACTCAAGCTAGAACTCTAATGTATTTAGAAAAAGTAGGAGTTTTACTCAAGTTAGAACTCTAATATGCTTAGGAAAAAGAAGGAGTTTTATTCTAGTTAGAGTTCTAATAGTCTTAGGAAAGGATTGCTATAAATACTCCATGTAATTCACGAATTCATTCATTCATTCACGATTTGAGCAATACAAAACACATATATTTTTGAGTGATATTTTGGTTGGATTGCCTAAATATTTCTTTGGCTAACTTGCGAGTTGGTTGCTGTTTTGGGTGTTTTAGTTAAAACATTCATTGGTTTGATTAATTAGGTGGACTCTTAATTAATTAAACTCAGTTCTTGCCTAGTTCTTGGTGATTTATCTATATAGGACGAAGCTTAGAACATATCCTTGTGATAACTTGGTTTTCGGATCAAGAATCACATCAGTTCTTGACTAGGTGTGTCCAAGGCATTAAAGGAGGGATATTTGCTGATTTTCCTAGTCTAAATGGCATGTTTAATGGAGGGAAAGAAGACCTTGGTGCATGGAAGTTCTCCTTAAGTTATTAGCATGAATTAAGGATTAATTCCTTAAAACTCTCACACATTTTTGGATAGTTTATTTTGACCTTTTTGGATAAATTTAAAAGGAGAGTTACTAGGGTTTTGTTCACTATAAATAAGAGATGTATGTTTGTGTTTGGAATGAATGAATGAATGAATAAAGTTTAAATCTTGATATCTTTACTTGCAATATCATGTATTGCTTGTGTTTTTCTAAGTTTTACCTTGAAGAATTTGAGTGTGAAGTTGAGTGTTCCTTCCATCCAAATTTCAGTAAATCAATCCACAAGTTGAGTGTTCCTTGTTGAGAGATTTACATCTAGTAAAGAAGTGAGTGTTCCTTCTTTACATATCCTATGAGTATAGGTGAGTGTTCCCTATTTCCTAACCTTTCTTTTCTCCTCTACTTTCTATCAAAATCTGTCCATTTTCATTTCTAAAATCCCACACAAACTTCTATCCATTTTCTTGTTAAAACCACATCATTTCTTTTCCTTTTAAAAACCTAAACACATTAATCTTTTAGTCCATATTATCCACGAAATTACATACCTATCCTAGCCTATTTTCGTGCATAATTCACACTTAAAGCCTACGCATTTCATCATATAAATCAAAGCAAAATTTTTGTCCAATTTGAGAACCATTTGTCCTAGTGAATTCTAGTGTCTCTCACTAGATTTTACATTAGTGTGATAAGAAATTTGAAAAATAGGCGAGGTAGAACCCTTTCCGGCCCCCTTTCCCTTGAAAGTCACGAACATCAATTGAAAACTTAGTGAAATGCTTCTAAGGCTCGTTTTCAATGCATGGACACTTGTAACTAGGCTATATTGGTATGTTAGTGCAACTTATAGGTTAGTGTGATAATAAATTTGAAAAATTGACAAGGTAGAACCCTTTCCGGCCCCCTTTTCCCTGAAAGTAACGAACATCGATTGAAAACTTAGTGCAATGCTTCTAAGGTTCATTTTCAATGCATGAGCACTTGTAACTAGGCTATATTGGTATATTAGTGAAAGTTCTAGGTTATTTTGGTAAGAAATTTGAAAAATAGGCGAGGTAGAACCCTTTCCGGCCCCGTTTCCCTTGAAAGTCACGAACATCGATTGAAAACTTAGTGAAAATCTTCTAAGGTTCGTTTTCAATGCATGAACACTTGTAACTAGGCTATATTGGTATTTTAGTGTAAGTTATAGGTTAGTGTGATAGGAAATTGGAAAAATAGGCGAGGTAGAACCCTTTTCGGCCCCCTTTCCCTTAAAAGTCACGAACATCGATTAAAAACTTAGTGAAAATCTTCTAAGGTTTGTTTTCAATGCATGAACACTTGTAACTAGGCTATATTGGTAATTTAGTGTAAGTTATAGGTTAGTGTGATAAGAAATTGGAAAAATAGACATGGTAGAACCCTTTTCGGCCCCCTTTCCCTTAAAAGTCACGAACATCGATTGAAAACTTAGTGAAAATCTTCTAAGGTTTGTTTTCAATGCATGAACACTTGTAACTAGGCTATATTGGTAATTTAGTGTAAGTTATAGGTTAGTATGATAAGAAATTGGAAAAATAGACATGGTAGAACCCTTTCCGGCCCTCTTACTCAAGAAAGTAACAAACATCGATTGAAAACTTAGTGAAATGCTTCTAAGGCTCATTTTCAACGCATGAACACTTGTACCTAGGCTATATTGGTATGTTAGTGCAAGTTATAGGTTAGTGTGATAAGAAATTGGAAAAATAGGCGAGGTAGAACCCTTTCCGGCCCCCTTTCCCTTGAAAGTAATGAACATCGATTGAAAACTTAGTGAATTGCTTCTAAGCCTCATTTTCCATTCATAAACACTTGAAACTAGGCTATATTTGTATTTTAGTGCAAGTAATAGGTTAGTGTGATAAGAAATTTGAAAAATAGGCGAGGTAGAACCCTTTCCGGCCCCTTTTCCCTTGAAAGTCACAAACATCGATTGAAAACTTAGTGAAATGCTTCTAAGGCTCGTTTTCAATGCATGAACACTTGTAACTAGGCTATATTGGTATGTTAGTGTGCGTTCTAGGCTGGTGTGATAAGAGTTTTGAAAAATAGGCGAGGCAAAACCCTTTCCGGCCCCTTTTCCCTTGAAAGTCACAAACATCGATTGAAAACTTAGTGAAATGCTTCTAAGGCTCGTTTTTAATCCATGAACACTTGTAACTAGGCTATATTGGTATGTTAGTGCAAGTTATAGGTTAGTTTGATAAGAAATGTGGAAAATAGACCAGGTAGAACCCTTTCCGGCGCCTTTCAATTGAAAATCACAAATATTGTCCCAAAACTTTGTGAAATGCTTCTAAGGCTCGTTTTCAATGCATGAACACTTGTAACAAGGCTATATTCATATGGTAGTGAAAGTTATAGGCTAGTGGGATAAGAAATATGTAAAGTAAGTGAGGTAGAACCCTTTTCGGCCCCCTTTCCTTTGAAAATCACGAACATCGTTCCAAAACTTGGTGAAATGCTCCTCAGGGTCGTTTTGAATGCATGAACACTTCTAACTAAGCTATATTGGTAGGTTAGTGAGAGTTATACATTATTTTTATAAGAAATTTGAAAAATAGGCGAGGTAGAACCCTTTCCGGCCCCCGTTCCCTTGAAAATCACGAACATCGTCTGAGAACTTAGGGAAATGCTTCTAAGGCTCGTTTTTAATGCATGACCACTTGTAAATAGGCTATATTGGTATGTTATTGCAAGTTATATGTTATTTTGATTAGAGTATTTGAAAAATAGATGAGGTAAAACCCTTTTCGGCCCCCTTTCCCTTGAAAATCACAAACATCATCCCAAAACTTGGTGAAATGCTTCTAAGGCTCGTTTTTAATGCATGAACACTTCTAACTAGGCTATATTGGTATGTTAGTGTGAGTTCTAGGCTGGTGTGATAAGAGTTTTGAAAAATAGGGGAGGTAGAACCCTTTTCAACTCCCTTTCCTATGAAAATCACTAACATCGTCCAAAAACTTGGTGAAATGCCTCTAAGGTTCGTTTTCAATGCATGAACACTTGTAACTAGGCTCTATTGGTACATTAGGGCAAGTTATAGGTTAGGTTGATAAGAAATGTAGAAAATAGGCGACGTAGAACCCTTTCCGGCGCCTTTCAATTGAAAATCACGAATATTGTCCCAAAACTTTGTGAAATGCTTCTAAGGCTCGTTTTCAATGCATGAACACTTGTAACCTAGGCTATATTAGAATGGTAGTGCCAGTTCTAGGCTAGGGTGATAAGAAATTTGAAAAATAAGCGAGGTAGAACCCTTTTCGGCCCCCTTTCCCTTGAAAATCACGAACATCGTCCCAAAACATAGTAAAATGCTTCTAAGGCTCGTTTTCAATGCTTGAATACTTGTAGCTAGGCTATATTGGTATGTTAGTGCAAGTTATAGGTTAGTTTGATAAGAAATGTGGAAAATAGGCAAGGTAAAACCCATTCCGGCCCCCTTTCAATTTAAAATCACGAACATCGTCCGAAAACTTAGTGAAATGCTTCTAAGGGTCGTTTTCAATGCATGAACACTTGTAACTAGGCTATATTGGTATGGTAGTGCAAGTTATAGGCTAGTGAGATAAGGAATTTTAAAAATAGGCGAGGTAGAAACTTTTTCGGCCCACTTTCCCTTGAAAATCACGAACATCGTCCTAATACTTAGTGAAATGCTACTAAGTCTCTTTTTCAATGCATGAACACTTGTAACTAGGCTATATTGGTCTTAGTGCAAGTTATATGTTAGTTTTATAAGAAATTTGAAAAATAGGCGAGGTAGAACCCTTTCCGGCCCCCGTTCCCTTGAAAATCTTCCGAAAACTTAGTTAAATGCTGACCAAAGTGGTCAAGGTGCGAATATTCCAGTCCAAGAGTCGAACGTTAGGAAGTTGATTTTGTCCAAGTCTCTCCTCAATACTACTCACACGGATTTTGGCGTGCACGGCCCATATAAGTCCTCAAATGGTTGCACCATATTGAGCGTAACTAATTACCTCAATAATAGGGGAATATAGGTTGATTTAATGCAGACTTTAGGGAGAATTTCAAGCTGGTTTAATTTCGAAATAAAGGAGCTTGAATGAAGACTTAAAAGGCGCATTTCAAGGCTACTTTGGAGGACGAATTTGAACAGCAATTTGAAATCAATTTGCTGAACGTTTTGGCGCATTTCAAGGCTATTTTAAAGGAAGAATTTGAACAGCAATTGGAGTCAATTTGCTGAACGTTTCCTCCCTTATTTTAAGCTATTCTTCCCTTGTTTTAAGCTCTATTAGTTAGAGGAATAATTAGTTGTAATGGGGATTATGTTGGACGGTTATGAGCCACCTAATCTACCCTTATTTTCAGCTTTCTGTTTTATTGTTTGTTTTAGCTAAGTATGATGTACGAAAAGCTATAAATAGCGTGCTAATGTTCAATAAAAGGCATTCCAGAATTTTGCCCTAAACACACGAGTGTATAATCCGAATTTGGCTTGTGCTAGTCAAGTTTATTTTCCAAATTTGAGAGTTCTCTCAATTTGAAGAGTTTGTGTTTTAGTGAGAGTTCCTAAAGCTTAAACTTGTAGTTGTCGAATAGGTGAGAGTTCCCTAATCACTACTACGCCCAAACACGTGAGTGAGTGTTCCTCACTGTTATATCCTCAAGTTAAGGGTGAGAGTTCCCCTAAACTTTCTTAACACACGTTCCCGATCATTTGTAATCAAGTTTCTCACCTTGCTTACACCATTTGGCGCGCCAGATAGGGGGAGAGTTTTCTTAAATTCTTCCAAAGGGGGTCGAATACCTACATACCATGGGAGAGAATCAAGACTTGAGGACAGCTTTGGAAGCTCTTAATCGATCCATTGCTAGTCAAGAGAGGTTGGCCGAAACCAACGCCAATCTACAAGGGAACCTTGCTGCCTTGATGGCAAGGCTCATGAACGAGCATGATAGGAGAGATCAAGGCGAAGACCCTCCACCTAGGAGGGAAGATAGGAGTCTCAAAGTGGACGTCCCTGCCTTTGATGGGACACTTGATCCAGAAAAGTACTTGGAATGGGAGAAATACTTGGAGAGGTACTTCGACTACAAGGATATTCAAGAGGAGTTCCAAAAATACAAGATAGCCAAGGTGAAGTTGAAAGGCTATGGAGATAATTGGCTACAAGGAGAGCAAAGGGGGCGTACTCTTAAGGGTAAGGCAACCATTGCTACTTGGAGCAAGTTGAAGAAGAGGATGAGGGATCGTTTTATTCCTCACAATTACAAGCAAAGTCAATATGTGAAGTGGAGCACTTTGCACCAAAATGGAGAATCGGCTGAGGACTACATCAAAGAGTTTGATAGACTTTCTATCGTGTGTGAAATCATGGAGAATGAAGAACTCAAGATGGGACGTTTCATGGCTGGGTTGGATCAAGAGTTGCAATACAAACTTGAAGGTTACACCAATTTGACCTTTACTGAAGCTTGCAAACTTGTGATCAAGTTTGAATCGAAAAGGAAGAAGAAGAAGCCGTTCGTCACCCCTCAAGTGACACGAAGACCAACCTTCCCTGTCAAGGATGGTTCTTCTTTTGTCAAAGCCAACGATCCACCTAAGAAGGACAAGAGAGATTTCAAAATAAGTGACATTGTTTGTTACAAGTGCGGAGGAAGGGGTCATTTTAAGAAGGATTGTCCAAATTCAAGAGCTTTGACCATGCAAGAGGTAAAGCTTATTGCTAATCAAACTATCAATTGGGAGGATTTCGAGGTTGAAGAAGTGGAGGACGTGAATTCTACTAAAGGGGACGAGGAGGAAGAGCAATGTTTCCCCGAAGAAGAGACCAAAACAAATCTGGTTGTGAGAAGGGCGTTGCAAGCTCACATTGAGGAACCCTTAGCACCGCAAAGGCAACATATTTTCATTACCAAGTGCAAGATTAAAGACGAGGTATGTGATTTAATCGTTGATAGTGGTAGTGAAGCAAACACAGTTTCCAAAACCTTGATAACTAGGCTTGGTCTTACAACTACAAATCACCCACATCCTTATAAGTTGAGTTGGTTGGACTCTAGTTCTAGCACGGGGGTTAGGAAACAATGCATGGTTAGTTTTTCTATTGGGTCTTATCATGATACTCAACTGTGTGATGTTGTGTCTATGGATGCTTGTCACATTTTGCTTGGTAGACCTTGGCAAACTAATCGAAAATCTCAACATGATGGGTACCATAACACTTACACTATAACTCACCAAGGAAAACAAAAAAAGTTGCACCCTTTACCACCCCCACGATTTTCACAAAATCCTAAACAATCAAAGGAGGTGTCATTGCTTACCTTTAAGGAATTTGAAAGGGAAATTGATGGTAAGGATGAATTATACTTGTTGTACTCTAAAGAGGTCCACGAAAATTTTGTGAGTCAAAACCCCAAATTGGCTCAATTGATTAAGGAGTTTGAGGATGTTTTCCCCGATGAGTTACCTAAAGGGTTACCACCTTTGAGGGGAATTGAACATCAAATTGACCTCATTCCCGGTGCTCCTTTACCTAACAAACCTGCCTATAGGTGTAATCCCTTGGAAACTAAGGAATTGCAACGACAAATTGAGGAGTTGATGAGTATGGGGTATGTACGTGAGTCTATGAGTCCGTGTGCTTTTCCTGCTCTTTTGGTCCCTAAAAAGGATGGTACGTGGCGTATGTGTATTGATAGTAGGGCTGTTAACAATATTACTATCAAGTACAGGTTTCCAATTCCAAGGCTAGATGATATGCTTGATGAACAAAAATTGTATGGAAAACTTGAAAAATGTAATTTTATGCTATATGAGGTCACTTTTCTTGGTTACATTATTTCAGGAGAAGGTGTGAAAGTTGATCCTAGCAAGATTGAGGCTATTCAATCATGGCCTAGCCCAAAGACACTCACGGAGGTCCGTTCTTTCCATGGATTAGCTTCCTTTTATAGGAGGTTCATTCGCAATTTTAGCACTCTAATGGCCCCTATCACCGAGTGCACAAAGAAGGGCTCATTTGAGTGGACTCCTCAAGCTCAAGGGGCGTTTGAAGTGATTAAAGAGAAGATGTGCAATACACCTGTCCTAGCACTTCCAGATTTTTCAAAACCATTTGAAGTTGAGTGTGATGCAAGCGGAAAGGGGATTGGTGCCGTGTTGATTCAAGAAGGGCGTCCTATTGCCTACTTTAGTGAGAAATTGAGCCAAGGCAAGCTGAATTATTCCACCTATGACAAGGAGTTCTATGCAATGGTGCGAGCTTTGGATCATTGGTCGCATTACTTGAGACCACAACCATTCATACTTCATTCTGATCATGAATCTTTGAGGTTCATCCATGGCCAAAAGAAGTTGAATTCGAGGCATGCAAAGTGGGTGGAATTCTTGCAAACATTTAACTTCTCATCAAAGTACAAAAGTGGAAAGGCGAATGTTGTTGCGGATGCCTTATCTCGAAGGCATACTTTACTTGGAGTCGTCGAGGCGAAAGTCCTTGGGTTCGAATTAATCAAAGAATACTACAAGGAAGATGATGATTTCAAGGTCATTTTGGAGAAATGCGTGAAGGGAAGTTATGATTTATTTTCCTTACAAAATGATTTTCTTTTTAAGGGAAATAGGTTATGCATTCCTAAATGTCCAATTCGAAGCTTGTTGATTCATGAAGCGCATGGAGGAGGTCTAGCAGGCCATTTCGGAGTTCAAAAGACTATGGAGCTTCTTCAAGCTCACTTTTAATGGCCTAACACGCTATCTACTGTTCACCATGTTGTAGCGCGTTGCTCTACTTGTCAAAGGGCAAAAATGGTGTTTCACAAAGGTCTTTACAAGCCATTGCCAATTCCGGAGAGACCTTGGGAAGACATAAGCATGGATTTCATTGTGGCTTTACCTAGAACTCAAAGAGGTAAGGACTCAATCATGGTGGTAGTTGATCGTTTTTCAAAGATGGCTCACTTTATCCCTTGTCATAAAACCGAGGATGCTATGAAGGTGGCGAAATTATATTTTGATGGGATTGTTCGTTTCCATGGAGTCCCACGCACCATTGTTTCAGATCGAGATACAAGGTTCCAAAGTCATTTTTGGAAGTCTTTGTGGCGTCTTATGGGAACCAAGTTGCTGTTTTCTACGTCACATCACCCCCAAACCGATGGCCAAACCGAGGTGGTGAATAGGGTACTAGGTTCTTTGCTTAGGACCTTGGTTAGTAAGAGCACCAAAGATTGGGATGTCAAACTCGCTCATGCCGAGTTTGCTTACAATAGAACTCCTAGCGCTACTACAAAGTATTCTCCTTTTGAAGTAGTCTATGGTTCTAATCCCTATGTTCCAATTGATCTCATAGCTTTGCCTAAAGACAAGTTCGTGCATGGAGGTGCCAAGGAACAAGCCGAGTTCATGGTGAAAATCCACAAAGAAGTGAGGAAGAACATCGAGAAGGCTAATGAAATCTATAAGAAGCAAGCCAACAAGAGAGTCAAGAATGTGAAAGGATTTGAAGTTGGTGACTTAGTATGGATCTACATGAGGAAGGAGAGATTTCCCAATCAAAGGAAGAACAAGCTCATGCCACGAGCCGAGGGGCCATTTGAGATAGTGAAAAAGATCAATGACAATGCCTACAAGGTAGATTTGGGAAGAAAGTACGGCGTCTCAAGCACATTCAATGTGGGGGATCTAGCACCGTACTATAATGATGAAGAATTGAGGGCAATTCCCTTTGAAGAAGGGGAGGATGACCAAAGTGGTCAAGGTGCGAATATTCCAGTCCAAGAGTCGAACGTTAGGGAGTTGATTTTGTCCAAGTCTCTCCTCAATACTACTCACACGGATTTTGGCGTGCACGGCCCATATAAGTCCTCAAATGGTTGCACCATATTGAGCGTAACTAATTACCTCAATAATAGGGGAATATAGGTTGATTTAATGCAGACTTTAGGGAGAATTTCAAGCTGGTTTAATTTCGAAATAAAGGAGCTTGAATGAAGACTTAAAAGGCGCATTTCAAGGCTACTTTGGAGGACGAATTTGAACAGCAATTTGAAATCAATTTGCTGAACGTTTTGGCGCATTTCAAGGCTATTTTAAAGGAAGAATTTGAACAGCAATTGGAGTCAATTTGCTGAACGTTTCCTCCCTTATTTTAAGCTATTCTTCCCTTGTTTTAAGCTCTATTAGTTAGAGGAATAATTAGTTGTAATGGGGATTATGTTGGACGGTTATGAGCCACCTAATCTACCCTTATTTTCAGCTTTCTGTTTTATTGTTTGTTTTAGCTAAGTATGATGTACGAAAAGCTATAAATAGCGTGCTAATGTTCAATAAAAGGCATTCCAGAATTTTGCCCAAAACACACGAGTGTATAATCCGAATTTGGCTTGTGCTAGTCAAGTTTATTTTCCAAATTTGAGAGTTCTCTCAATTTGAAGAGTTTGTGTTTTAGTGAGAGTTCCTAAAGCTTAAAATTGTAGTTGTCGAATAGGTGAGAGTTCCCTAATCACTACTATGCCCAAACACGTGAGTGAGTGTTCCTCACTGTTATATCCTCAAGTTAAGGGTGAGAGTTCCCCTAAACTTTCTTAACACACGTTCCCGATCATTTGTAATCAAGTTTCTCACCTTGCTTACACATCAAATGCTTCTAAGCGTCATTTTCAATGCATGACCACTTGAAACTAGGCTATATTGTTATGTTAGTGCAAGTAATAGGTTAGTTTGATAAGAAATGTGGAAAATAGGCGAGGTAAAACCCTTTCCGGCCCCCTTTCAATTTTAAATCACGAACATCGTCTGAAAACTTGGTGAAATGCTTTTAAGGGTCGTTTTCAATGCATGAACACTTGTAACAAGGCTATATTGGTATGGTACTGCAAGTTATAGGCTAGTGTGATAAGAAATTTGAAAAATAGGCGACGTAGAACCCTTTTCGGCCCCCTTTCCCTTGAAATTCACGAACATCGTCCAAAAACTTGGTGAAATGCTTCTAAGGCTCATTTTAAATGCATGAACACTTGTAACTAGGCTATATTGGTATCTTAGTCTAAGATGTAAGTTAGTTTGATAAGAAATTTGAAAAATGGACGAGGTAGAACCCTTTCCGGCCCCCGTTCCCTTGAAAATCACGAACATCGTCTGAAAACTTAGGGAAATTGTTCTAGGGCTCGTTTTCAAAGCAAGAACACTTGTAGTTATATGTTAGTGCAAGTAATAGTTTAGTTAGAAAAGAAATATGGAAAATAAGCGAGGTAGAACCCTTTCCGGCACCTCTCAATTTAAAATCACGAACATCGTCCCAAAACTTAGTGAAATGCTTCTATGGCTCGTTTTCAATGCATGACAACTTGTAACTAGGCTATATTGATATGGTAGTGCAAGTTAAAGGCTAGTGTGATAAGAAATTTGAAAAATAGGCGAGGTAGAACCCTTTTCAGACCCCTTTCCCTTGAAAATCAAGAAAATCGTCCAAAAACTTATCGAAATGCTTCTAAGGCTCGTTTTCAATACATGAACACTTGTAACTAGGCTATATTGGTATGTTAGTGCAAGTTACAGGTTAGTTTGATAAGAAATGTAGAAAATAGGCGAGGTAAAACCCTTTCTAGCCCCCTTTCAAATGAAAATCGCGAACCTCATCCCAAAACTTAGTGAAATGCTTCTAAGGCTCGTTTTCAATGCATGAACACTTGTAACAAGGCTATATTCATATGGTAGTGAAAGTTATAGGCTAGTGGGATAAGAAATATGTAAAGTAAGTGAGGTAGAACCCTTTTCGGCCCCCTTTCCTTTGAAAATCACAAACATCGTTCCAAAACTTGGTGAAATGCTCCTCAGGGTCGTTTTGAATGCATGAACACTTCTAACTAAGCTATATTGGTAGGTTAGTGCAAGTTATACATTATTTTTATAAGAAATTTGAAAAATAGGCGAGGTAGAACCCTTTCCGGCCCCCGTTCCCTTGAAAATCACGAACATCGTCTGAGAACTTAGGGAAATGCTTCTAAGGCTCGTTTTCAATGCATGAACACTTGTAACTAGGCTATATTGGTATGCTAGTGCAAGTTATACGTTATTTGTAAAATAAATTTGAAAAATAGGCGAGGTAAAACCCTTTCCGGCCCCCGTTCCCTTGAAAATCACGAACATCGTCTAAAACCTTAGGGAAATGTTTCTAAGGCTCGTTTTCAATGCATGAACACTTGTAACTAGGCTATATTGGAATGTTAGTGCAAGTTATACGTTATTTTTAAAAGAAATTTGAAAATAGGCGAGGTAAAACCCTTTCCGGCCCCCGATCCCTTGAAAATCACGAACATCGTCTGAAAACTTGGGGAAATGCTTCTAAGGCTCATTTTCAATGCATGAACACTTGTTACTAGGAACCCTTTCTAGCCCCCTTTCAAATGAAAATCGCGAACCTCATCCCAAAACTTAGTGAAATGTTTCTAAGGCTCGTTTTCAATGCATGAACACTTGTAACAAGGCTATATTCATATGGTAGTGAAAGTTATAGGCTAGTGGGATAAGAAATATGTAAAGTAAGTGAGGTAGAACCCTTTTCGGCCCCCTTTCCTTTGAAAATCACGAACATCGTTCCAAAACTTGGTGAAATGCTCCTCAGGGTCGTTTTGAAATGCATGAACACTTCTAACTAAGCTATATTGGTAGGTTAGTGCAAGTTATACATTATTTTTATAAGAAATTTGAAAAATAGGCGAGGTAGAACCCTTTCCGGCCCCCGTTCCCTTGAAAATCACGAACATCGTCTGAGAACTTAGGGAAATGCTCCTAAGGCTCGTTTTCAATGCATGAACACTTGTAACTAGGCTATATTGGTATGCTAGTGCAAGTTATACGTTATTTTTATAAGAAATTTGAAAATAGGCGAGGTAAAATGACCAGAATGGTCAAGGTGCGAATATTCCAGTCCAAGAGTCGAACGTTAGGGAGTTGATTTTGTCCAAGTCTCTCCTCAATACTACTCTTAGGGATTTTGGCGTGCACGGCCCATATAAGTCCTCAAATGGTTGCAGCGTATTGAGCGTAACTAATTACCTCAATAATGGGGGAATATAGGTTGATTTAATGCAGACTTTAAGGGGCGTTTCTAGCTGGTTTAATTTCGAAATAAAAGAGCTTAAATGAAGGCTTAAAAAGCGCATTTCAAGGCTACTTTGGAGGACGAATTTGAACAGCAATTTGAAGTCAATTTGCTGAACGATTTGGCGCATTTCAAGGCGACTTTGAAGGAAGAATTTGAACAGCAATTGGGGTCAATGTGCTGAACGTTTCTTCCCTTATTTTAAGCTATTCTTCCCTTGTTTTAAGCTTTATTAGTTAGAGAAATAATGAGTTGTTATGGGGATTATGTTGGACGGTTATGAGCCACTTAATCTACCCTTAGTTTCAGCTTTCTGTTTTATTGTTTGTTTTAGCTAAGTCTAATGTACGAAAAGCTATAAATAGCGTGCTAATAATCAATGAAAGGCATTCCAGAATTTTGCCAAAACACACAAGTGTATGATACGAATTTGGCTTGTGCTAGTCAAGTTTATTTTCCAAATTTGAGAGTTACCTCAATTTGAAGAGTTTGTGTTTTAGTGAGAGTTCCTAAAACATAAACTTGTAGCTGTCGAATAGGTGAGAGTTCCCTAATCACTACTACGTCCAAACACGTGAGTGAGTGTTCCTCACTGTTATATCCTCAAGTTAAGGGTGAGAGTTCCCCTAAACTTTCTTAACACACCTTCCCGATCATTTGTAAACAAGTTTCTCATCTTGCTTACACATCATTTGGCGCGCCAGGTAGGGGGAAAATTTCCTTAAATTTTTCCAAAGGGGTCGAATACCTACATACCATGGGAGAGAATCAAGACTTAAGGACAGCTTTGGAAGCTCTTAATCGATCCATTGCTAGTCAAGAGAGGTTGGCCGAAACCAACGCCAATCTACAAGGGAACCTTGCTGCCTTGATGGCAAGGCTCATGAATGAGCATGATAGGAGAGATCAAGGCGAAGACCCTCCACCTAGGAGGGAAGATAGGAGTCTCAAAGTGGACGTCCCTTCCTTTGATGGGACACTTGATCCAGAAAAGTACTTGGAATGGGAGAAATCCTTGGAGAGGTACTTCGATTACAAGGACATTCAAGAGGAGTTCCAAAAATACAAGATAGCCAAGGTGAAGTTGAAAGGCTATGGAGATAATTGGCTACAAGGAGAACAAAGGGGGCGTACTCTTAAGGGTAAGGCAACCATTTCTACTTGGAGCAAGTTGAAGAAGAGGATGAGGGATCGTTTTATTCCTCACAATTACAAGCAAAGTCAATATGTGAAGTGGAGCACTTTGCAACAAAATGGAGAATCGGTTGAGGACTACATCAAAGAGTTTGGCAGACTTTCTATCGTGTGTGAAATCACTGAGAATGAAGAACTCAAGATGGGACGTTTCGTGGCTGGGTTGGATCCAGAGTTGCAAGACAAACTTGAAGGTTACACCAATTTAACCTTCGCTGAAGCTTGCAAACTTGTGATCAAGTTTGATTCGAAAAGGAAGAAGAAGAAGCCGAATGTCACCCCTCAAGTGACACGAAGACCAACCTTCCCTGTCAAGGATGGTTCTTCTTTTATCAAAGCCAACGATCCACTTAAGAAGGACAAGAAAGATTTCAAAATAAGTGACATTGTTTGTTACAAGTGCGGAGGAAGGGGTCACTTTAAGAAGGATTGTCCAAATTCAAGAGCTTTGACCATGCAAGAGGTAAAGCTTATTGCTAACCAAACTATCAATTGGGAGGATTTCGAGGTTGAAGAAGTGGAGGACGTGAATTCTACTGAAGGGGGCGAGGAGGAAGAGCAATGTTTCCCCGAAGAAGAGACCAAAACAAATCTGGTTGTGAGGAGGGCGTTGCAAGCTCACGTTGAGGAACCCTTAGCACCGCAAAGACAACATGTTTTCATTACCAAGTGCAAGATTAAAGACGAGGTATGTGATTTAATCGTTGATAGTGGTAGTGAGGCAAACACAGTTTCCAAAACCTTGATAACTAGACTTGGTCTTACAACTACAAATCACCCACGTCCTTACAAGTTGAGTTGGTTGGACTCTAGTTCTAGCACGGGGGTTAGGAAACAATGCATGGTTAGTTTTTCTATTGGGTCTTATCATGATACTCAACTGTGTGATGTTGTGTCTATGGATGCTTGTCACGTTTTGCTTGGTAGACCTTGGCAAACTGATCAAAAATCTCAATATGATGGGTACCATAACACTTACACTATAACTCACCAAGGAAAACAAAAAAAGTTGCACCCTTTACCACCCCCACGATTTTCACAAAATCCTAAACAATCAAAGGAGGTGTCATTGCTTACCTTTAAGGAATTTGAAAGGGAAATTGATGGTAAGGATGAATTATATTTGTTGTACTCTAAAGAGGGCCACGAGAATTTTGTGAGTCAAAACCCCAAATTGGCTCAATTGATTAAGGATTTTGAGGATGTTTTTCCCGATGAGTTACCTAAAGGGCTACCACCTTTGAGGGGAATTGAACATCAGATTGACCTCATTCCCGGTGCTCCTTTACCTAACAAACCTGCCTATAGGTGTAATCCCTTGGAAACTAAGGAATTGCAACGACAAATTGAGGAGTTGATGAGTATGGGGTATGTACGTGAGTCTATGAGTCCGTGTGCTGTTCCTGCTCTTTTGGTCCCTAAAAAGGATGGTACATGGCGTATGTGTATTGATAGTAGGGCTGTTAACAATATTACTATCAAGTACAGGTTTCCAATTCCAAGACTAGATGATATGCTTGATGAACTGAGCGGCTCGAAGTGGTTTTCAAAGGTTGATTTGAGAAGTGGTTATCATCAAATTCGGATGAGAGAAGGAGATGAATGGAAGACCGCTTTCAAAACCAAGCACGGTTTGTATGAGTGGCTCGTGATGCCATTTGGACTCACCAACGCACCTAGCACTTTCATGAGGTTGATGAACGAAGTGTTGCGGCCTTTCCTTGGAAAGTTCGTGGTGGTGTACCTTGATGATATCCTTATTTATAGCAAAAGTGGGGACGAACATTTGATACATTTATTTAAAGTTTTCACGGTTTTGAGAGAACAAAAATTGTATGGAAAACTTGAAAAATGTAATTTTATGCTATATGAGGTCACTTTTCTTGGTTACATTATTTCAGGAGAAGGTGTGAAAGTTGATCCTAGCAAGATTGAGGCTATTCAATCATGGCCTAGCCCAAAGACACTCACGGAGGTCCGTTCTTTCCATGGATTAGCTTCCTTTTATAGGAGGTTCATTCGCAATTTTAGCACTCTAATGGCCCCTATCACCGAGTGCACAAAGAAGGGCTCATTTGAGTGGACTCCTCAAGCTCAAAGGGCGTTTGAAGTGATCAAAGAGAAGATGTGCAATACACCTGTCCTAGCACTTCCAGATTTTTCAAAACCATTTGAAGTTGAGTGTGATGCAAGCGGAAAGGGGATTGGTGCCGTGTTGATTCAAGAAGGGCGTCCTATTGCCTACTTTAGTGAGAAATTGAGCCAAGGCAAGCTGAATTATTCCACCTATGACAAGGAGTTCTATGCAATGGTGCGAGCTTTGGATCATTGGTCGCATTACTTGAGACCACAACCATTCATACTTCATTCTGACCATGAATCTTTGAGATTCATCCATGGCCAAAAGTAGTTGAATTCGAGACATGCAAAGTGGGTGGAATTCTTGCAAACATTTAACTTCTCATCAAAGTACAAAAGTGGAAAGGCGAATGTTGTTGCGGATGCCTTATCTCGAAGGCATACTTTACTTGGAGTCGTCGAGGCGAAAGTCCTTGGGTTCGAATTAATAAAAGAATACTACAAGGAAGATGATGATTTCAAGGTCATTTTGGAGAAATGCGTGAAGGGAAGTTATGAATTATTTTCCTTACAAAATGATTTTCTTTTTAAGGGAAATAGGTTATGCATTCCTAAATGTTCAATTCGAAGCTTGTTGATTCATGAAGCGCATGGAGGAGGTCTAGCAGGCCATTTCGGAGTTCAAAAAACTATGGAGCTTCTTCAAGCTCACTTTTATTGGCCTAACATGCTATCTACTGTTCACCATGTTGTAGCGCGTTGCTCTACTTGTCAAAGGGCAAAGATGGTGTTTCACAAAGGTCTTTACAAGCCATTGCCAATTCCGAAGAGACCTTGGGAAGACATAAGCATGGATTTCATTGTGGCTTTACCTAGAACTCAAAGAGGTAAGGACTCAATCATGGTGGTAGTTGATCGTTTTTCAAAAATGGCTCACTTTATCCCTTGTCATAAAACCGAGGATGCTATGAAGGTGGCAAAACTATATTTTGATGGGATTGTTCGTTTCCATGGAGTCCCACGCACCATTGTTTCAGATCGGGATACAAAGTTCCAAAGTCATTTTTGGAAGTCTTTGTGGCGTCTTATGGGAACCAAGTTGCTGTTTTCTACCTCACATCACCCCCAAACCGATGGCTAAACCGAGGTGGTGAATAGGGTACTAGGTTCTTTGCTTAGAACCTTGGTTAGTAAGAGCACCAAAGATTGGGATGCTAAACTCGCTCATGCCGAGTTTGCTTACAATAGAACTCCTAGCGCTACTACAAAGTATTCTCCTTTTGAAGTAGTCTACGGTTCTAATCCCTATGTTCCAATTGATCTCATAGCTTTGCCTCAAGATAAAATCGTGCATGGAGGTGCCAAGGAACAAGCCGAGTTCATGGTGAAAATCCACAAAGAAGTGAGGAAGAACATCGAGAAGGCTAATGAAATCTATAAAAAGCAAGCCAACAAGAGAGTCAAAAATGTGAAACGTTTTGAAGTTGGTGACTTAGTATGGATCTACATGAGGAAGGAGAGATTTCCCAATCAAAGGAAGAACAAGCTCATGCCACGAGCCGAGGGTCCATTTGAGATAGTGAAAAAAATCAATGACAATGCCTACAAGGTAGATTTGGGAAGAAAGTACGGCGTCTCAAGCACATTCAATGTGGGGGATCTAGCACCGTACTATAACGATGAAGAATTAAGGGCAATTCCCTTTGAAGAAGGGGAGGATGACCAGAATGGTCAAGGTGCGAATATTCCAGTCCAAGATTCGAACGTTAGGGAGTTGATTTTGTCCAAGTCTCTCCTCAATACTACTCTTAGGGATTTTGGCGTGCATGGCCCATATAAGTCCTCAAATGGTTGCATCGTATTGAGCGTAACTAATTACCTCAATAATGGGGGAATATAGGTTGATTTAATGTAGACTTTAAGGGGCGTTTCTAGCTGGTTTAATTTCGAAATAAAAGAGCTTAAATGAAGGCTTAAAAAGCGCATTTCAAGGCTACTTTGGAGGACGAATTTGAACAGCAATTTGAAGTCAATTTGCTGAACGATTTGGCGCATTTCAAGGCGACTTTGAAGGAAGAATTTGAATAGCAATTGGGGTCAATGTGCTGAACGTTTCTTCCCTTATTTTAAGCTATTCTTCCCTTGTTTTAAGCTTTATTAGTTAGAGAAATAATGAGTTGTTATGGGGATTATGTTGGACGGTTATGAGCCACTTAATCTACCCTTAGTTTCAGCTTTCTGTTTTATTGTTTGTTTTAGCTAAGTCTGATGTACGAAAAGCTATAAATAGCGTGCTAATAATCAATGAAAGGCATTCCAGAATTTTGCCAAAACACACAAGTGTATGATACGAATTTGGCTTGTTGTAGTCAAGTTTATTTTCCAAATTTGAGAGTTACCTCAATTTGAAGAGTTTGTGTTTTAGTGAGAGTTCCTAAAACTTAAACTTGTAGCTGTCGAATAGGTGAGAGTTCCCTAATCACTACTACGTCCAAACACGTGAGTGAGTGTTCCTCACTGTTATATCCTCAAGTTAAGGGTGAGAGTTCCCCTAAACTTTCTTAACACACCTTCCCGATCATTTGTAAACAAGTTTATCATCTTGCTTACACATCATAAAACCCTTTCCAGCCCCCGTTCCCTTGAAAATCACGAACATCGTCTGAAAACTTGGGGAAATGCTTCTAAGGCTTGTTTTCAATGCATGAACACTTGTAACTAGGCTATATTGGAATGTTAGTGCAAGTTATATGTTATTTATATAAGAAATTTGAAAAATAAGCGAGGTATAACCCTTTTCAGCCCCCGTTCCCTTGAAAATCAAGAACATCGTCTGAAAACTTAGGGAAATGCTTCTAAGGCTCGTTTTCAATGCATGAACACTTGTAACTAGGCTATATTGGTATGTTAGTGCAAGTTACAGGTTAGTTTGATAAGAAATGTAGAAAATAGGCGAGGTAGAACCCTTTCTAGCCCCCTTTCAAATGAAAATCGCAATCCTCATCCCAAAACTTAGTGAAATGCTTCTAAGGCTCGTTTTCAATGCATGAACACTTGTAACTAGGAACCCTTTCTAGCCCCCTTTCAAATGAAAATCGCGAACCTCATCCCAAAACTTAGTGAAATGCTTCTAAGGCTCGTTTTCAATGCATGAACACTTGTAACAAGGCTATATTCCTATGGTAGTGAAAGTTATAGGCTAGTGGGATATGAAATATGTAAAGTAAGTGAGGTAGAACCCTTTTCGGCCCCCTTTCCTTTGAAAATCACGAACATCATTCCAAAACTTGTTGAAATACTCCTTAGGGTCGTTTGAATGCATGAACACTTCTAACTAAGCTATACTAGTAGGTTAGTGCAAGTTATACATTATTTTTATAAGAAATTTGAAAAGTAGGCGAGGTAGAACCCTTTCCAGCCCCCGTTCCCTTGAAAATCACGAACATCGTCTGAGAACTTAGGGAAATGCTCCTAAGGCTCGTTTTCAATGCATGAACACTTGTAACTAGGCTATATTGGTATGCTAGTGCAAGTTATACGTTATTTTAAAAGAAATTTGAAAATAGGCGAGGTAAAACCCTTTCCGGCCCCCGATCCCTCTAAAATCACGAACATCGTCTGAAAACTTCGGGAAATGCTTCTAAGGCTCGTTTTCAATGCATGAACACTTGTAACTAGGCTATATTGGAATGTTAGTGCAAGTTATATGTTATTTATATAAGAAATTTGAAAAATAGGCGAGGTAGAACCCTTTTCAGCCCCCGTTCCCTTGAAAATCAAGAACATCGTCTCAAAACTTAGGGAAATGCTTCCAAGGCTCGTTTTCAATGCATGAACACTTGTAACTAGGCTATATTGGTATGTTAGTGCAAGTAATAGGTTTGTTTGATATGAAATGTGGAAACTAGGCTAGGTAGAACCCTTTCTAGCACCTCTTAATTAAAAATTACGAACATCGTCCAAAAACTTAGTTAAATGTTTCTAAGGCTCGTTTTCAATTCATAAACACTTGGAACTAGGCTATATTTATATGGTAGTGAAAGTTATAGACTAGTGTGATAAGAAATTTTAAAAATAGGCGAGGCAGAACCCTTTTCGGCCCCTTTCCCTTAAAAATCCTAAATATCATCCCAAAACTAAGTGAAATGCTGCTATGGCTCATTTTCAATGCATGAACACTTGAAACTAGGATATATTGGAATGGTAGTGCAAGTTATAGGCTAATGTGATAAGAAATATGGAAAATAGGCGAGGTAGACCCGTTTCGGCCCCCTTTCCCTTGAAAATAACGAACATCATCCCAAAACTTAATGAAATGCTTCTAAGGCTCATTTTCAATGCATGAACACTTGTAACTAGGCTATATGATGCGTGTATCAATGTGAATGACGAGCATGGCGAAGAATTATTCCAAGAAAGTCAAGAAAGTCAAGAAAGCATGAATCTATACTTGGAAGCTTCTTCAATAGGTCAAGCGTACTATCTGGGGCATCAAGACAAAGCCACGCTTTGTATGGTGGCGTTCTTGGGAGTTTCTTGAAGCTTCTTGATAGTTCTTTAAGGTTTCTTTAAAAGCCTTCTTAGATTTTTGTCTACAAGTTTTTACCTTTCACTTGAAAGGGTTTTTCTTGGTTTAGACCCTAGGTTTCTTTATTTTCTTTATGTTCTTGATTATTTTGTACGTGTGAGTAAGTTAGAGTAGTTAGTTAAGAAACCGTGTAATATTACTTGGCGCCCAAGGTTACGTTTCCTATTTCAAGAGGGATTCCTACTCAAGATTGATTTGCAAGGTGGTGGCTGCTTGGAGATCAAGGTGAATTGAAGGAGTTTTACTCAAGCTAGAATTCTAATATGTTTAGGAAAAGGAGTTTTATTCAAGCTAGAATTCTAATATGTTTAGGAAAAGAACGAAGTTTTATTCAAGTTAGAGTTCTAATATTTTTAGGAAAGGATTGCTATAAATACTCCTTGTAATTTGCGGTTTTGAGACATTCACGAATTTGATCAATAACAAACACATTTATTTACGAGTGATATTTTGGTTGGATTACCTAAATATTTCTTTGGCTACTTGCGAGTTAGTTGCTGTTTTGGGTGTTTTAGTTAAAACATTCATTGGTTTGATTAATTAGGTGGACTCTTAATTAATTAAACTCTGTTCTAGCCTAGTTCTTGGTGATTTATCTATATAGGATGAAGCTTAGAACATATCCTTGTGAAAACTTGGTTTTCGGATCAAGAATCACATCATCGTGGTATCAGAGCTTTTGGTGACGTTTGGCTTGGAATATTTGGCTGAAATTTTTTGGGAAGATTCAGAAAACATATATAAACATTGTGTCAAAATTTCGTGTCAATTGGACGAGTAACGAAGTCTGTGCAACCTCAAACTTTTGAGACTGTTACACAGAGTTGCGATTTGGAGAACGGTTTTTATTTGCTTCAAGAATCAATCAAGATTCAATCTTTTAATCAAGATTTTGCATAAACTAACCTGGTTTGTGTAGGAACAATGAGTGACGAAGAAATCCTAGGGATTCCAAGGGGTTTGAACCTTGATCAAGCGCATAACTTGGGAAGGGATCGTCAAATAGAGCGATTGTCACAACAATTGCAAGAAGTATTGGCTAGGCTTGACGAATGTGACAAAACTTCATCTTCAAGGAAGAACAAATCAGTTGCAAGTTCTAGTTCAAGTAAAGATGAATATGAAAGGAGAAAAGCAAGTAGATCACGCCATAAAGATTCATCTTCAAGTGATGAACCTAGAAGGCATAGACGGAAGAACAAGGCCAAAGATGATGACCGAAATATAAGGTTAGATTTTCCGGAATTCAATGGGAGTATGATAGACCCCGAAAAATATTTTGAGTGGGTTAGAAGAGCTAAAACACTCTTTGATTACAAGGAGTATGATGAACGAAAGAGGTGCAAAATTGCTGAATTAAAACTCACGGGTTATTATGGTATGATAATCTCAAGAAAAAGAGACACAAGGAGGGACGATCCAAGATTACTACTTGGACACAATTAAAGAAATATATGAAGCATCAATTTGTGCCCCATGAGAACGTGTAAGAAGTATATCTCAAGATGCAAACTTTTAAGTAAGGAAATCAATCCGTGGAGGCTTATTTGTGTGAATTCGAGAAACTATGTTTATTGTGTGATTTAGAAGAAATTCTAGAGCACAAAAAATCACGTTTTATTGCAGGTTTGAACGAAAATATTCAAGAGAAGATTGAATTGCACGAATACTATTCGTTTGAAGAAGTATGCAAGGCGGCCATTAAGGTTGAAAAACAATTCAAGGCCAAGAAGACCTCAAGTGTGAAGTCGTTCACACGCACGTTCACAAAGGCTAGTGACAAGCCTACCTTTGATAAGGCTTCTTCTAGTTCGTATGCTAAAGATAACAAGCCCAAAAACGAAGCTAGCAAGAAGGTGACCGAAGATAGAAAATGTTTCAAATGTGGGAGTGTTGGCCATATAGCAAGCAATTGCTACTCAAAACGCACTATGACGGCTCAAGAATGGGAAGAAGAGAAAGCTAGGTGCGAGGGAAGTAGTGACATGGAGGTTGTGGTCGAGCAAGGACGTGATTTTGAAGAAGAGGAGGGTAGTGCCGAAGAGGTTGATGGTGAAACGCAAGGAAAGAGCTTGGTTCTAAGGAGAGCTCTTCACTCTAAACCTATGCCCGTTGAAGAGAATCAAAGAGAGAAAATCTTTTTAACAAGGTGCAAGGTGGAAGATCGATTGTGTGACATAATAATAGACTTGGGAAGTTGCACAAATGTGGTGTCTACAACTTTGATCAACCAATTAGAGTGGCCTATAACCGATCAGCCAAAACCTTACAAGCTACATTGGCTCAATGATGCTAGTGACGTAAAGGTAACGAAGCAAGCCCTAATCACCTTTTCTGACCAAAGTGGTCAAGGTGCGAATATTCCAGTCCAAGAGTCGAACGTTAGGGAGTTGATTTTGTCCAAGTCTCTCCTCAATACTACTCATACGGATTTTGGCGTGCACGGCCCATATAAGTCCTCAAATGGTTGCACCGTATTGAGCGTAACTAATTACCTCAATAATAGGGGAATATAGGTTGATTTAATGCAGACTTTAAGGAGAATTTCAAGATGGTTTAATTTCGAAATAAAGAAGCTTGAATGAAGACTTAAAAGGCGCATTTCAAGGCTACTTTGGAGGACGAATTTGAACAACAATTTGAAATCAATTTGCTGAACGTTTTGGCGCATTTCAAGGCTATTTTAAAGGAAGAATTTGAACAGCAATTGGAGTCAATTTGCTGAACGTTTCCTCCCTTATTTTAAGCTATTCTTCCCTTGTTTTAAGCTCTATTAGTTAGAGGAATAATTAGTTGTAATGGGGATTATGTTGGACGGTTATGAGCCACCTAATCTACCCTTATTTTCAGCTTTCTGTTTTATTGTTTGTTTTAGCTAAGTATGATGTACGAAAAGCTATAAATAGCGTGCTAATGTTCAATAAAAGGCATTCCAGAATTTTGCCCAAAACACACGAGTGTATAATCCGAATTTGGCTTGTGTTAGTCAAGTTTACTTTCCAAATTTGAGAGTTCTCTCAATTTGAAGAGTTTGTGTTTTAGTGAGAGTTCCTAAAGCTTAAAATTGTAGTTGTCGAATAGGTGAGAGTTCCCTAATCACTACTACGCCCAAACACGTGAGTGAGTGTTCCTCACTGTTATATCCTCAAGTTAAGGGTGAGAGTTCCCCTAAACTTTCTTAACACACGTTCCCGATCATTTGTAATCAAGTTTCTCACCTTGCTTACACATCATTTTCAATTGGCAAATATCATGATAAAGTTTTATGTGATGTATGCCCCATGGATGCTTGTCATATCTTATTGGGTAGACCATGGCAATATGATAGATTTGTCAAGTTTAATGGTAGGACAAATGTGTATATAATTCGAAAAGGGAAGGGGGAAAAATCATATGCATTGAAACCACTAGTTGATCATAGAATTAACCCTAGTTCGAAAGGTGCATATTTAATTGGGGAAAAGGAGTTGGAGAAAGAGATCAACAATAACAATATAGTATATATTATGGTGGCTAACAATGTGCAAGTGAATGAGAGTAAACAAGAAAAGAGGCCTGTGGAATTAGAAGTGGTATTTTCCTAGTGAATTACCACCGGGATTACCACCAATTCGTGGTATTGAACACCAAATTGATCTTATTCCGAGAGCTCCACTACCTAACAAGGAAGCATATAGAAGTAATCCGGAAGAAACAAAAGAAATGCAACGTCAAATAGAGGAATTGATGCAAAGAGGCTACGTGAAAGAGAGTATGAGCCCATGTGCCGTGCCTACATTGCTAGTTCCAAAAAAAGATGGGAGTTGGCATATGTGCATTGATAGTAGGAGTGTGAACAACATAACCATCAAGTATAGATTTCCTATACCTAGACTTGATGATTTGTTAGATGAATTGCATGGTTCAAAGCTATTTTCCAAGATTGATCTTATGAGTGGCTATCATCAAATACGCATGAGAGAAGGAGACGAATGGAAGACGGCTTTCAAGACTAAAGTGGGGTTGTACGAGTGGTTAGTCATGCCTTTTGGTCTAACCAATGCGCCTAGTACATTTATGAGATTGATGAACGAGGTGTTAAAACCATTTCTTGGAAGGTTCGTAGTTGTTTATTTGGATGACATCTTGATTTATTCTAAAAATTTCAATGATCATCTAATGCATTTGAGAAGCGTTTTTGAGGTTCTTAGGGAGAAGAAGTTGTATGCAAAATTGGAAAAATGCTATTTTCTTGTTCCTAGCGTGACGTTTCTAGGGTATGTAGTATCCAAAGATGGTGTGTCCGTGGATCAATCCAAGGTTGAAGCTATCAAGACTTGGCCCATACCTACCAATGTGAGTGAAGTTAGATCGTTTCATGGTCTAGCGTCATTTTATAGAAGATTTGTGAAGAATTTTTCCACGATAGTTGCACCTATGACCGAATGCTTGAAGAAAGATGATGTGAATCTAGGTATTGAAACCTTAATCCACACAAAAGGGATAGAACTAGATAGAAAACCCTCTAAAGCTACGCACCAAAGGTTTAAAATCTAGGGCGAAAGTTTAAGAATTGATTAAAGCAAAGCACCCTCAATTCCTACACTTCCTCACGTGAATCTAAAGCTTTAAGCACCAATTCACAACTCTTTGTTACACACAAAGAAAAACAACAAACTCTCTAAGTTTATTGAAGAATATATAGAAAAGAATCTCCAAATCTGATTTTTCCAAGCTTGGGTGCACATCTATTTATACCCATAGCTTAAGAGTTTCAATCATATTATGACTAGGCCTCCTACTTCTAAAAGGACTCCTAATAACCAATAGGATAATGCCACCTATTTATTACATAATCCTACCAAAACTCTAACACTATCTTATCTTAATTAGAATCTTATCCTATCTAAAAAGATAATATTACAAATTAACTACTCTAATCCTATTTTATTTATAGTAAAACACTAAATATCCAATCCCATGTGTGTAGCCACGTCCATACCAATGCCATGTCACTTGCCATGTCACTTAAGTCGTAATAAAGCACTAATAAGATGTAATAAGCACATATCAATGTAACAAGCACCTCCCCTTGTCTTAAAATTTTCCTCCTTGGTCAAAATTTTCAATCTTCGAAAATTACTCCAAGATTTTAGCTTTTGATCAAGGCCTTCCATCAATCATCACCTCCATGGCTTCCACACATTATAGAATCATAAAACCTGAAAAAGGAAAGTTTGAAAACACACCTATGCCTAAAATGAGAAAAACCCTATCAAATGAAATGGGAGAAAACTCATAGGCAAAACCAACTTATTCCCCATGTCCACCAATCCTCATTCACATTTGCATGTTATCATGCACATGCAAATGTTCCCCTTTGATGGACCTAGAAGATTCGTGTCTCCATAAGCCAATAACTCTCCCATGGTAACATCCTTCTTTGAAGCTTCAATCAACCCTTCGAAGTTGATATCCTCTATCATGTCAAAAGATAAGGGAAAATTCGAGTGGACCAAGGAAGCCCAACGTGCATTTGATTTGGTCAAAAGGAAGCTATGTGAAGCACCCGTACTTGCATTGCCGGATTTTTCACAACCATTTGAGGTAGAAACCGACGCTAGTGGTGTGGGGATTGGTGCCGTTTTGGTTCAAAAGAAGCGCCCTATTACCTATTTTAGTGAGAAATTAAACGGTGCTAGATTGAACTATTCTACCTATGACAAGGAGTTCTATGCTATTGTGCGAGCATTGGACCATTGGAGTCACTATTTGCGCCCAAATCACTTTGTGTTGCATAGTGATCACGAAGCTTTGAAGTACATTCATGGTCAACAAAAATTGAACCCTAGACATGCTAAATGGGTAGAGTTTCTACAAGCTTTCAATTTTTCTTCGAAGTATAAAGAGGGGAAAGCAAATGTAGTGGCCGATGCACTATCTAGAAGACACTCGATGCTTGGAGTATTGAATTGTAAACTACTTGGTTTCGAGTTAATCAAGGAGTACTATAAGGGGGACGTGGATTTCTCTACAATCCTAGAGGAGTGTTCCAAGGGGGCCGTAGGTTCCTATGTTTTACAAGACGGTTTTCTTTTCAAGGGGAATCGTTTGTGCATGCCTAAGTGTTCTATTAGAGAATTAATAGTAAGAGAAGTGCATGGTGGAGGGATAGCGGGACATTTTGGCATAACAAAAACCTTAACTATGTTACAAGAGCATTTTTATTGGCCTAGAATGCTAGCGGATGTACAATTAATAGTTTCTAGGTGTGCAACATGTCAAAAAGCCAAGGCTACATTTCATCAAGGCTTATATACGCCCTTGCCCATGCCAGATTCACCTTGGGAAGACGTGTCTATGGAATTTGTAGTTGGTTTGCCAAGGACTCAAAGAGGAAAGGACTCAATCATGGTTGTAGTGGATCGATTTTCCAAGATGGCTCATTTCATACCTTGTCACAAAGTGGATAATGCTATGAAAGTGGCGGAATTGTATTTCAAGGAAGTGGTGAGACTACATGGGTTGCCGAATAGTATTGTGAGTGATCGTGATACAAAGTTCATGAGTTTCTTTTGGAAATCACTATGGAAATTGGTGGGAACGAAGTTGTTATTTAGTACATCATATCACCCACAAACGGACGGACAAACGGAGGTAACAAATCGAACTCTTGGTGTGCTTTTATGTGGACTAGTGAGCAAAATGCAAAAAGATTGGGATATTAAGCTTGCTCATGCCGAGTTTGCTTACAATAGATCACCTACTTATGCCACAAAACACACGCCATTTGAAGTTGTTTATGGTGTCAATCCAAGAATGCCCATTGATTTGATTGAAATTCCAAAAGGGGAATTAATTCATAAGGATTGAAGTTGTTAGAGCTAGGATTGAACATGTTAATGAACTCTACAAAGCACGAGCTAACAAGAACAAAAAGCCACAAAGTTTTGAAGTTGGCGACTTGGTGTGGTTACACTTGAGAAAAGAAAGATTTCCTAGCAAACGAAAGAATAAATTAATGCCAAAAAGTGAGGGGCCGTTCAAGATTATTGAGAAGATTAATGAGAATGCATATAAGCTTGAATTGCCGGGAGAATATGGTGTAAGCGCAACATTTAATATTGGAGATTTGGTGAAGTATGTGCCAGATAATGCTATTGAAGATTTGAGGGCAAATTCTTTTGAAGAAGGGGAGGATGATAAGTGCATCAATGTGAATGACGAGCATGTCGAAGAATTATTCCAAGAAAGTCAAGAAAGCATGAATCTATACTTGGAAGCTTCTTCAATAGGTCAAGCGTACTATCTGGGGCATCAAGACAAAGCCACGCTTTGTATGGTGGTGTTCTTGGGAGTTTCTTGAAGCTTCTTGATAGTTCTTTAAGGTTTCTTTACAAGCCTTCTTAGATTTTTGTCTACAAGTTTTTACCTTTCACTTGAAAGGGTTTTTCTTGGTTTAGACCCTAGGTTTCTTTATTTTCTTTATGTTCTTGATTATTTTTTACGTGTGAGTAAGTTAGAGTAGTTAGTTAAGAAACCGTGTAATGTTACTTGGCGCCCAAGGTTACGTTTCCTATTTTAAGAAGGATTCCTACTCAAGATTGAATTGCAAGGTGGTGGCTGCTTGGAGATCAAGGTGAATTGAAGGAGTTTTACTCAAGCTAGAATTCTAATATGTTTAGGAAAAGAAGGAGTTTTATTCAAGCTAGAATTCTAATATGTTTAGGAAAAGAAGGAGTTTTATTCAAGCTAGAATTCTAATATGTTTAGGAAAAGGAGTTTTATTCATGTTAGAGTTCTAATATTTTTAGGAAAGGATTGCTATAAATACTCCTTGTAATTCACGGTTTTGAGACATTCATGAATTTGATCAATAACAAACACATTTATTTACGAGTGATATTTTGGTTGGATTACCTAAATATTTCTTTGGCTAACTTGCGAGTTAGTTGCTGTTTTGGGTGTTTTAGTTAAAACATTCATTGGTTTGATTAATTAGGTGGACTCTTAATTAATTAAACTCTGTTCTAGCCTAGTTCTTGGTGATTTATCTGTATAGGACGAAGCTTAGAACATATCCTTGTGATAACTTGGTTTTCGGATCAAGAATCACATCAATAGGTTTAATAATGGTTTTGATAAGAAGTAGAAGAGAAATAAAGGGTTTTGATAGTAGGGAACACTCACCTAACAATCAAGATATGTAAAAGAGGAACACTCACTCTTTTACTAGTATGAATCTTACACACAAGGAACACTCACTTGGATGATTAGATTCAAGAAAATTTGCAAAGAAGGAACTCTCACTTCTCTCATAAATTCTTCAAGCAAAACTTGGGAAAACACAAGCAACTCAATACATGATATTGCAAGTAAAGATATCAAGATTCAAACTTTATTCATTCATTGATTCCTTTGAAATACAAACATACATCTCCTATTTATAGTGGACAAAACCCTAGTAACTCCCCTTAAATTTGTCCAAAAAGGTCAAAATAAACTATCCAAAAATGTGTGAGAGTTTTAAGGAATTAATCCTTAATTCATGCTAATAACTTAAGGAGAACTTCCATGCACCAAGGTCTTCTTTCCCTCCATTAAACATGCCATTTAGACTAGGAAAATCAGAAAATATCCCTCCTTTAATGCCTTGGACGCACCTAGTCAAGAACCCATCCAAAACCTCCCATAATTCCATGCTATTCCCTTATTTATGCCCAAAAGAATCATCTTAATCAACCCCCTTGCCATAAAAACGCCCAACATTAAGGAACAAACCAATTAACTAAATTAAATCCCTTAATTTAAGGGATTCAAATCTCTTAATTGATTTTGAGAAGAAAATCAGAAAATCTGATTTATTTCCATCCTATTTTCGACCATATTCAAAAGAATATCTTAAGATATATAAATCTGATCATACCTTCCTTAAATCAAGCTAAAATCAAATCAGATCATATCTTTCCCAAATCCCCTAATATTCCCTCTTTCCCATGCCATTATTTCAGCAAAATAATCCCCTTTTTACCCGAAATCACGTTCATAATGTCCCCCAAAAAATCACCTTGGACCCCCACACAAATCAGCACATAAAAATCACTCCAACTCTCTCCACACGTCAACAAGGACCCACGCCAACTCACCCTACTCTAATTAACTTAATTACTTAATTAATCATTATTTATTTACATGAAACACCACTAATTTTATTATTCTAATTTCCCAAAGTGGAAATACTAGAAAAACCATGACCCGAAATGAACGGTCCATGGGCCCAATAATTATCCAACGGCCCATCCTCAAAATAACGGGTCAACAAAACCTCCTTTGACTCATGAATTATTTTGAGATTTCCATCAAAAACTTAGTGAAATGCTTCTAAGGCTCGTTTTCATTGCATGAACACTTGTAACTAGGCTATATTGGTATGTTAGTGCAAGTTATAGGTTAGTGTGATAAGAAATTTGAAAAAAATGCGGGGTAGAACCCTTGCCGGCCCCATTTCCCTTGAAAGTCACGAACATCGATTAAAAACTTAGTGAAATGCTTCTAAGGCTCGATTTCAATGCATGACACTTGTAACTAGGCTATATTGGTATGTTAGTGCAAGTTATACGTTCGTGTGATAAGAAATTTGAAAAATATGCGATGTAGAACCCTTTCCCGCCCCTTTTCCCTTGAAAGTCACGAACATCGATTGAAAACTAAGTGAAATGCTACTAAGGCTCGTTTTCAATGCATGACACTTGTAACTAGGCTATATTTGTATGTTAGTGCAAGTTCTAGGTTATTTTGATAAGAAATTTGAAAAATAGATGAGGTAGAACCCTTTCCGATCCTCTTTCCCTTGAAAATCACCAACATCATCCCAAAGCTAAGAGAAATGCTTCTAAGGCTCGTTTCCAATGCATAACACTTGTAACTAGGCTATATTGGTATGTTAGTGCCAGTTCTAGGTTATTTTGATAAGATATTTGAAAAATAGGCGAGGTAAAAACTTTCTGGCCCCCTTTCCCTTGAAAATCACGAACATCATCCCAAAACTTAAAGAAATGCATCTAAGGCTCATTTTTAATGCATGAACACTTGTAACTAAGCTATATTGGTAAGTTAGTGCAAGTTCTAGGTTATTTTGATCAGAAATTTTTAAAATATGCGAGTTAGAACCCTTTTCGGCCCCCTTTCCCTTGAAAGTCATGAACATCGATTGAAAACTTAGTGAAATGCTTCTAAGGCTCGTTTTCAATGCATGACACTTCTAAGGCTCGTTTATTGGTATCTACGTTTTCTGAATCTTGCCACAAAATTTCAGCCAAAAATTCCAAGCCAAACGTCACCAACAGCTCTGATACCACGATAATGTGATTCTTGATCCGAAAACCAAGTTATCACAAGGATATGTTCTAAGCTTCGTCCTATACAGATAAATCACCAAGAACTAGGCTAGAACTGAGTTTAATTAATTAAGAGTCCACTTAATTAATCAAACCAATGAATGTTTTAACTAAAACACCCAAAACAGCAACCAACTCGCAAGTTAGCCAAAGAAATATTTAGGCAATCCAACCAAAATATCACTCAAAAATATGTGTTTTGTATTGCTCAAATCGTGAATGAATGAATTCCATGAATTACATGGAGTATTTATAGCAATCCTTTCCTAAAGATATTAGAACTCTAACTAGAATAAAACTCTTTCTTTTCCTAAACATATTAGAATTCTATCTTGAATAAAACTCCTACTTTTCCTAAACATATTAGAATTCTAGTTTTAATAAACTCCTACTTTTCCTAAACATATTAGAGTTCTAGCTTGAGTAAAACTCTTTCAATTTGCCTTGATCTCTAAGCAGCCGCCACCTTGCAATTCAATCTTGAGTAGGAATCCCTCTTGAAATAGGAATCCATCTTGAAATAGGAAACGTAACCTTGGGCGTCAAGTAACATTACACGGTTTCTTTAACTAACTACTCTAACTTACTCACACGTACAAAATAATCAAAAACATAAAGAAAATAAAGAAACCTAGGGTCTAAACCAAGAAAAACCCTTTCAAGTGAAAGGTAAAAACTTGTAGACAAAAATCTAAGAAAGCTTTTAAAGAACCTTAAAGAACTATCAAGAAGCTTCAAGAACTCCCAAGAACGCCACCATACAAAGCGTGGCTTTGTCTTGATGCCCCCGATAGTAAGTTTGACCTATTGAAGAAGCTTCCAAGTATAGATTCATGCTTTCTTGACTTTCTTGGAATAATTCTTCAACATGCTCGTCATTCACATTGATGCACGCATCATCCTCCCCTTCTTCAAAAGAATTTTCCCTCAAATCTTCAATAGCATCATCTGGCAAATACTTCACCAAATCTCCAACATTAAATGTTGCGCTTACACCATATTCTCCCGGCAATTCAAGCTTATATGCTTTCTCATTGATCTTCTCAATAATCTTGAACGGCCCCTCACTTCTTGGCATCAATTTATTCTTTCGTTTGCTAGGAAATCTTTCTTTTCTCAAGTGTAGCCACACCAAGTCGCCAACTTCAAAACTTTGTGGCTTTTTGTTCTTGTTAGCTCGTGCTTTGTAGAGGTCATTGACACGTTCAATCCTAGCTCTAACTTGTGCGTGTAGCTTCATCATGTACTTGATTTTAGCCTCGGCATCTTTATGAATTAATTCCCCTTTTGGAATTTCAATCAAATCAATGGGCATTCTTGGATTGACACCATAAACAACTTCAAATGGTGTGTGTTTTGTGGCATAAGTAGGTGATCTATTGTAAGCAAACTCGGCATGAGCAAGCTTAATATCCCAATCTTTTTGTGTTTTGCTCACTAGTCCACGTAAAAGCACACCAAGAGTTCGATTTGTTACCTTCGTTTGTCCGTCCGTTTGTGGGTGATATGATGTACTAAATAACAGCTTCGTTCCCACCAACTTCCATAGTGATTTCCAAAAGAAACTCATGAACTTTGTATCACGATCACTCACAATACTATTCGGCAACCCATGTAGTCTCACCACTTCCTTGAAATACAATTCCGCCACTTTAGTCTCACCACTTCCTTCTCTCATGCGTATTTGATGATAGCCACTCATAAGATCAATCTTGGAAAATAGCTTTGAACCATGCAATTCGTCTAACAAATCATCAAGTCTAGGTATAGGAAATCTATACTTGATGGTTATGTTGTTCACACTCCTACTATCAATGCACATACGCCAACTCCCATCTTTTTTTAGAACTAGCAATGCAGGCACGACACATGGGCTCATACTCTCTTTCACGTAGCCTCTTTGCATCAATTCCTCTATTTGACGTTGTATTTCCTTTGTTTCCTCTGGATTACTTCTATATGCTGCCTTGTTAGGTAGTGGAGCTCCCGGAATAAGATCAATTTGATGTTCAATACCACGAATTGGTGGTAATCCCAGTGGTAATTCACTAGGAAAACATCACAATACTCTTGCAATACCGCTTCTAATTCCACGAGCCTCTTTTCTTGTTTACTTTCATTCACTTGCACATTGTTAGCCACCATAATATATACTATATTGTTATTGTTGATCTCTTTCTCCAACTCCTTTTCCCCAATTAAATATGCACCTTTCGAACTAGGGTTAATTCTATGATCAACAAGTGGTTTCAATGCATATGATTTTTCCCCCTTTCCTTTTCGAATTATATACACATTTGTCCTACCATTAAACTTGACAAATCTATCATATTGCCATGGTCTACCTAATAAGATATGACAAGCATCCATGGGGCATACATCACATAAAACTTTATCATGATATTTGCCAATTGAAAAGGTGATTATGGCTCGCTTCGTTACCTTTACGTCACTAGCATCATTGAGCCAATGTAGCTTGTAAGGTTTTGGGTGATCGGTTGTAGGCCACTCTAATTTGTTGATCAAAGTTATAGACACCACATTTGTGCAACTTCCCGAGTCTATTATTACGTCACACAATCGATCTTCCACCTTGCACCTTGTTAAAAAGATTTTCTCTCTTTGATTCTCTTCAACGGGCATAGGTTTAGAGTGAAGAGCTCTCCTTAGAACCAAGCTCTTTCCTTGCGTTTCACCATCAACCTCTTCGGCACTACCCTCCTCTTCTTCAAAATCACGTTCTTGCTCGACCACAACCTCCATGTCACTACTTCCCTCGCACCTAGCTTTCTCTTCTTCCCATTCTTGAGCCGTCATAGTGCGTTTTGAGTAGCAATTGCTTGCTATATGGCCAACACTCCCACATTTGAAACATTTTCTATCTTCGGTCACCTTCTTGCTAGCTTCGTTTCTGGGTTTGTTATCTTTAGCATATGAATTAGAAGAAGTCCTATCAAAGGTAGGCTTGTCACTAGCCTTTGTGAACGTGCGTGTGAATGGCTTCACAGTTGAGGTCTTCTTGGCCTTGAATTGTCTTTCAACCTTAATGGCCGCCTTGCATACTTCTTCAAATGAATAGTATTCGTGCAATTCAATCTTCTCTTGAACATTTTCGTTCAAACCTGCAATAAAACGTGCTATTTTGTGCTCTAGAATTTCTTCTAAATCACACAATAAACATAGTTTCTCAAATTCACACAAATAAGCCTCCACGGATTGATTTCCTTGCTTAAAAGTTTGCATCTTGAGATACACTTCTTGCACGTACTCATGGGGCACAAATTGACGCTTCATATATTTCTTTAATTGTGTCCAAGTAGTGATCTTGGATCGTCCCTCCTTGCGTCTCTTTTTCTTGAGATTATTATACCATAAACTCGCATAACCCGTGAGTTTTAATTCAGCAATTTTGCACCTCTTTCGTTCATCATACTCCTTGTAATCAAAGAGTGTTTCCGCTCTTTTAACCCACTCAAAATATTTTTCGGGGTCTAGCATACTACCATTGAATTCCGGAAAATCTAACCTTATATTTCGGTCATCATCTTTGGCCTTGTTCTTCCGTCTATGCCTTCTAGGTTCATCACTTGAAGATGAATCTTTATGGTGTGATCTACTTGCTTTTCTCCTTTCATATTCATCTTCACTTGAACTAGAACTTGTAACTGATTTGTTCTTCCTTGAAGATGAAGTTTTGTCACGTTCGTCAAGCCTAGCCAATACTTCTTGCAATTGTTGTGACAATCGCTCTATTTGACGATCCCTTCGCAAGTTATGCGCTTGATCAAGGTTGAAACCCCTTGGAATCCCTGGGATTTCTTCGTCACTCATTGCTCCTACACAAACCAGGTTAGTTTATGCAAAAATCTTGATTAAAAGATTGAATCTTGATTGATTCTTGAAGCAAATAAAAACCGTTCTCCAAATCGCAACTCCGTGTAACAATCTCAAAAGTTTGAGGTTGCATAGACTTCGTTACGCGTCCGATTGACACGAAATTTAGATACAATGTTGATCTACGTTTTTTGAATCTTCCCACAAAATTTCAGCCAAAAATTCTAAGCGAAACGTCACCAACAGCTCTGATACCACGATGATGTGATTCTTGATCCGAAAACCAAGTTATCACAAGGATATGTTCTAAGCTTCGTCCTATACAGATAAATCACCAAGAACTAGGCTAGAACTGAGTTTAATTAATTAAGAGTCCACTTAATTAATCAAACCAATGAATGTTTTAACTAAAACACCCAAAACAGCAACCAACTCGCAAGTTAGCCAAAGAAATATTTAGGCAATCCAACCAAAATATCACTCAAAAATATATGTGTTTTGTATTGCTCAAATCGTGAATGAATGAATTCCATGAATTACATGGAGTATTTATAGCAATCCTTTCCTAAAGATATTAGAACTCTAACTAGAATAAAACTCTTTCTTTTCCTAAACATATTAGAATTCTATCTTGAATAAACCTCCTACTTTTCCTAAACATATTAGAGTTCTAGCTTGAGTAAAACTCTTTCAATTTGCCTTGATCTCCAAGCAGCCGCCACCTTGCAATTCAATCTTGAGTAGGAATCCCTCTTGAAATAGGAATCCATCTTGAAATAGGAAACGTAACCTTGGACGTCAAGTAACATTACACGGTTTCTTTAACTAACTACTCTAACTTACTCACACGTACAAAATAATCAAAAACATAAAGAAAATAAAGAAACCTAGGGTCTAAACCAAGAAAAACCCTTTCAAGTGAAAGGTAAAAACTTGTAGACAAAAATCTAAGAAAGCTTTTAAAGAACCTTAAAGAACTATCAAGAAGCTTCAAGAACTCCCAAGAACGCCACCATACAAAGCGTGGCTTTGTCTTGATGCCCCCGATAGTAAGTTTGACCTATTGAAGAAGCTTCCAAGCATAGATTCATGCTTTCTTGACTTTCTTGGAATAATTCTTCAACATGCTCGTCATTCACATTGATGCACGCATCAATGACACTTGTAACTAGGCAAAATTAGTATGTTAGTGCAAGTTCTACGTTATTTTGATTGGAAATTTGAAAAATAGGCGAGCTAGAACACTTTTCGGCCCCCTTTCCATTGAAAATCACAAACATCATCCCAAAACTTAGAGAAATACTTCTAAGGCTCGTTTTCAATGCATGAAAACTTATAACTAGGCTATATTAGTATTTTAGTACAAGTTCTAGGTTATTTTGTTAAGAAATTTTAAAAATAGGCGAGGTAGAACACTTTCAGGCCCGCTTTTCTTTGAAAGTCACGAACATCGATTGAAAAATTAGTGAAATGCTTTTATGGCTCGTTTTCAATTCATAACACTTGTAACTAGGCTATATTGGTATGTTAGTGCAAGTTCTAGGTTATTTTGAAAAGAAATTTGAAAAATAGGCGTGGTAGAACCCTTTTCGGCCCCCTTTCCCCTAAAAATCACGAACATCGATTTAGAACTTTGTGAAATGCTTCTAAGGCTCATTTTAGATGAATGAACACTTGTAACTAGGCTATATTGGTATGTTAGTGCAAGATCTAGGTTATTTTGATAAGAAATTTGAAAAATAGGCGAGGTAGAAAACTTTCCTGCCCCCTTTCCCTTAAAAATCACGAACATCATCCCAAAACTTAGAGAAATACTTCTAAGGCTCATTCTCAATGCATGAACACTTGTAATTAAGCTATATTGGTAAGTTAAAGGAAGTTCTAGGTTATTTTGATAAGAAATTTGAAAAATAGGCGAGGTAGAACCCTTTTCGGCCCCCTTTCCCTTGAAAGTCACGAACATCGATTGAAAACTTAGTGAAATGCTTCTAAGGCTTGTTTTCATTGCATGACACTTGTAAGTAGGCTATATTGGTATGTTAGTGTAAGTTTTAGGTTATTTTGATTAGATATTTGAAAAATAGGCGAGGTTGAACCCTTTCCGGCCCCCTTTCCCTTGAAAATCGCGAACATCGATTTAGAACTTGGTGAAATGCTTCTAAGGCTCATTTTCAATGCATGAACACTTGTCACTAGGCTATATTGGTATGTTAGAGCAAGATATAGGTTAGTGTGATAAGAAATTTGAAAAATAGGCGAGGTAGAACCCTTTTCGGCCCCTTTTCCCTTGAAAGTCACGAACATCGATTGAAAACTTTGTGAAATGATTCTAAGGCTCGTTTTGAATGCATGACACTTGTAACTAGGCTATATTGGTATGTTAGTGAAAGTTATAGGTTATTTTGATAACAAATTTGAAAATTAGGCGAGGTAGAACCCTTTCCGGCCTCCTTTCCTTTAAAAATCATGAACATGGATTTGGAACTTAGTTAAATGGTTCTAAGGCTCATTTTAGATGCATGAAAAATTGTAACTAGGCTATATTGGTGATTTAATGAAACTTATTAGTAAGTGTGCTAAGAAATTTGAAAAATAGGCGAGGTAGAACTCTTTCCGGCCTCCTTTCCCTTAAAAGTCACAAACATCGATTGAAAACTTAGTGAAATGCTTCTAAGGCCCGTTTTCAATGCATGACACTTGTAACTAGGCTAAATTAGTATGTTAGTGCAAGTTCTACATTATTTTGATAGGAAATTTGAAAAATAGGCGAGCTAGAAGACTTTCCGGCCCCCTTTCCATTGAAAATCACAAACATCATCCCAAAACTTAGAGAAATACTTCTAAGGCTCGTTTTCAATGCATGAAAACTTATAACTAGGCTATATTAGTATTTTAGTACAAGTTCTAGGTTATTTTGTTAAGAAATTTTAAAAATAGGCGAGGTAGAACACTTTCCGGCCCGCTTTTCTTTGAAAGTCACGAACATCGATTGAAAAATTAGTGAAATGCTTTTAAGGCTCGTTTTCAATTCATGACACTTGTAACTAGGCTATATTGGTATGTTAGTGCAAGTTCTAGGTTATTTTGAAAAGAAATTTGAAAAATAGGCGTGGTAGAACCCTTTTCGGCCCCCTTTCCCCTAAAAATCACGAACATCGATTTAGAACTTTGTGAAATGCTTCTAAGGCTCATTTTAGATGAATGAACACTTGTAACTAGGCTATATTGGTATGTTAGTGCATGATCTAGTTTATTTTGATAAGAAATTTGAAAAATAGGCGACGTAGAAAACTTTCCTGCCCCCTTTCCCTTAAAAATCACGAACATCATCCCAAAACTTAGAGAAATACTTCTAAGGCTCATTCTCAATGCATGAACACTTGTAGTTAAGCTATATTGGTAAGTTAAAGGAAGTTCTAGGTTATTTTGATAAGAAATTTGAAAAATAGGCGAGGTCGAACCCTTTTCGGCCCCCTTTCCCTTGAAAGTCACGAACATCGATTGAAAACTTAGTGAAATGCTTCTAAGGCTTGTTTTCAATGCATGACACTTGTAAATAGGCTATTATGTTAGTGTAAGTTTTAGGTTATTTTGATTAGATATTTGAAAAATAGGCGAGGTAGAACCCTTTCCGGCCCCCTTTTCCTTGAAAATCACGAACATCGATTTAGAACTTGGTGAAATGCTTCTAAGGCTCATTTTCAATGCATGAACACTTTTCACTAGGCTATATTGGTATGTTAGAGCAAGATATAGGTTAGTGTGATAAGAAATTTGAAAAATAGGCGAGGTAGAACCCTTTTCGGCCCCTTTTCCCTTGAAAGTCACGAACATCGATTGAAAACTTTGTGAAATGATTCTAAGGCTCGTTTTGAATGCATGACACTTGTAACTAGGCTATATTTGTATGTTAGTGAAAGTTATAGGTTATTTTGATAACAAATTTGAAAATTAGGCGAGGTAGAACCCTTTCCGGCCTCCTTTCCCTTAAAAATCACGAACATGGATTTGGAACTTAGTTAAATGGTTCTAAGGCTCATTTTAGATGCATGAACAATTGTAACTAGGCTATATTGGTGATTTAATAAAACTTATAAGTAAGTGTGCTAAGAAATTTAAAAAATAGGCGAGGTAGAACTCTTTCCGGCCTCCTTTCCCTTAAAAGTCACAAACATCGATTGAAAACTTAGTGAAATGCTTCTAAGGCCCGTTTTCAATGCATGACACTTGTAACTAGGCTAAATTAGTATGTTAGTGCAAGTTCTACGTTATTTTGATTGGAAATTTGAAAAATAGGCGAGCTAGAAGACTTTCCGGCCCCCTTTCCATTGAAAATCACAAACATCATCCCAAAACTTAGAGAAATACTTCTAAGGCTCGTTTTCAATGCATGAAAACTTATAAGTAGGCTATATTAGTATTTTAGTACAAGTTCTAGGTTATTTTGTTAAGAAATTTTAAAAATAGGCGAGGTAGAACACTTTCCGGCCCGCTTTTCTTTGAAAGTCACGAACATCGATTGAAAAATTAGTGAATGGGCAAGGTAGAACCCTTTCCAGCTCCCTTCCCTTGAAAATCACGAACATCGTCCCAAAACAAAGAGAAATGCTTCTAAGGTTCGCTTTTCAATGCATGAACACTTGTAACTAAGATATATTGGTAAGTTAGTGCAATTTCTAGGTTATTTGGATTAGAAATTTTAAAAATAGGCGAGTTAGAACCCTTTCCGGCCCCCTTTCCCTTGAGAGTCACGAACATCGATTGAAAACTTAGTATAATGCTTCTACGCTCGTTTTTAATGCATGAACACTTGTAACTAAGCTATATTGGTATGTTAGTGCAAGTTTTAGGTTAGTGTGATAAGAAATTTTAAAAATATGCGAGCTAGAACCCTTTCCGGCCCCTTTTCCCTTGAAATTTACGAACATCGATTGAAAACTTAGTGAAATGCTTCTAAGGCTCGTTTACAATGCATGACACTTGTAACTACGCTATATTGGTATGTTAGAGCAAGATATAGGTTATTTTGAAAAGAAATTTGAAAATTAGACGAGATGGAACTCTTTCCGATCCCCTTTCCCTTGAAAATCACGAATATCATCCCAAAACTACGAGAAATGCTTCTAAGGCTCATTTTCAATGCATGAACACTTGTAACTACGCTATATTTGTAAGTTAGTGCAAGTTCTAGGTTATTCTGGTAAGAAATATGAAAAATGGGTAAGGTAGAACCCTTTCCAGTCCCCTTCCCTTGAAAATCACGAACATCGTCCCAAAACTTAGAGAAATGCTTCTAAGGTTCGTTTTCAATGCATGAACACTTGTAACTAAGATATGTTGGTAAGTTAGTGCAATTTCTAGGTTATTTAGATTAGAAATTTTAAAAATAGGCGAGTTAGAACCCTTTCCGGCCCCCTTTCCCTTGAGAGTCACGAACATCGATTGAAAACTTGGTATAATGCTTCTATACTCGTTTTTAATGCATGAACACTTGTAACTAAGCTAGATTGGTATATTAGTGCAAGTTCTAGGTTAGTGTGATAAGAAATTTGAAAAATATGCGAGCTAGAGCCCTTTCCGGCCCCTTTTCCCTTGAAATTTACGAACATCGAATGAAAACTTAGTGAAATGCTTCTAAGGCTCGTTTATAATGCATGACACTTGTAACTATGCTATATTGGTATGGTAGAGCAAGATATAGGTTATTTTGATAAGAAATTTGAAAATTAGACGAGATTGAACTTTTTCCGATCCCCTTTCCCTTGAAAATCACTAACATCATCCCAAAACTTAGAGAAATGCCTCTAAGGCTCGTTTTCAATGTATGAACACTTGTAACTAGGCAATATTGGTATGTTAGTGCAAGTTCTAGGTTATTTTGATAAGAAATTTGAAAAATAAGCGAGATAGAACTCTTTCCGGCCCCTTTTCTCTTGAATGTAAGGAACATCGATTGAAAACTTAGTGAAATACTTCTAAGGTTTGTTTTCAATCCATGACCACTTGTAACTAGGCTTTTTTGGTATGTTAGTCAAGTTACAGGTTAGTTTGATAAGAAATTTGAAAAATATGCGAGGTAGAACCCTTTCCGGCCCCTTTTCCCTTGAAAGTTACGAATATCGATTGAAAACTTAGTGAAATGCTTCTAAGGCTCGTTTTCAATGCATGACACTTGTAACTACCCTATATTGGTATGTTAGTGCAATTTCTATGTTATTTTGATAAGAAATTTGAAAAATAGGCGAGGTAGACCCTTTCTGGCCCCCTTTCCTTTAAAAATCACGAACATCGATTTAGAACTTAGTGAAATGCTTTTAAGGCTCGTTTTCAATGTATGATCACTTAAAACTAGGCTATATTGGTATGTTAGTGCGAGTTCTAGGTTATTTTGACAAGAAATTTGAAAAATAGGCGAGGTAGAACCCTTTCCGGACCCCGTTCCCTCGAAAATCACGAATATCATCCCAAAACTACGAGAAATGCTTCTAAGGCTCATTTTCAATGCATGAACACTTGTAACTAGGCTATATTTGTAAGTTAGTGCAAGTTCTAGGTTATTTTGATAAGAAATATTAAAAATGGGTAAGGTAGAACCCTTTCCAGCCCCCTTCCCTTGAAAATCATGAACATCGTCCCAAAACTTAGAGAAATGCTTCTAAGGTTCGTTTTCAATGTATGAACACTTGTAACTAAGCTATATTGGTAAGTGAGTGCATTTTCTAGGTTATTTGGATTAGAAATTTTTAAAATAGGCGAGTTAGAACTCTTTCCGGCCCCCTTTCCCTTGAGAGTCACGAGCATCGAATGAAAACTTAGTATAATGCTTATAAGCTCGTTTTTAATGCATGAACACTTGTAACTAAGCTATATTGGTATGCTAGTGCAAGTTCTAGGTTAGTGTGATAAGAAATTTGAAAAATATGCGAGCTAGAACCCTTTCCGGCCCCTTTTCCCTTGAAATTTACGAACATCGATTGAAAAGTTAGTGAAATGCTTCTAAGGCTCGTTTACAATGCATGACACTTGTAACTACGCTATATTGGTATGGTAGAGCAAGATATAGGTTATTTTGATAAGAAATTTGAAAATTAGACGAGATGGAAGTCTTTCCGATCCCCTTTCCCTTGAAAATCACTAACATCATCCCAAAACTTAGAGAAATGCTTCTAAGGCTCGTTTTCAATGCATGACACTTGTAACTACTATATATTGGTATGTTAGTGCAAGTTCTATGTTATTTTGATAAGAAATTTGAAAAATAGGCGAGGTAGAACCCTTTCTGGCCCCCTTTCCTTTGAAAATCACGAACATCGATTAAGAACTTGGTGAAATTCCTTTAAGGCTCGTTTTCAATGTATGATCACTTAAAACTAGGCTATATTGGTATCTTAGTGCGAGTTCTAGGTTATTTTGATAGGAAATTTGAAAAATAGGCGAGGTAGAACCCTCTCCGGACCCCGTTCCCTTGAAAATCACGAATATCATCCAAAAACTACGAGAAATGCTTCCAAAGGCTCATTTTCAATGCATGAACACTTGTAACTAGGCTATATTTGTAAGTTAGTGCAAGTTCTAGGTTATTTTGATAAGTAATATGAAAAATGCGCAAGGTAGAACCCTTTCCAGCCCCCTTCCCTTGAAAATATTGAACATCGTCCCAAACCTTAGAGAAATGCTTCTAAGGTTCGTTTTCAATGCATGAACACTTGTAACTAAGATATGTTGGTAAGTTAGTGCAATTTCTAGGTTATTTGGATTAGAAATTTTAAAAATAGCGGAGTTAGAACCCTTTCTGGCCCCCTTTCCCTTGAGAGTCACGAACATCAATTGAAAACTTGGTATAATGCTTCTATGCTCGTTTTTAATGCATGAACACTTGTAACTAAGCTATATTGGTATGTTAGTGCAAGTTCTAGGTTAGTGTGATAAGAAATTTTAAAAATATGCGAGCTAGAACCCTTTCCGGCCCCTTTTCCCTTGAAATTTACGAACATCGATTGAAAACTTAGTGAAATGCTTCTAAGGCTCGTTTACAATGCATGACACTTGTAACTACGCTATATTGGTATGTTAGAGCAAGATATAGGTTATTTTGATAAGAAATTTGAAAATTAGACGAGATGGAACTCTTTCTGATCCCCCTTCCCTTGAAAATCACTAACATCATCCCAAAACTTCGAGAAATGCTTCTAAGGCTCGTTTTCAATGTATGAACACTTGTAACTAGGCAATATTGGTATGTTAGTGCAAGTTTTAGGTTATTTTGATAAGAAATTTGAAAAATAGGCGAGATAGAACTCTTTCCGGCCCCTTTTCTCTTGAATGTAAGGAACATCGATTGAAAACTTAGTGAAATACTTCTAAGGTTTGTTTTCAATCCATGACCACTTATAACTAAGCTTTTTTGGTATGTTAGTGCAAGTTACAGGTTAGTTTGATATGAAATTTGAAAAAATGCGAGGTAGAACCCTTTCCGGCCCCTTTTCCCTTGAAAGTTACGAATATCGATTGAAAACTTAGTGAAATGCTTCTAAGGCTCGTTTTCAATGCATGACACTTGTAACTACCCTATATTGGTATGTTAGTAGTTCTAGGTTATTTTGATAAGAAATTTGAAAAATAGGCGAGGTAGAACCCTTTCTGGCCCCCTTTCCTTTGAAAATCACGAACATCGATTTAGAACTTAGTGAAATGCTTTTAAGGCTCGTTTTCAATGTATGATCACTTAAAACTAGGCTATATTGGTATCTTAGTGCGAGTTCTAGGTTATTTTGATAAGAAATTTGAAAAATAGGCGAGGTAGAACCCTTTCCGGACCCCGTTCCCTTGAAACTCACGAATATCATCCCAAAACTACGAAAAATGCTTCTAAGGCTCATTTTCAATGCATGAACACTTGTAACTAGGCTATATTTGTAAATTAGTGCAAGTTCTAGGTTATTTTGATAAGAAATATGAAAAATGGGTAAGGTAGAACCCTTTCCAGCCCCCTTCCCTTGAAAATCACAAACATCGTCCCAAAACTTAGAGAAATGCTTCTAAGGTTCGTTTTCAATGCATGAACACTTGTAACTAAGCTATATTGGTAAGTTAGTGCATTTTCTAGGTTATTTGGATTAGAAATTTTTAAAATAGGCGAGTTAGAACCCATTCCGGCCCCCTTTCCCTTGAGAGTCACGAGCATCGATTGAAAACTTAGTATAATGCTTCTAAGCTCGTTTTTAATGCATGAACACTTGTAACTAAGCTATATTGGTATGCTAGTGCAAGTTCTAGGTTAGTGTGATAAGAAATTGGAAAAATATGCGAGCTAGAACCCTTTCCGGCCCCTTTTCCCTTGAAATTTACGAACATCGATTGAAAAGTTAGTGAAATGCTTCTAAGGCTCGTTTTCAATGCATGACACTTGTAACTACCCTATATTGGTATGTTAGTAGTTCTAGGTTATTTTGATAAGAAATTTGAAAAATAGGCGAGGTAGAACCCTTTCTGGCCCCCTTTCCTTTGAAAATCACGAACATCGATTTAGAACTTAGTGAAATGCTTTTAAGGCTCGTTTTCAATGTATGATCACTTAAAACTAGGCTATATTGGTATCTTAGTGCGAGTTCTAGGTTATTTTGATAAGAAATTTGAAAAATAGGCGAGGTAGAACCCTTTCCGGACCCCGTTCCCTTGAAACTCACGAATATCATCCCAAAACTACGAAAAATGCTTCTAAGGCTCATTTTCAATGCATGAACACTTGTAACTAGGCTATATTTGTAAGTTAGTGCAAGTTCTAGGTTATTTTGATAAGAAATATGAAAAATGGGTAAGGTAGAACCCTTTCCAGCCCCCTTCCCTTGAAAATCACAAACATCGTCCCAAAACTTAGAGAAATGCTTCTAAGGTTCGTTTTCAATGCATGAACACTTGTAACTAAGCTATATTGGTAAGTTAGTGCATTTTCTAGGTTATTTGGATTAGAAATTTTTAAAATAGGCGAGTTAGAACCCATTCCGGCCCCCTTTCCCTTGAGAGTCACGAGCATCGATTGAAAACTTAGTATAATGCTTCTAAGCTCGTTTTTAATGCATGAACACTTGTAACTAAGCTATATTGGTATGCTAGTGCAAGTTCTAGGTTAGTGTGATAAGAAATTGGAAAAATATGCGAGCTAGAACCCTTTCCGGCCCCTTTTCCCTTGAAATTTACGAACATCGATTGAAAAGTTAGTGAAATGCTTCTAAGGCTCGTTTACAATGCATGACACTTGTAACTACGCTATATTGGTATGGTAGAGCAAGATATAGGTTATTTTGATAAGAAATTTGAAAATTAGACGAGATGGAAGTCTTTCCGATCCCCTTTCCCTTGAAAATCACTAACATCATCCCAAAACTTAGAGAAATGCTTCTAAGGCTCGTTTTCAATGCATGACATTTGTAACTACTCTATATTGGTATGTTAGTGCAAGTTCTATGTTATTTTGATAAGAAATTTGAACAATAGGCGAGGTAGAACCCTTTCTTGCCCCCTTTCCTTTGAAAATCACGAACATCGATTTAGAACTTAGTGAAATTCCTTTAAGGCTCGTTTTCAATGTATGATCACTTAAAACTAGGCTATATTGGTATCTTAGTGCGAGTTCTAGGTTATTTTGATAAGAAATTTGAAAAATAGGCGAGCTAGAACCCTTTCCGGACCCCGTTCCCTTGAAAATCACGAATATCATCCAAAAACTACGAGAAATGCTTCTAAGGCTCATTTTCAATGCATGAACACTTGTAACTAGGCTATATTTGTAAGTTAGTGCAAGTTCTAGGTTAATTTGATAAGAAATATGAAAAATGCGCAAGGTAGAACCCTTTCCAGCCCCCTTCCCTTGAAAATAACGAACATCGTTCCAAAACTTAGAGAAATGCTTCTAAGGTTCGTTTTCAATGCATGAACACTTGTAACTAAGATAGGTTGGTAAGTTAGTGCAATTTCTAGGTTATTTGGATTAGAAATTTTAAAAATAGGCGAGTTAGAACCCTTTCCGGCCCCCTATCCTTTGAGAGTCACGAACATCGATTGAAAACTTAGTATAATGCTTCTACGCTCGTTTTTAATGCATGAACACTTGTAACTAAGCTATATTGATATGTTAGTGTAAGTTCTAGGTTTGTGTGATAAGAAATTTTAAAAATATGCGAGCTAGAACCCTTTCCGGCCCCTTTTCCCTTGAAATTTACGAACATCGATTGAAAACTTAGTGAAATGCTTCTAAGGCTCGTTTACAATGCATGACACTTGTAACTACGCTATATTGGTATGTTAGAGCGAGATATAGGTTATTTTGATAAGAAATTTGAAAATTAGACGAGATGGAACTCTTTCCGATCCCCTTTCCCTTGAAAATCACTAACATCATCCCAAAACATAGAGAAATGCTTCTAAGGCTCGTTTTCAATGTATGAACACTTGTAACTAGGCAATATTGGTATGTTAGTGCAAGTTCTAGGTTATTTTGATAAGAAATTTGAAAAATAGGCGAGATAGAACTCTTTCCGGCCCCTTTTCTCTTGAATGTAAGGAACATCGATTGAAAACTTAGTGAAATGCTTCTAAGGTTTGTTTTCAATCCATGACCACTTGTAACTAGGCTTTTTTGGTGTGTTAGTGCAAGTTATAGGTTACTTTGATAAGAAATTTGAAAAATATGCAAGGTAGAACCCTTTCCGGCCCCTTTTCCCTTGAAAGTTCCGAATATTAATTGAAAACTTAGTGAAATGCTTCTAAGGCTCGTTTTCAATGCATGACACTTGTAACTACCCTATATTGGTATGTTAGTGCAAGTTCTAGGTTATTTTGATAAGAAATTTGAAAAAAAGGCGAGGCTTTCTGGCCCCCTTTCCTTTGAAAATCACAAACATCGATTTAGAACTTAGTGAAATGCTTTTAAGGCTCGTTTTCAATGTATGATCACTTAAAACTAGGCTATATTGGTATGTTAGTGCGAGTTCTAGGTTATTTTGATAAGAACTTTGAAAAATAGGCGCGGAAAAACCCTTTCCGGACCCCGTTCCCTTGAAAATCACGAATATCATCCCAAAACTACGAGAAATGCTTCTAAGGCTCATTTTCAATGCATGAACACTTGTAACTAGGTTATATTTGTAAGTTAGTGCAAGTTCTAGGTTATTTTGATAAGAAATATGAAAAATGGGTAAGGTAGAACCCTTTCCAGTCCCCTTCCCTTGAAAATCACGAACATCGTCCCAAAACTTAGAGAAATGCTTCTAAGGTTCGTTTTCAATGCATAAACACTTGTAACTAAGATATGTTGGTAAGTTAGTGCAATTTCTAGGTTATTTGGATTAGAAATTTTAAAAATAGGCGAGTTAGAACCCTTTCCGGCCCCCTTTCCCTTGAAAATTACGAACATCGTCCGAAAATGATGTGAATCTAGGTATTGAAACCTTAATCCACACAAAAGGGATAGAACTAGATAGAAAACCCTCTAAAGCTATGCACCAAAGGTTTAAAATCTAGGGTGAAAGTTTAAGAATTGATTAAAGCAAAGCACCCTCAATTCCTACACTTCCTCGCGTGAATCTAAAGCTTTAAGCACCAATTCACAACTCTTTGTTCCACACAAAGAAAAATAACAAACTCTCTAAGTTTATTGAAGAATATATAGAAAAGAATCTCCAAATATGATTTTTCCAAGCTTGGGTGCACATCTATTTATACCCATAGCTTGAGAGTTTCAATCATATTATGACTAGGCCTCCTACTTCTAAAAGGACTCCTAATAACCAATAGGATAATGCCACCTATTTATTACATAATCCTACTAAAACTCTAACACTATCTTATCTTAATTAGAATCTTATCCTACCTAAAAAGATAATATTACAAGTTAACTACTCTAATCCTATTTTATATAAAGTAAAACACTAAATATCCAATCCCATGTGTGTAGCCACGTCCATACCCATGCCATGTCACTTGCCATGTCACTTAAGTCGTAATAAAGCACCGATAAGATGTAATAAGCACATCTCAATGTAACAAGCACCTCCCCTTGTCTTAAAATTTTCCTCCTTGGTCAAAGCAAGTTATAGGTTAGTTTAATAATAAATATGGAAAAAAGGCGAGGCGGAACCCTTTTCGGCCCTCTTTCCCTTGAAAATCAAGAACATCGTCCCAAAACTTTGTGAAATGCTTCTAAGGGTCGTTTTCAATTCATGAACACTTGTAAATAGACTATATTGGTATGTTAGTGCGAGTTATATGTTAGTTTAATAATAAATATGGAAAATAGGCGAGGTAGAACCCTTTTCGGCCCCCTTTCCCTTGAAAATCACGAACATCGTCCCAAATCTAGTGAAATGCTTCTAAGGCTCATTTTCAATGCATGAACACTTGTAAGTAGGATATTTTGGTATGTTAGTTCAAGTTCTAGGTTAGTTTGATAAGAAATATGGAAAAAAGGCGAGGTAGAACCCTTTTAAGGCCCTCTTTCCCTTTAAAATCACGAATATCGCCTCAAAACTTAGTGAAATGCTTCTAAGGCACGTTTTCAACGCATGAACACTTGTAAAAAGGATATATTGGTATGTTAGTGCAAGTTATAGGTTATTTTGATAAGAAATATAGAAAATAGGTGAGGTAGAACCCATTTCGGCCCCCTTTCCCGTTTAAAATCACGAACATCGTCCCAAAACTTAGTGAAATGGTTCTATGGGTTGTTTTCAATGCATGAACAGTAGTCACTAGGTTATATTGGTATGTTAGTGCAAGTCATAGGTTAGTTTGATAAGAAATATGGAAAATAGGCAAGGTAGCACCCTTTTCAGCCCATTTCTCTTGAAAATCAAGAACATCGACCCAAAACTTTGTGAAATGCTTTTAAGGCTCGTTTTCAATGCATTACCACTTTTACCTATGCTATATTGGTATGTTAGTGCAAGTTATATGTTAATTTGGAAAGAAATATAGGTAGAACCCTTTTCGGCCCCCTTTCCCATTTAAAATCACGAACATCATCCCAAAACTTAGTGAAAGGTTTTTATGGGTTGTTTTCAATGCATTAACACTTGTCACTAGGCTATATTGATATGTTAGTGCAAGTTATAGGTTACTTTGATAAGAAATAAGGAAAATAGGTGAGGAAGAACCCATTTCGGCCCCCTTACCCTTGAAAATCACATACATCGTCCCAAATCTTGGTGAAATGCTTCAATTGCTCGTTTTCAATGCATGAACACTTGTCACTAGGATATTTTGGTATGTTAGTGCAAGTCATAGGTTAGTTTGATAAGAAATATGGAAAATAGGCCAGGTAGAACCCTTTTCGGCCCCCTATCTTTGGAAAATCACGAACATCGTCCCAAAACTTAGTGAAATGCTTCTAAGGCTCGTTTTCATTCCATGAAGACTTGTAGCTAGGCTATATTGGTACTTTAGTGCAAGTTAAATATTACTTTGATAAGAAATATGGATAATAGGCGAGGTAGAACCCCTTTCAGGCCCTCTTTCCCTTGAAAATCTCGAATATCCTCTCATCACTTAGTGAAATGCTTCTAAGGCTCGTTTTAAACGCATGAACACTTGTAACTAGGCTATATTGGTATGTTAGTGCAAGTTATAGGTTAGTTTAATAATAAATATGGAAAAAAGGCGAGGCGGAACCCTTTTCGGCCCTCTTTCCCGTGAAAATCAAGAACACCACTTTGTGAATTGCTTCTAAGGGTCGTTTTCAATGCATGAACACTTGTAACTAGGCTATATTGGTATGAGTGGAAGTTATATTTTAGTTTAATAATAAATATGGAAAATAGGCGAGGTAGAACCCTTTTCGGCCCCCTTTCCCTTGAAAATCACGAACATCGTCCCAAATCTAGTGAAATGCTTCTAAGGCTCATTTTCAATGCATGAACACTTGTAAGTAGGCTATATTGGTATGTTAGTTCAAGTTCTAGGTTAGTTTGATAAGAAATATGGAAAAAAGGCGAGGTAGAACCCTTTTAAGGCCCTCTTTCCCTTTAAAATCACGAATATCGCATCAAAACTTAGTGAAATGCTTCTAAGGCACGTTTTCAACGCATGAACACTTGTAAAAAGGATATATTGGTATGTTAGTGCAAGTTATACGTTAGTTTGATAAGAAATATAGAAAATAGGTGAGGTAGAACCCTTTTCGGCCCCCTTTCCCGTTTAAAATCACGAACATCAACCCAAAACTTAGTGAAAGGTTTCTCTGGGTCGTTTTCAATGCATTAACACTAGTCACTAGGCTATATTGATATGTTACTTTGATAAGAAATATGGAAAATAGGTGAGGAAGAACCCATTGCGGCCCCCTTACCCTTGAAAATCACATACATCGTCCCAAATCTTAGTGAAATGCTTCAATTGCTCGTTTTCAATGCATGAACACTTGTCACTAGGATATTTTGGTATGTTAGTGCAAGTCATAGGTTAGTTTGATAAGAAATATGGAAAATAGGCCAGGTAGAACCCTGTTCGACCCCCTATATCTGGAAAATCACGAACATCGTCCCAAAACTTAGTGAAATGCTTCTAAGGCTCGTTTTCAATCCATGAAGACTTGTAGCTAGGCTATATTGGTATGTTAGTGCAAGTTAATTATTAGTTTGATAAGAAATATGGATAATAGGCGAGGTAGAACCCTTTCCAGGCCCTCTTTCCCTTGAAAATCACGAATATCCTCTCATAACTTAGTGAAATGCTTCTAAGGCTCGTTTTAAACGCATCAACACTTGTAACTAGGCTATATTGGTATGTTAGTGCAAGTTATAGGTTAGTTTAATAATAAATGTGGAAAAAAGGCGAGGCTGAACCCTTTTCGGCCCTCTTTCCCTTGAAAATCAAGAACACCGTCCCAAAACTTTGTGAAATGCTTCTAAGGGTCGTTTTCAATTCATGAACACTTGTAAATAGACTATAATGGTATGTTAGTGCGAGTTATATGTTAGTTTAATAATAAATATGGAAAATAGGCGAGGTAGAACCCTTTTCGGCCCCCTTTCCCTTGAAAATCACGAACATCGTCCCAAATCTAGTGAAATGCTTCTAAGGCTCATTTTCAATGCATGAACACTTGTAAGTAGGCTATATTGGTATGTTAGTTCAAGTTCTAGGTTAGTTTGATAAGAAATATGGAAAAAAGGCGAGGTAGAACCCTTTTAAGGCCCTCTTTCCCTTTAAAATCACGAATATCGCATCAAAACTTAGTGAAATGTTTCTAAGGCACGTTTTCAACGCATGAACACTTGTAAAAAGGATATATTGGTATGTTAGTGCAAGTTATACGTTAGTTTGATAAGAAATATAGAAAATAGGTGAGGTAGAACCCTTTTCGGCCCCCTTTCCCGTTTAAAATCACGAACATCAACCCAAAACTTAGTGAAAGGTTTCTCTGGGTCGTTTTCAATGCATTAACACTAGTCACTAGGCTATATTGATATGTTACTTTGATAAGAAATATGGAAAATAGGTGAGGAAGAACCCATTGCGGCCCCCTTACCCTTGAAAATCACATACATCGTCCCAAATCTTAGTGAAATGCTTCAATTGCTCGTTTTCAATGCATGAACACTTGTCACTAGGATATTTTGGTATGTTAGTGCAAGTCATAGGTTAGTTTGATAAGAAATATGGAAAATAGGCCAGGTAGAACCCTGTTCGACCCCCTATATCTGGAAAATCACGAACATCGTCCCAAAACTTAGTGAAATGCTTCTAAGGCTCGTTTTCAATCCATGAAGACTTGTAGCTAGGCTATATTGGTATGTTAGTGCAAGTTAATTATTAGTTTGATAAGAAATATGGATAATAGGCGAGGTAGAACCCTTTCCAGGCCCTCTTTCCCTTGAAAATCACGAATATCCTCTCATAACTTAGTGAAATGCTTCTAAGGCTCGTTTTAAACGCATCAACACTTGTAACTAGGCTATATTGGTATGTTAGTGCAAGTTATAGGTTAGTTTAATAATAAATGTGGAAAAAAGGCGAGGCTGAACCCTTTTCGGCCCTCTTTCCCTTGAAAATCAAGAACACCGTCCCAAAACTTTGTGAAATGCTTCTAAGGGTCGTTTTCAATTCATGAACACTTGTAAATAGACTATAATGGTATGTTAGTGCGAGTTATATGTTAGTTTAATAATAAATATGGAAAATAGGCGAGGTAGAACCCTTTTCGGCCCCCTTTCCCTTGAAAATCACGAACATCGTCCCAAATCTAGTGAAATGCTTCTAAGGCTCATTTTCAATGCATGAACACTTGTAAGTAGGCTATATTGGTATGTTAGTTCAAGTTCTAGGTTAGTTTGATAAGAAATATGGAAAAAAGGCGAGGTAGAACCCTTTTAAGGCCCTCTTTCCCTTTAAAATCACGAATATCGCATCAAAACTTAGTGAAATGCTTCTAAGGCACGTTTTCAACGCATGAACACTTGTAAAAACGATATATTGGTATGTTAGTGCAAGTTATAAGTTAGTTTGATAAGAAATATAGAAAATAGGTGAGGTAGAACCCTTTTCGGCCCCCTTTCCCGTTTAAAATCACGAACATCAACCCAAAACTTAGGGAAAGGTTTCTCTGGGTCATTTTAAATGCATTAACACTAGTCACTAGGCTATATTGATATGTTACTTTCATAAGAAATATGGAAAATAGGTGAGGAAGAACCCATTTCGGCCCCCTTACCCTTGAAAATCACATACATCGTCCCAAATCTTAGTGAAATGCTTCAATTGCTCGTTTTCAATGCATGAACACTTGTCACTAGGATATTTTGGTATGTTAGTGCAAGTCATAGGTTAGTTTGATAAGAAATATGGAAAATAGGCCAGGTAGAACCCTTTTTGGCCCCCTATCTTTGGAAAATCACGAACATCGTCCCTAAACTTAGTGAATTGCTTCTAAGGCTCGTTTTCAATCCATAAAGACTTTTCGCTAGGCTATATTGGTATGTTAGTGCAAGTTAATTATTAGTTTGATATGAAATATGGATAGTAGGCGAGGTAGAACCCTTTTTAGGCCCTCTTTCCCTTGAAAATCACGAATATCCTCTCAAAACTTTGTGAAATGCTTCTAAGGGTCGTTTTCAATTCATGAACACTTGTAAATAGACTATAATGGTATGTTAGTGCGAGTTATATGTTAGTTTAATAATAAATATGGAAAATAGGCGAGGTAGAACCCTTTTCGGCCCCCTTTCCCTTGAAAATCACGAACATCGTCCCAAATCTAGTGAAATGCTTCTAAGGCTCATTTTCAATGCATGAACACTTGTAAGTAGGCTATATTGGTATGTTAGTTCAAGTTCTAGGTTAGTTTGATAAGAAATATGGAAAAAAGGCGAGGTAGAACCCTTTTAAGGCCCTCTTTCCCTTTAAAATCACGAATATCGCATCAAAACTTAGTGAAATGCTTCTAAGGCACGTTTTCAACGCATGAACACTTGTAAAAACGATATATTGGTATGTTAGTGCAAGTTATAAGTTAGTTTGATAAGAAATATAGAAAATAGGTGAGGTAGAACCCTTTTCGGCCCCCTTTCCCGTTTAAAATCACGAACATCAACCCAAAACTTAGGGAAAGGTTTCTCTGGGTCATTTTAAATGCATTAACACTAGTCACTAGGCTATATTGATATGTTACTTTCATAAGAAATATGGAAAATAGGTGAGGAAGAACCCATTTCGGCCCCCTTACCCTTGAAAATCACATACATCGTCCCAAATCTTAGTGAAATGCTTCAATTGCTCGTTTTCAATGCATGAACACTTGTCACTAGGATATTTTGGTATGTTAGTGCAAGTCATAGGTTAGTTTGATAAGAAATATGGAAAATAGGCCAGGTAGAACCCTTTTTGGCCCCCTATCTTTGGAAAATCACGAACATCGTCCCTAAACTTAGTGAATTGCTTCTAAGGCTCGTTTTCAATCCATAAAGACTTTTAGCTAGGCTATATTGGTATGTTAGTGCAAGTTAATTATTAGTTTGATATGAAATATGGATAGTAGGCGAGGTAGAACCCTTTTTAGGCCCTCTTTCCCTTGAAAATCACGAATATCCTCTCATAACTTAGTGAAATGCTTCTAAGGCTCGTTTTCAATGCATTACCACTTTTACCAATGCTATATTGGTATGTTAGTGCAAGTTATATGTTAATTTGGAAAGAAATATAGAAAATAGGCGAGGTAGAACCCTTTCCAGGCCCTCTTTCCCTTGAAAATCACGAATATCCTCTCATAACTTAGTGAAATGCTTCTAAGGCTCGTTTTAAATGCATGAACACTTGTAACTAGGCTATATTGGTATGTTAGTGCAAGTTATAGGTTAGTTTAATAATAAATGTGGAAAAAAGGCGAGGCTGAACCCTTTTCGGCCCTCTTTCCCTTGAAAATCAAGAACACCGTCCCAAAACTTTGTGAAATGCTTCTAAGGGTCGTTTTCAATTCATGAACACTTGTAAATAGACTATAATGGTATGTTAGTGCGAGTTATATGTTAGTTTAATAATAAATATGGAAAATAGGCGAGGTAGAACCCTTTTCGGCCCCCTTTCCCTTGAAAATCACGAACATCGTCCCAAATCTAGTGAAATGCTTCTAAGGCTCATTTTCAATGCATGAACACTTGTAAGTAGGCTATATTGGTATGTTAGTTCAAGTTCTAGGTTAGTTTGATAAGAAATATGGAAAAAAGGCGAGGTAGAACCCTTTTAAGGCCCTCTTTCCCTTTAAAATCACGAATATCGCATCAAAACTTAGTGAAATGCTTCTAAGGCACGTTTTCAACGCATGAACACTTGTAAAAACGATATATTGGTATGTTAGTGCAAGTTATAAGTTAGTTTGATAAGAAATATAGAAAATAGGTGAGGTAGAACCCTTTTCGGCCCCCTTTCCCGTTTAAAATCACGAACATCAACCCAAAACTTAGGGAAAGGTTTCTCTGGGTCATTTTAAATGCATTAACACTAGTCACTAGGCTATATTGATATGTTACTTTCATAAGAAATATGGAAAATAGGTGAGGAAGAACCCATTTCGGCCCCCTTACCCTTGAAAATCACATACATCGTCCCAAATCTTAGTGAAATGCTTCAATTGCTCGTTTTCAATGCATGAACACTTGTCACTAGGATATTTTGGTATGTTAGTGCAAGTCATAGGTTAGTTTGATAAGAAATATGGAAAATAGGCCAGGTAGAACCCTTTTTGGCCCCCTATCTTTGGAAAATCACGAACATCGTCCCTAAACTTAGTGAATTGCTTCTAAGGCTCGTTTTCAATCCATAAAGACTTTTAGCTAGGCTATATTGGTATGTTAGTGCAAGTTAATTATTAGTTTGATATGAAATATGGATAGTAGGCGAGGTAGAACCCTTTTTAGGCCCTCTTTCCCTTGAAAATCACGAATATCCTCTCATAACTTAGTGAAATGCTTCTAAGGCTCGTTTTCAATGCATTACCACTTTTACCAATGCTATATTGGTATGTTAGTATAAGTTATATGTTAATTTGGAAAGAAATATAGAAAATAGGCGAGGTAGAACCCTTTCCAGGCCCTCTTTCCCTTGAAAATCACGAATATCCTCTCATAACTTAGTGAAATGCTTCTAAGGCTCGTTTTAAACGCATGAACACTTGTAACTAGGCTATATTGGTATGTTAGTGCAAGTTATAGGTTAGTTTAATAATAAATGTGGAAAAAAGGCGAGGCTGAACCCTTTTCGGCCCTCTTTCCCTTGAAAATCAAGAACACCGTCCCAAAACTTTGTGAAATGCTTCTAAGGGTCGTTTTCAATTCATGAACACTTGTAAATAGACTATAATGGTATGTTAGTGCGAGTTATATGTTAGTTTAATAATAAATATGGAAAATAGGCGAGGTAGAACCCTTTTCGGCCCCCTTTCCCTTGAAAATCACGAACATCGTCCCAAATCTAGTGAAATGCTTCTAAGGCTCATTTTCAATGCATGAACACTTGTAAGTAGGCTATATTGGTATGTTAGTTCAAGTTCTAGGTTAGTTTGATAAGAAATATGGAAAAAAGGCGAGGTAGAACCCTTTTAAGGCCCTCTTTCCCTTTAAAATCACGAATATCGCATCAAAACTTAGTGAAATGCTTCTAAGGCACGTTTTCAACGCATGAACACTTGTAAAAACAATATATTGGTATGTTAGTGCAAGTTATAAGTTAGTTTGATAAGAAATATAGAAAATAGGTGAGGTAGAACCCTTTTCGGCCCCCTTTCCCGTTTAAAATCACGAACATCAACCCAAAACTTAGGGAAAGGTTTCTCTGGGTCATTTTAAATGCATTAACACTAGTCACTAGGCTATATTGATATGTTACTTTGATAAGAAATATGGAAAATAGGTGAGGAAGAACCCATTTCGGCCCCCTTACCCTTGAAAATCACATACATCGTCCCAAATCTTAGTGAAATGCTTCAATTGCTCGTTTTCAATGCATGAACACTTGTCACTAGGATATTTTGGTATGTTAGTGCAAGTCATAGGTTAGTTTGATAAGAAATATGGAAAATAGGCCAGGTAGAACCCTTTTCGGCCCCCTATCTTTGGAAAATCACGAACATCGTCCCGAAACTTAGCGAATTGCTTCTAAGGCTCGTTTTCAATCCATAAAGACTTTTAGCTAGGCTATATTGGTATGTTAGTGCAAGTTAATTATTAGTTTGATATGAAATATGGATAATAGGCGAGGTAGAACCCTTTTTAGGCCCTCTTTCCCTTGAAAATCACGAATATCCTCTCATAACTTAGTGAAATGCTTCTAAGGCTCGTTTTCAATGCATTACCACTTTTACCAATGCTATATTGGTATGTTAGTGCAAGTTATATGTTAATTTGGAAAGAAATATAGAAAATAGGCGAGGTAGAACCCTTTCCAGGCCCTCTTTCCCTTGAAAATCACGAATATCCTCTCATAACTTAGTGAAATGCTTCTAAGGCTCGTTTTAAACGCATGAACACTTGTAACTAGGCTATATTGGTATGTTAGTGCAAGTTATAGGTTAGTTTAATAATAAATGTGGAAAAAAGGCGAGGCTGAACCCTTTTCGGCCCTCTTTCCCTTGAAAATCAAGAACACCGTCCCAAAACTTTGTGAAATGCTTCTAAGGGTCGTTTTCAATTCATGAACACTTGTAAATAGACTATAATGGTATGTTAGTGCGAGTTATATGTTAGTTTAATAATAAATATGGAAAATAGGCGAGGTAGAACCCTTTTCGGCCCCCTTTCCCTTGAAAATCACGAACATCGTCCCAAATCTAGTGAAATGCTTCTAAGGCTCATTTTCAATGCATGAACACTTGTAAGTAGGCTATATTGGTATGTTAGTTCAAGTTCTAGGTTAGTTTGATAAGAAATATGGAAAAAAGGCGAGGTAGAACCCTTTTAAGGCCCTCTTTCCCTTTAAAATCACGAATATCGCATCAAAACTTAGTGAAATGCTTCTAAGGCACGTTTTCAACGCATGAACACTTGTAAAAACGATATATTGGTATGTTAGTGCAAGTTATAAGTTAGTTTGATAAGAAATATAGAAAATAGGTGAGGTAGAACCCTTTTCGGCCCCCTTTCCCGTTTAAAATCACGAACATCAACCCAAAACTTAGGGAAAGGTTTCTCTGGGTCATTTTAAATGCATTAACACTAGTCACTAGGCTATATTGATATGTTACTTTGATAAGAAATATGGAAAATAGGTGAGGAAGAACCCATTTCGGCCCCCTTACCCTTGAAAATCACATACATCGTCCCAAATCTTAGTGAAATGCTTCAATTGCTCGTTTTCAATGCATGAACACTTGTCACTAGGATATTTTGGTATGTTAGTGCAAGTCATAGGTTAGTTTGATAAGAAATATGGAAAATAGGCCAAGTAGAACCCTTTTCGGCCCCCTATCTTTGGAAAATCACGAACATCCTCCCTAAACTTAGTGAATTGCTTCTAAGGCTCGTTTTCAATCCATAAAGACTTTTAGCTAGGCTATATTGGTATGTTAGTGCAAGTTAATTATTAGTTTGATATGAAATATGGATAATAGGCGAGGTAGAACCCTTTTTAGGCCCTCTTTCCCTTGAAAATCTCGAATATCCTCTCATCACTTAGTGAAATGCTTCTAAGGCTCGTTTTAAACGCATGAACACTTGTAACTAGGCTATATTGGAATGTTAGTGCAAGTTATAGGTTAGTTTAATAATAAATGTGGAAAAAAGGCGAGGCTGAACCCTTTTTGGCCCTCTTTCCCTTGAAAATCAAGAATACCGTCCCAAAACTTTGTGAAATGCTTCTAAGGGTCGTTTCCAATTCATGAACACTTGTAAATAGACAATAATGGTATGTTAGTGCGAGTTATATGTTAGTTTAATAATAAATATGGAAAATAGGCGAGGTAGAACCCTTTTCGGCCCCCTTTCCCTTGAAAATCACGAACATCGTCCCAAATCTAGTGAAATGCTTCTAAGGCACGTTTTCAACGCATGAACACTTGTAAAAAGGATATATTGGTATGTTAGTGCAAGTTATACGTTAGTTTGATAAGAAATATAGAAAATAGGTGAGGTAGAACCCTTTTCGGCCCCCTTTCCCGTTTAAAATCACGAACATCAACCCAAAACTTAGTGAAAGGTTTCTCTGGGTCGTTTTCAATGCATTAACACTAGTCACTAGGCTATATTGATATGTTACTTTGATAAGAAATATGGAAAATAGGTGAGGAAGAACCCATTGCGGCCCCCTTACCCTTGAAAATCACATACATCGTCCCAAATCTTAGTGAAATGCTTCAATTGCTCGTTTTCAATGCATGAACACTTGTCACTAGGATATTTTGGTATGTTAGTGCAAGTCATAGGTTAGTTTGATAAGAAATATGGAAAATAGGCCAGGTAGAACCCTGTTCGACCCCCTATATCTGGAAAATCACGAACATCGTCCCAAAACTTAGTGAAATGCTTCTAAGGCTCGTTTTCAATCCATGAAGACTTGTAGCTAGGCTATATTGGTATGTTAGTGCAAGTTAATTATTAGTTTGATAAGAAATATGGATAATAGGCGAGGTAGAACCCTTTCCAGGCCCTCTTTCCCTTGAAAATCACGAATATCCTCTCATAACTTAGTGAAATGCTTCTAAGGCTCGTTTTAAACGCATCAACACTTGTAACTAGGCTATATTGGTATGTTAGTGCAAGTTATAGGTTAGTTTAATAATAAATGTGGAAAAAAGGCGAGGCTGAACCCTTTTCGGCCCTCTTTCCCTTGAAAATCAAGAATACCGTCCCAAAACTTTGTGAAATGCTTCTAAGGGTCGTTTTCAATTCATGAACACTTGTAAATAGACAATAATGGTATGTTAGTGCGAGTTATATGTTAGTTTAATAATAAATATGGAAAATAGGCGAGGTAGAACCCTTTTCGGCCCCCTTTCCCTTGAAAATCACGAACATCGTCCCAAATCTAGTGAAATGCTTCTAAGGCTTATTTTCAATGCATGAACACTTGTAAGTAGGCTATATTGGTATGTAAGTTCAAGTTCTAGGTTAGTTTGATAAGAAATATGGAAAAAAGTCGAGGTAGAACCCTTTTATGGCCCTCTTTCCCTTTAAAATCACGAATATCGCCTCAAAACTTAGTGAAATGCTTCTAAGGCACGTTTTCAACGCATGAACACTTGTAAAAAGGATATATTGGTATGTTAGTGCAAGTTATAGGTTAGTTTGATAAGAAATATAGAAAATAGGTGAGGTAGAACCCTTTTCGGCCCCCTTTCCCGTTTAAAATCACGAACATCGTCCCTAAACTTAGTGAAATGGTTCTATGGGTTGTTTTCAATGCATGAACACTAGTCACTAGGCTATATTGGTATGTTAGTGCAAGTCATAGGTTAGTTTGATAAGACATATGGAAAATAGGCAAGGTAGCACCCTTTTCGGGCCATTTCTCTTGAAAATCAAGAACATGGACCCAAAACTTTGTGAAATGCTTCTAAGGCTCGTTTTCATTGCATTACCACTTTTACCTATGCTATATTGGTATGTTAGTGCAAGTTATATGTTAATTTGGAAAGAAATATAGAAAATAGGCGAGGTAGAACCCTTTTCGGCCCCCTTTCCCATTTAAAATCACGAACATCAGCCCAAAACTTAGTGAAAGGTTTTTATGGGTCGTTTTCAATGCATTAACACTTGTCACTAGGCTATATTGATATGTTAGTGCAAGTTATAGGTTACTTTGATAAGAAATAAGGAAAATAGGTGAGGAAGAACCCATTTCGGCCCCCTTACCCTTGAAAATCTCATACATCGTCCCAAATCTTAGTGAAATGCTTCAATTGCTCGTTTTCAATGCATGAACACTTGTCACTAGGATATTTTGGTATGTTAGTGCAAGTCATAGGTTAGTTTGATAAGAAATATGGAAAATAGGCCAGGTAGAACCCTTTTCGGCCCGCTATCTTTGGAAAATCACGAACATCGTCCCAAAACTTAGTGAAATGCTTCTAAGGCTCGTTTTCAATCCATAAAGACTTTTAGCTAGGCTATATTGGTATGTTAGTGCAAGTTAATTATTAGTTTGATATGAAATATGGATAATAGGCGAGGTAGAACCCTTTTCAGGCCCTCTTTCCCTTGAAAATCACGAATATCCTCTCATAACTTAGTGAAATGCTTCTAAGGCTCGTTTTAAACGCATGAACACTTGTAACTAGGCTATATTGGTATGTTAGTGCAAGTTATAGGTTAGTTTAATAATAAATGTGGAAAAAAGGCGAGGCGGAACCCTTTTCGGCCCTCTTTCCCTTGAAAATTAAGAACACCGTCCCAAAACTTTATGAAATGCTTCTAAGGGTCGTTTTCAATTCATGAACACTTTTAAATAGACTATAATGGTATGTTAGTGCGAGTTATATGTTAGTTTAATAATAAATATGGAAAATAGGCGAGGTAGAACCCTCTTCGGCCCCCTTTCCCTTGAAAATCACGAACATCGTCCCAAATCTAGTGAAATACTTCTAAGGCTCATTTTCAATGCATGAACACTTGTAAGTAGGCTACATTGGTATGTTAGTTCAAGTTCTAGGTTAGTTTGATAAGAAATATGGAAAAAAGGAGAGGTAGAACCCTTTTAAGGCCCTCTTTCCCTTTAAAATCACGAATATCGCCTCAAAACTTAGTGAAATGCTTCTAAGGCGCGTTTTCAACGCATCAACACTTGTAAAAAGGATATATTGGTATGTTAGTGCAAGTTATAGGTTAGTTTGATAAGAAATATAGAAAATAGGTGAGGTAGAACCCTTTTCGGCCCCCTTTCCCGTTTAAAATCACGAACATCGTCCCTAAACTTAGTGAAATGGTTCTATGGGTTGTTTTCAATGCATGAACACTAGTCACTAGGCTATATTGGTATGTTAGTGCAAGTCATAGGTTAGTTTGATAAGACATATGGAAAATAGGCAAGGTAGCACCCTTTTCGGGCCATTTCTCTTGAAAATCAAGAACATCGACCCAAAACTTTGTGAAATGCTTCTAAGGCTCGTTTTCAATGCATTACCACTTTTAACTATGCTATATTGGTATGTTAGTGCAAGTTATATGTTAATTTGGAAAGAAATATAGAAAATAGGCGAGGTAGAACCCTTTTCGGCCCCCTTTCCCATTTAAAATCACGAACATCAGCCCAAAACTTAGTGAAAGGTTTTTATGGGTCGTTTTCAATGCATTAACACTTGTCACTAGGCTATATTGATATGTTAGTGCAAGTTATAGGTTACTTTGATAAGAAATAAGGAAAATAGGTGAGGAAGAACCCATTTCGGCCCCCTTACCCTTGAAAATCTCATACATCGTCCCAAATCTTAGTGAAATGCTTCAATTGCTCGTTTTCAATGCATGAACACTTGTCACTAGGATATTTTGGTATGTTAGTGCAAGTCATAGGTTAGTTTGATAAGAAATATGGAAAATAGGCCAGGTAGAACCCTTTTCGGCCCCCTATCTTTGGAAAATCACGAACATCGTCCCAAAACTTAGTGAAATGCATTTAAGGCTCGTTTTCAATCCATAAAGACTTTTCGCTAGGCTATATTGGTATGTTAGTGCAAGTTAATTATTAGTTTGATATGAAATATGGATAATAGGCGAGGTAGAACCCTTTTCAGGCCCTCTTTCCCTTGAAAATCACGAATATCCTCTCATAACTTAGTGAAATGCTTCTAAGGCTCGTTTTAAACGCATGAACACTTGTAACTAGGCTATATTGGTATGTTAGTGCAAGTTATAGGTTAGTTTAATAATAAATGTGGAAAAAAGGCGAGGCGGAACCCTTTTCGGCCCTCTTTCCCTTGAAAATCAAGAACACCGTCCCAAAACTTTGTGAAATGCTTCTAAGGGTCGTTTTCAATTCATGAACACTTGTAAATAGACTATAATGGTATGTTAGTGCGAGTTATATGTTAGTTTAATAAAAAATATGGAAAATAGGCGAGGTAGAACCCTTTTCGGCCCCCTTTCCCTTGAAAATCACGAACATCGTCCCAAATCTAGTGAAATGCTTCTAAGGCTCATTTTCAATGCATGAACACTTGTAAGTAGGCTATATTGGTATGTTAGTTCAAGTTCTAGGTTAGTTTGATAAGAAATATGGAGAAAAGGCGAGGTAGAACCCTTTTAAGGCCCTCTTTCCCTTTAAAATCACGAATATCGCCTCAAAACTTAGTGAAATGCTTCTAAGGCACGTTTTCAACGCATGAACACTTGTAAAAAGGATATATTGGTATGTTAGTGCAAGTTATTGGTTATTTTGATAAGAAATATAGAAAATAGGTGAGGTAGAACCCTTTTCGGCCCCCTTTCCCGTTTAAAATCACGAACATCGTCCCAAAACTTAGTGAAATGGTTCTATGGGTTGTTTTCAATGCATGAACACTAGTCACTAGGCTATATTGGTATGTTAGTGCAAGTCATAGGTTAGTTTGATAAGACATATGGAAAATAGGCAAGGTAGCACCCTTTTCGGCCCATTTCTCTTGAAAATCAAGAACATCGACCCAAAACTTTGTGAAATGCTTCTAAGGCTCGTTTTCAATGCATTACCACTTTTACCTATGCTATATTGGTATGTTAGTGCAAGTTATATGTTAATTTGGAAAGAAATATAGAAAATAGGCGAGGTAGAACCCTTTTCGGCCCCCTTTCCCATTTAAAATCACGAACATCTGCCCAAAACTTAGTGAAAGGTTTTTATGGGTCGTTTTCAATGCATTAAAACTTGTCACTAGGCTATATTGATATGTTAGTGCGAGTTATAGGTTACTTTGATAAGAAATAAAGAAAATAGGTGAGGAAGAACCCATTTCGGCCGCCTTACCCTTAAAAATCACATACACCGTCCCAAATCTTAGTGAAACGCTTCAATTGCTCGTTTTCAATGCATGAACACTTGTCACTAGGATATTTTGGTATGTTAGTGCAAGTCATAGGTTAGTTTGATAAGAAATATGGAAAATAGGCCAGGTAGAACCCATTTCGGCCCCCTATCTTTGGAAAATCACGAACATTGTCCCAAAACTTAGTGAAATGCTTCTAAGGCTCGTTTTCAATCCATGAAGACTTTTAGCTAGGCTATATTGGTATGTTAGTGCAAGTTAATTATTAGTTTGATAAGAAATATGGATAATAGGCGAGGTATAACCCTTTTCAGGCCCTCTTTCCCTTGAAAATCACGAATATCCTCTCATAACTTAGTGAAATGCTTCTAAGGCTCGTTTTAAACTCATGAACACTTGTAACTAGGCTATATTGGAATGTTAGTGCAAGTTATAGGTTAGTTTAACAATAACTGTGGAAAAAAGGCGAGACGGAACCCTTTTCGGCCCTCTTTCCCTTGAAAATCAAGAACACCGTCCCAAAACTTTGTGAAATGCTTCTAAGGGTCGTTTTCAATTCATGAACACTTGTAAATAGACTATAATGGTATGTTAGTGCGAGTTATATGTTAGTTTAATAATAAATATGGAAAAAAGGCGAGGCGGAACCCTTTTCGGCCCTCTTTCCCTTGAAAATCAAGAACATCGTCCCAAAACTTTGTGAAATGCTTCTAAGGGTCGTTTTCAATCCATGAAGACTTGTAGATAGGCTATATTGGTATGTTAGTGCAAGTTAAATATTACTTTGATAAGAAATATGGATAATAGGCGAGGTAGAACCCTTTTCAGGCCCCCTTTCCCTTGAAAATCACGAATATCCTCTCATAACTTAGTGAAATGCTTCTAAGGCTCGTTTTAAACGCATGAACACTTGTAACTAGGCTATATTGGTATGGTAGTGCAAGTTATAGGTTAGTTTAATAATAAATATGGAAAATAGGCGAGGTAGAACCCTTTGCGGCCCCCTTTTCCCTCGAAAATCACGAATATAACCTCAAAACTTAGTGAAATGCTTCTAAGGCACGTTTTCAACGCATGAACACTTGTAAAAAGGATATATTGGTATGTTAGTGCAAGTTATAGGTTAGTTTAATAATAAATATGGAAAAAAGGCGAGGCGGAACCCTTTTCGGCCCTCTTTCCCTTGAAAATCAAGAACATCGTCCCAAAACTTTGTGAAATGCTTCTAAGGGTCGTTTTCAATTCATGAACACTTGTAAATAGACTATATTGGTATGTTAGTGCGAGTTATATGTTAGTTTAATAATAAATATGGAAAATAGGCGAGGTAGAACCCTTTTCGGCCCCCTTTCCCTTGAAATCACGAACATCGTCCCAAATCTAGTGAAATGCTTCTAAGGCTCATTTTCAATGCATGAACACTTGTAAGTAGGATATTTTGGTATGTTAGTTCAAGTTCTAGGTTAGTTTGATAAGAAATATGGAAAAAAGGCGAGGTAGAACCCTTTTAAGGCCCTCTTTCCCTTTAAAATCACGAATATCGTCTCAAAACTTAGTGAAATGCTTCTAAGGCACGTTTTCAACGCATGAACACTTGTAAAAAGGATATATTGGTATGTTAGTGCAAGTTATAGGTTATTTTGATAAGAAATATAGAAAATAGGTGAGGTAGAACCCATTTCGGCCCCCTTTCCCGTTTAAAATCACGAACATCGTCCCAAAACTTAGTGAAATGGTTCTATGGGTTGTTAGTGCAAGTCATAGGTTAGTTTGATAAGAAATATGGAAAATAGGCAAGGTAGCACCCTTTTCGGCCCATTTCTCTTGAAAATCAAGAACATCGACCCAAAACTTTGTGAAATGCTTCTAAGGCTCGTTTTCAATGCATTACCACTTTTACCTATGCTATATTGGTATGTTAGTGCAAGTTATATGTTAATTTGGAAAGAAATATAGAAAATAGGCGAGGTAGAACCCTTTTCGGCCCCCTTTCCCATTTAAAATCACGAACATCAGCCCAAAACTTAGTGAAAGGTTTTTATGGGTCGTTTTCAATGCATTAACACTTGTCACTAGGCTATATTGATATGTTAGTGCAAGTTATAGGTTACTTTGATAAGAAATAAGGAAAATAGGTGAGGAAGAACCCATTTCGGCCCCCTTACCCTTGAAAATCTCATACATCGTCCCAAATCTTAGTGAAATGCTTCAATTGCTCGTTTTCAATGCATGAACACTTGTCACTAGGATATTTTGGTATGTTAGTGCAAGTCATAGGTTAGTTTGATAAGAAATATGGAAAATAGGCCAGGTAGAACCCTTTTCGGCCCCCTATCTTTGGAAAATCACGAACATCGTCCCTAAACTTAGTGAATTGCTTCTAAGGCTCGTTTTCAATCCATAAAGACTTTTAGCTAGGCTATATTGGTATGTTAGTGCAAGTTAATTATTAGTTTGATATGAAATATGGATAATAGGCGAGGTAGAACCCTTTTCAGGCCCTCTTTCCCTTGGAAATCACGAATATCCTCTCATAACTTAGTGAAATGCTTCTAAGGCTCGTTTTAAACGCATGAAAACTTGTAACTAGGCTATATTGGTATGTTAGTGCAAGTTATAGGTTAGTTTAATAATAAATATGGAAAAAAGGCGAGGCGGAACCCTTTTCGGCCCTCTTTCTCGTGAAAATCAAGAACACCGTCCCAAAACTTTGTGAAATGCTTCTAAGGGTCGTTTTCAATGCATGAACACTTGTAACTAGGCTATATTGGTATGTTAGTGGAAGTTATATTTTAGTTTAATAATAAATATGGAAAATAGGCGAGGTAGAACCCTTTTCGGCCCCCTTTCCCTTGAAAATCACGAACATCGTCCCAAATCTAGTGAAATGCTTCTAAGGCTCATTTTCAATGCATGAACACATGTAAGTAGGCTATATTGGTAGGTTAGTTCAAGTTCTAGGTTAGTTTGATAAGAATTATGGAAAAAAGGCGAGGTAGAACCCTTTTAAGGCCCTCTTTCCCTTTAAAATCACGAATATCGCATCAAAACTTGGTGAAATGCTTCTAAGGCACGTTTTCAACGCATGAACACTTGTAAAAAGGATATATTGGTATGTTAGTGCAACTTATACGTTAGTTTGATAAGAAATATAGAAAATAGGTGAGGTAGAACCCTTTTCGGCCCCCTTTCCCGTTTAAAATCACGAACATCAACCCAAAACTTAGTGAAAGGTTTCTCTTGGTCGTTTTCAATGCATTAACACTAGTCACTAGGCTATATTGATATGTTACTTTAATAAGAAATATGGAAAATAGGTGAGGAAGAACCCATTTCGGCCCCCTTACCCTTGAAAATCACATACATCGTCCCAAATCTTAGTGAAATGCTTCAATTGCTCGTTTTCAATGCATGAACACTTGTCACTAGGATATTTTGGTATGTTAGTATAAGTCATAGGTTAGTTTGATATGAAATATGGAAAATAGGCCAGGTAGAACCCTTTTCGGCCCCCTATATCTGGAAAATCACGAACATCGTCCCAAAACTTAGTGAAATGCTTCTAAGGCTCGTTTTCAATCCATGAACACTTTTAGCTAGGCTATATTGGTATGTTAGTGCAAGTTAATTATTAGTTTGATAAGAAATATGGATAATAGGCGAGGTAGAACCCTTTTCAGGCCCTCTTTCCCTTGGAAATCACGAATATCCTCTCATAACTTAGTGAAATGCTTCTAAGGCTCGTTTTAAACGCATGAACACTTGTAACTAGGCTATATTGATATGTTAGTGCAAGTTATAGGTTAGTTTAATAATAAATATGGAAAAAAGGCGAGGCGGAACCCTTTTCGGCCCTCTTTCCCGTGAAAATCAAGAACACCGTCCCAAAACTTTGTGAAATGCTTCTAAGGGTCGTTTTCAATGCATGAACACTTGTAACTAGGCTATATTGGTATGTTAGTGGAAGTTATATTTTAGTTTAATAATAAATATGGAAAATAGGTGAGGTAGAACCCTTTTCGGCCCCCTTTCCCTTGAAAATCACGAACATCGTCCCAAATCTAGTGAAATGCTTCTAAGGCTCATTTTCAATGCATGAACACATGTAAGTAGGCTATATTGGTATGTTAGTTCAAGTTCTAGGTTAGTTTGATAAGAATTATGGAAAAAAGGCGAGGTAGAACCCTTTTAAGGCCCTCTTTCCCTTTAAAATCACGAATATCGCATCAAAACTTGGTGAAATGCTTCTAAGGCACGTTTTCAACGCATGAACACTTGTAAAAAGGATATATTGGTATGTTAGTGCAAGTTATACGTTAGTTTGATAAGAAATATAGAAAATAGGTGAGGTAGAACCCTTTTCGGCCCCCTTTCCCGTTTAAAATCACGAACATCAACCCAAAACTTAGTGAAAGGTTTCTCTTGGTCGTTTTCAATGCATTAACACTAGTCACTAGGCTATATTGATATGTTACTTTAATAAGAAATATGGAAAATAGGTGAGGAAGAACCCATTTCGGCCCCCTTACCCTTGAAAATCACATACATCGTCCCAAATCTTAGTGAAATGCTTCAATTGCTCGTTTTCAATGCATGAACACTTGTCACTAGGATATTTTGGTATGTTAGTGTAAGTCATAGGTTAGTTTGATATGAAATATGGAAAATAGGCCAGGTAGAACCCTTTTCGGCCCCCTATATCTGGAAAATCACGAACATCGTCCCAAAACTTAGTGAAATGCTTCTAAGGCTCGTTTTCAATCCATGAAGACTTGTAGATAGGCTATATTGGTATGTTAGTGCAAGTTAAATATTAGTTTGATAAGAAATATGGATAATAGGCGAGGTAGAACCCTTTTCAGGCCCTCTTTCCCTTGAAAATCACGAATATCCTCTCATAACTTAGTGAAATGCTTCTAAGGCTCGTTTTAAACGCATGAACACTTGTAACTAGGCTATATTGGTATGTTAGTGCAAGTTATAGGTTAGTTTAATAATAAAGGTGGAAAAAAGGCGAGGCTGAACCCTTTTCGGCCCTCTTTCCCTTGAAAATCAAGAACACCGTCCCAAAACTTTGCGAAATGCTTCTAAGGGTCGTTTTCAATTCATGAACACTTGTAAATAGACTATAATGGTATGTTAGTGCGAGTTATATGTTAGTTTAATAATAAATATGGAAAATAGGCGAGGTAGAACCCTTTTCGGCCCCCTTTCCCTTGAAAATCACGAACATCGTCCCAAATCTAGTGAAATGCTTCTAAGGCTCATTTTCAATGCATGAACACTTGTAAGTAGGCTATATTGGTATGTAAGTTCAAGTTCTAGGTTAGTTTGATAAGAAATATGGAAAAAAGGCGAGGTAGAACCCTTTTATGGCCCTCTTTCCCTTTAAAATCACGAATATCGCCTCAAAACTTAGTGAAATGCTTCTAAGGCACGTTTTCAACGCATGAACACTTGTAAAAAGGATATATTGGTATGTTAGTGCAAGTTATAGGTTAGTTTGATAAGAAATATAGAAAATAGGTGAGGTAGAACCCTTTTCGGCCCCCTTTCCCGTTTAAAATCACGAACATCGTCCCTAAACTTAGTGAAATGGTGCTATGGGTTGTTTTCAATGCATGAACACTAGTCACTAGGCTATATTGGTATGTTAGTGCAAGTCATAGGTTAGTTTGATAAGACATATGGAAAATAGGCAAGGTAGCACCCTTTTCGGGCCATTTCTCTTGAAAATCAAGAACATCGACCCAAAACTTTGTGAAATGCTTCTAAGGCTCGTTTTCAATGCATTACCACTTTTACCTATGCTATGATGGTATGTTAGTGCAAGTTATATGTTAATTTGGAAAGAAATATAGAAAATAGGCGAGGTAGAACCCTTTTCGGCCCCCTTTCCCATTTAAAATCACGAACATCAGCCCAATACTTAGTGAAAGGTTTTTATGGGTCGTTTTCAATGCATTAACACTTGTCACTAGGCTATATTGATATGTTAGTGCAAGTTATAGGTTACTTTGATAAGAAATAAGGAAAATAGGTGAGGAAGAACCCATTTCGGCCCCCTTACCCTTGAAAATCTCATACATCGTCCCAAATCTTAGTGAAATGCTTCAATTGCTCGTTTTCAATGCATGAACACTTGTCACTAGGATATTTTGGTATGTTAGTGCAAGTCATAGGTTAGTTTCATAAGAAATATGGAAAATAGGCCAGGTAGAACCCTTTTCGGCCCCCTATCTTTGGAAAATCACGAACATCGTCCCTAAACTTAGTGAATTGCTTCTAAGGCTCGTTTTCAATCCATAAAGACTTTTAGCTAGGCTATATTGGTATGTTAGTGCAAGTTAATTATTAGTTTGATATGAAATATGGATAATAGGCGAGGTAGAACCCTTTTCAGGCCCTCTTTCCCTTGAAAATCACGAATATCCTCTCATAACTTAGTGAAATGCTTCTAAGGCTCGTTTTAAACGCATGAACACTTGTAACTAGGCTATATTGGTATGTTAGTGCAAGTTATAGGTTAGTTTAATAATAAATATGGAAAATAGGCGAGGTAGAACCCTTTGCGGCCCCCTTTTCCCTTGAAAATCACGAATATAACCTCAAAACTTAGTGAAATGCTTCTAAGGCACGTTTTCAACGCATGAACACTTGTAAAAAGGATATATTGGTATGTTAGTACAAGTTATAGGTTAGTTTAATAATAAATATGGAAAAAAGGCGAGGCGAAACCCTTTTCGGCCCTCTTTCCCTTGAAAATCAAGAACATCGTCCCAAAACTTTGTGAAATGCTTCTAAGGCTCGTTTTCAATCCATGAAGACTTGTAGATAGGCTATATTGGTATGGTAGTGCAAGTTAAATATTATTTTGATAAGAAATATGGATAATAGGCGAGGTAGAACCCCTTTCAGGCCCTCTTTCCCTTGAAAATCACGAATATCCTCTCATAACTTAGTGAAATGCTTCTAAGGCTCGTTTTAAACGCATGAACACTTGTAACTAGGCTATATTGGTATGTTAGTGCAAGTTATAGGTTAGTTTAATAATAAATGTGGAAAAAAGGCGAGGCGGAACCCTTTTCGGCCCTCTTTCCCTTGAAAATCAAGAACATCGTCCCAAAACTTTGTGAAATGCTTCTAAGGGTCGTTTTCAATTCATGAACACTTGTAAATAGACTATAATGGTATGTTAGTGCGAGTTATATGTTAGTTTAATAATAAATATGGAAAATAGGCGAGGTAGAACACTTTTCGCCCCCTTTCCCTTGAAAATCACGAACATCGTCTCAAATCTAGTGAAATGCTTCTAAGGCTCATTTTCAATGCATGAACACTTGTAAGTAGGCTATATTGGTATGTTAGTTCAAGTTCTAGGTTAGTTTGATAAGAAATATGGAATATAGGCGAGGTAGAACCCTTTTAAGGCCCTCTTTCCCTTTAAAATCATGAATATCGCCTCAAAACTTAGTGAAATGCTTCAAAGGCACGTCTCCAACGCATGAACACTTGTAAAAAGGATATATTGGTATGTTAGTGCAAGTTATAGGTTAGTTTGATAAGAAATATAGAAAATAGGTGAGGTAGAACCCTTTTCGGCCCCCTTTCCCGTTTAAAATCACGAACATCGTCCCAAAACTTAGTGAAATGGTTCTATGGGTTGTTTTCAATGCATGAACAGTAGTCACTAGGCTATATTGGTATGTTAGTGCAAGTCATAGGTTAGTTTCATAAGAAATATGGAAAATAGGCAAGGTAGCACCCTTTTCGGCCCATTTCTCTTGAAAATCAAGAACATCGACCCAAAACTTTGTGAAATGCTTCTAAGGCTCGTTTTCAATGCATTACCACTTTTACCTATGCTATATTGGTATGTTAGTGAAAGTTATATGTTAATTTGGAAAGAAATATAGAAAATAGGCGAGGTAGAACCCTTTTCGGCCCCCTTTCCCATTTAAAATCACAAATATCAGCCCAAAACTTAGTGAAAGGTTTTTCTGGGTCGTTTTCAATGCAATAACACTTGTCACAAGGCTATATTGATATGTTAGTTCAAGTTATAGGTTACTTTGATAAGAAATAAGAAAAATAGGTGAGGAAGAACCCATTTCGGCCCCCTTACCCTTGAAAATCACATACATCGTCCCAAATCTTAGTGAAATTCTTCAATTGCTCGTTTTCAATGCATGAACACTTGTCACTAGGATATTTTGGTATGTTAGTGCAATTCATAGGTTAGTTTGATAAGAAATATGGAAAATAGGCCAGGTAGAACCCTCTTCGGCCCCCTATCTCTGGAAAATCACGAACATCGTCCCAAAACTTAGTGAAATGCTTCTAAGGTTCGTTTTCAATCCATGAAGACTTGTAGCTAGGCTATATTGGTATGTTAGTGCAAGGTAAATATTAGTTTGATAAGAAATATGGATAGTAGGCGAGGTAGAACCCTTTTCAGTCCCTCTTTCCCATGAAAATCACGAATATCCTCTCATAACTTAGTGAAATGCTTCTAAGGATCGTTTTAAACGCATGAACACTTGTAACTAGGCTATATTGGTATGTTAGTGCAAGTTATAGGTTAGTTTAATAATAAATATGGAAAAAAGGCGAGGCGGAACCCTTTTCGGCCCTCTTTCCCTTGAAAATCAAGAACATCGTCCCAAAACTTTGTGAAATGCTTCTAAGGGTCGTTTTCAATTCATGAACACTTGTAAATAGACTATATTGGTATGTTAGTGCGAGCTATATGTTAGTGTAATAATAAATATGGAAAATAGGCGAGGTAGAACCCTTTTCGGCCCCCTTTCCCTTGAAAATCACGAACATTGTCCCAAATCTAGTGAAATGCTTCTAAGGCTCATTTTCAATGCATGAACACTTGTAAGTAGGCTATATTGGTATGTTAGTTCAAGTTCTTGGTTAGTTTGATAAGAAATATGGAAAAAAGGCGAGGTAGAACCCTTTTAAGGCCCTCTTTCCCTTTAAAATCACGAATATCGCCTCAAAACTTAGTGAAATGCTTCTAAGGCACGTTTTCAACGCATGAACACTTGTAAAAAGGATATATTGGTATGTTAGTGCAAGTTATAGGTTAGTTTGATAAGAAATATAGAAAATAGGTGAGGTAGAACCCTTTTCGGCCCCCTTTCCCGTTTAAAATCACGAACATCGTCCCAAAACTTAGTGAAATGGTTCTATGGGTTGTTTTTAATGCATGAACACTAGTCACTAGGCTATATTGGTATGTTAGTGCAATTCATAGGTTAGTTTGATAAGACATATGGAAAATAGGCAAGGTAGCACCCTTTTCGGCCCATTTCTCTTGAAAATCAAGAACATCGACCCAAAACTTTGTGAAATGCTTCTAAGGCTCGTTTTCAATGCATTACCACTTTTACCTATGCTATATTGGTATGTTAGTGCCAGTTATATTTTAATTTGGAAAGAAATATAGAAAATAGGCGAGGTAGAACCCTTTTCGGCCCCCTTTCCCATTTAAAATCACAAACATCAGCCCAAAACTTAGTGAAAGGTTTCTATGGGTCGTTTTCAATGCATTAACACTTGTCACTAGGCTATATTGATATGTTAGTGCAAGTTATAGGTTACTTTGATAAGAAATATGGAAAATAGGTAAGGAAGAACCCATTTCGGCCCCCTTACCCTTGAAAATCACATACATCGTCCCAAATCTTAGTGAAATGCTTCAATTGCTCATTTTCAATGCATGAACACTTGTCACTAGGATATTTTGGTATTTTAGTGCAAGTCATAGGCTAGTTTGATATGATATATGGAAAATAGGCCAGGTAGAACCCTTTTCGGCCCCCTATCTCTGGAAAATCACGAACATCGTCCCAAAACTTAGTGAAATGCTTCTAAGGCTCGTTTTCAATCCATGAAGACTTGTAGATAGGCTATATTGGTATGTTAGTGCAAGTTAAATATTAGTTTGATAAGAAATATGGATAATAGGCGAGGTAGAACCCTTTTCAGGCCCTCTTTCCCTTGAAAATCACGAATATCCTCTCATAACTTAGTGAAATGCTTCTAAGGCTCGTTTTAAACGCATGAACACTTGTAACTAGGCTATATTGGTATGGTAGTGCAAGTTATAGGTTAGTTTAATAATAAATATGGAAAATAGGCGAGGTAGAACCCTTTGCGGCCCCCTTTTCCCTTGAAAATCACGAATATAACCTCAAAACTTAGTGAAATGCTTCTAAGGCACATTTTCAACGCATGAACACTTGTAAAAAGGATATATTGGTATGTTAGTGCAAGTTATAGGTTAGTTTAATAATAAATATGGAAAAAAGGCGAGGCGGAACCCTTTTCGGCCCTCTTTCCCTTGAAAATCAAGAACATCGTCCCAAAACTTTGTGAAATGCTTCTAAGGGTCGTTTTCAATTCATGAACACTTGTAAATAGCCTATATTGGTATGTTAGTGCGGGTTATATGTTAGTTTAATAATAAATATGGAAAATAGGCGAGAGAGAACCCTTTTCGGCCCCCTTTACCTTGAAAATCACGAACATCGTCCCAAATCTAGTGAAATGCTTCTAAGGCTCATTTTCAATGCATGAACACTTGTAACTAGGCTATATTGGTATGTTAGTGCAAGTTATAGGTTAGTTTAATAATAAATATGGAAAAAAGGCGAGGGGGAACCCTTTTCGGCCTTCTTTCCCTTGAAAATCAAGAACATCGTCCCAAAACTTTGTGAAATGCTTCTAAGGGTCGTTTTCAATTCATGAACACTTGTAAATAGACTATATTGGTATGTTAGTGCGAGTTATATGTTAGTTTAATAATAAATATGGAAAATAGGCGAGGTAGAACCCTTTTCAGGCCCCCTTTCCCTTGAAAATCACGAATATCGTCCCAAATCTAGTGAAATGCTTCTAAGGCTCATTTTCAATGCATGAACACTTGTAAGTAGGCTATATTGTATGTTAGTTCAAGTTCTAGGTTAGTTTGATAAGAAATATGGAAAAAAGGCGAGGTAGAACCCTTTTATGGCCCTCTTTCCCTTTAAAATCACGAATATCGCCTCAAAACTTAGTGAAATGCTTCTAAGGCACGTTTTCAACGCATGAACACTTGTAAAAAGGATATATTGGTATGTTAGTGCAAGTTATAGGTTAGTTTGATAAGAAATATAGAAAATAGGTGAGGTAGAACCCTTTTCGGCCCCCTTTCCCGTTTAAAATCACGAACATCGTCCCTAAACTTAGTGAAATGGTTTAATGGGTTGTTTTCAATGCATGAACACTAGTCACTAGGCTATATTGGTATGTTAGTGCAAGTCATAGGTTAGTTAGATAAGACATATGGAAAATAGGCAAGGTAGCACCCTTTTCGGCCCATTTATCTTGAAAATCAAGAACATCGACCCAAAACTTTGTGAAATGCTTCTAAGGCTCGTTTTCAATGCATTACCACTTTTACCTATGCTATATTGGTATGTTAGTGCAAGTTATATGTTAATTTGGAAAGAAATATAGAAAATAGGCGAGGTAGAACCCTTTTCGGCCCCCTTTCCCATTTAAAATCACGAACATCAGCCCAAAACTTAGCTAGGCTATATTGGTATGTTAGTGCAACTTAATTATTAGTTTGATAAGAAATATGGATAATAGGCGAGGTAGAACCCTTTTCAGGCCCTCTTTCCCTTGAAAATCATGAATATCCTCTCATAACTTAGTGAAATGCTTCTAAGACTCGTTTTAAATGCATGAACACTTGTAACTAGGCTTTATTGGTATGTTAGTGCAAGTTATAGGTTAGTTTAATAATAAATATGGAAAAAAGGCAAGGCGGAACCCTTTTCGGCCCTCTTTCCCTTTAAAATCAAGAACATCGTCCCAAAACTTTGTGAAATGCTTCTAAGGCTCGTTTTCAATCCATAAAGACTTGTAGATAGGCTATATTGGTATGTTAGTGCAAGTTAAATATTAGTTTGATAAGAAATATGGATAATAGGCGAGGTAGAACCTTTTTCAGGCCCCCTTTCCCTTGAAAATCACGAATATCCTCTCATAACTTAGTGAAATGCTTCTAAGGCTCGTTTTAAACGCATGAACACTTGTAACTAGGCTATATTGGTATGTTTGTGCAAGTTATAAGTTAGTTTAATAATAAATATGGTAAAAAGGCGAGGCGGAACCCTTTTCGGCCCTCTTTCCCTTGAAAATCAAGAACATCGTCCCAAAACTTTGTGAAATGCTTCTAAGGGTCGTTTTCAATTCATGAACACTTGTAAATAGACTATATTGGTATGTTAGTGCGAGTTATATGTTAGTTTAATAATAAATATGGAAAATCAAGAATATCGCCTCAAAACTTAGTGAAATGCTTCTAAGGTACGTTTTCAGCGCATGAACACTTGTAAAAAGGATATATTGGTATGTTAGTGCAAGTTATAGGTTAGTTTGATAAGAAATTGATGTGATTCTTGATCCGAAAACCAAGTTATCACAAGGATATGTTCTAAGCTTCGTCCTATACAGATAAATCACCAAGAACTAGGCAAGAACTGAGAATAATTAATTAAGAGTCCACCTAATTAATCAAACCAATGAATGTTTTAACTAAAACACCCAAAACAGCAACCAACTCGCAAGTTAGCAAAAGAAATATTTAGGTAATCCAACCAAAATGTCACTCAAAAATAAATGTGTTTTTGTATTGCTCAAAATCTGAATTGAATGAATGAATTCGTGAATTACATGGAGTATTTATAGCAATCCTTTCCTAAGACTATTAGAACTCTAACTAGAATAAAACTCCTTCTCTTCCTAAGCATATTAGAGTTCTAACTTGAGTAAAACTCCTACTTTTTCTAAACACATTAGAGTTCTAGCTTGAGTAAAACTCCTACTTTTTCTAAACACATTAGAGTTCTAGCTTGAGTAAAACTCTTCCACTTTGCCTTGATCTCCAAGCAGCCGCCACTTTCAATTTTGAGTAGGAATCCCTCTTGAAATAGGAAACCTAACTTAACCTTGTGCACCAAGTAACGTTACACGGTTCTCCAACTTAATTAACTACGCACACGTACAAAAATAATTAAGAACATAAAGAAACCTAAGGTCTAAACCAAGAAAAACCCTTTCAAGTGAAAGGTAAAAACTTGTAGACCAAAATCTAAGAAAGCTTTTAAAGAAACCTTAAAGAACTATCAAGAAGCTTCAAGAACTCCCAAGAACGCCACCATACAAAGCGTGGCTTTGTCTTGATGCCCCCGATAGTAAGTTTGACCTATTGAAGGAGCTTCCAAGTATAGATTCATGCTTTCTTGGAATAATTCTTCAACATGCTCGTCGTTCACATTGATGCACGCATCATCCTCCCCTTCTTCAAAAGAATTTTCCCTCAAATCTTCAATAGCATCATCTGGCAAATACTTCACCAAATCCCCAACATTAAATGTTGCGCTTACACCATATTCTCCCGGCAATTCAAGCTTATATGCATTCTCATTGATCTTCTCAATAATCTTGAACGGCCCCTCACTTCTTGGCATCAATTTATTCTTTCGTTTGCTAGGAAATCTTTCTTTTCTCAAGTGTAGCCACACCAAGTCGCCAACTTCAAAACTTTGTGGCTTTTTGTTCTTGTTGGCTCGTGCTTTGTAGAGTTCATTGACCCGTTCAATCCTAGCTCTAACTTGTGCGTGTAGCTTCATCATGTACTTGATCTTAGCCTCGGCATCCTTATGAATTAATTCCCCTTTTGGAATTTCAATCAAATCAAAGGGCATTCTTGGATTGACACCATAAACAACTTCAAATGGCGTGTGTTTTGTGGCATAAGTAGGTGATCTATTGTAAGCAAACTCGGCATGAGCAAGCTTAATATCCCAATCTTTTTGCGTTTTGCTCACTAGTCCACGTAAAAGCACACCAAGAGTTCGATTTGTTACCTCCGTTTGTCCGTCCGTTTGCGGGTGATATGATGTACTAAATAACAGCTTCGTTCCCACCAACTTTCATAGTGATTTCCAAAAGAAACTCATGAACTTTGTATCACGATCACTCACAATACTGTTCGGCAACCCATGTAGTCTCACCACTTCCTTGAAATACAATTCTGCCACTTTCATAGCATCGTCCACTTTGTGACAAGGTATGAAATGAGCTATCTTGGAAAATCGATCCACTACAACCATGATTGAGTCCTTTCCTCTTTGAGTCCTTGGCAAACCAACTATAAAATCCATAGACACGTCTTCCCAAGGTGAATCTGGCACGGGCAAGGGCGTATATAAGCCTTGATGAAATGTAGCCTTGGCTTTTTGACATGTTGCACACCTAGAAACTATTGATTGTACATCCGCTAGCATTCTAGGCCAATAAAAATGCTCTTGCAACATAGTTAATGTTTTCGTTATGCCAAAATGTCCCACTATCCCTCCACCATGCACTTCTCTTACTTTTAATTCTCTAATAGAACACTTAGGCACGCACAAACGATTCCCCTTGAAAAGAAAACCGTCTTGTAAAACATAGGAACCTACGGCCCCCTTGGAACACTCCTCTAGGATTGTAGAGAAATCCACGTCCCCCTTATAGTACTCCTTGATTAACTCGAAACCAAGTCGTTTACAATTCAATACTCCAAGCAACGTGTGTCTTCTAGATAGTGCATCGGCCACTACATTTGCTTTCCCCTCCTTATACTTTGAAGAAAAATTGAAAGCTTGTAGAAACTCTACCCATTTAGCATGTCTAGGGTTCAATTTTTGTTGACCATGAATGTACTTCAAAGCTTCGTGATCACTATGCAACACAAAGTGATTTGGGCGCAAATAGTGACTCCAATGGTCCAATGGTCGCACAATAACATAGAACTCCTTGTCGTAGAATAGTTCAATCTAGCACCGTTTAATTTCTCACTAAAATAGGCAATAGGGCGCTTCTTTTGAACCAAAACGGCACCAATCCCCACACCACTAGCGTCGGTTTCTACCTCAAATGGTTGTGAAAAATCCGGCAATGCAAGTACGGGTGCTTCACATAGCTTCCTTTTGACCAAATCAAATGCACGTTGGGCTTCCTTGGTCCACTCGAATTTTCCCTTGTCTTTCTTCAAGCATTCAGTCATAGGTGCAACTATCGTGGAAAAATTCTTCACAAATCTTCTATAAAATGACGCTAGACCATGAAACGATCTAACTTCACTCACATTGGTAGGTACGGGCCAAGTCTTGATAGCTTCAACCTTGGATTGATCCACGGACACACCATCTTTGGATACTACATACCCTAGAAACGTCACGCTAGGAACAAGAAAATAACATTTTTCCAATTTTGCGTACAACTTCTTCTCCCTAAGAACCTCAAAAACGCTTCTCAAATGCATTAGATGATCATTGAAATTTTCAGAATAAATTAATATGTCATCCAAGTAAACAACCACGAACCTTCCAAGAAATGGTTTCAACACCTCGTTCATCAATCTCATAAATGTACTAGGCGCATTGGTTAGACCAAAAGGCATGACTAACCACTCGTACAACCCCACTTTAGTCTTGAAAGCCGTCTTCCATTCATCTCCTTCCCTCATGCGTATTTGATGATAGCCACTCATAAGATCAATCTTGGAAAATAGCTTTGAACCATGCAATTCGTCTAACAAATCATCAAGTCTAGGTATAGGAAATCTATACTTGATGGTTATGTTGTTCACACTCCTACTATCAATGCACATACACCAACTCCCATCTTTTTTTGGAACTAGCAATGCAGGCACGGCACATGGGCTCATACTCTCTTTCACATAGCCTCTTTGCATCAATTCCTCTATTTGACGTTGTATTTCCTTTGTTTCTTCTGGATTACTTCTATATGCTACCTTGTTAGGTAGTGGAGCTCCCGGAATAAGATCAATTTGATGTTCAATACCACGAATTGGTGGTAATCCCGATGGTAATTCACTAGGAAAAACATCACAATACTCTTGCAATACCACTTCTAATTCCACGGGCCTCTTTTCTTGTTTACTTTCATTCACTTGCACATTGTTAGCCACCATAATATATACTATATTGTTATTGTTGATCTCTTTCTCCAACTCCTTTTCCCCAATTAAATATGCACCTTTCGAACTAGGGTTAATTCTATGATCAACAAGTGGTTTCAATGCATATGATTTTCCCCCCTTTCCTTTTCGAATTATATACACATTTGTCCTACCATTAAACTTGACAAATCTATCATATTGCCATGGTCTACCCAATAAGATATGACAAGCATCCATGGGGCATACATCACATAAAACTTTATCATGATATTTGCCAATTGAAAAGGTGATTAGGGCTCGCTTCGTTACCTTTACGTCACTAGCATCATTGAGCCAATGTAGCTTATAATGTTTTGGGTGATCGGTTGTAGGCCACTCTAATTTGTTGATCAAAGTGGTAGACACCACATTTGTGCAACTTCCCGAGTCTATTATTACGTCACACAATCGATCTTCCACCTTGCACCTTGTTAAAAAGATTTTCTCTCTTTGATTCTCTTCAACGGGCATAGGTTTAGAGTGAAGAGCTCTCCTTAGAACCAAGCTCTTTCCTTGCGTTTCACCATCAACCTCTTCGGCACTACCCTCCTCTTCTTCAAAATCACGTTCTTGCTCGACCACAACCTCCATGTCACTACTTCCCTCGCACCTAGCTTTCTCTTCTTCCCATTCTTGAGCCGTCATAGTGCGTTTTGAGTAGCAATTGCTTGCTATATGGCCAACACTCCCACATTTGAAACATTTTCTATCTTCGGTCACCTTCTTGCTAGCTTCGTTTCTGGGTTTGTTATCTTTAGCATATGAATTAGAAGAAGTCCTATCAAAGGTAGGCTTGTCACTAGCCTTTGTGAACGTGCGTGTGAACGACTTCACACTTGAGGTCTTCTTGGCCTTGAATTGTCTTTCAACCTTAATGGCCGCCTTGCATACTTCTTCAAATGAATAGTATTCGTGCAATTCAATCTTCTCTTGAACATTTTCGTTCAAACCTGCAATAAAACGTGCTATTTTGTGCTCTAGAATTTCTTCTAAATCACACAATAAACATAGTTTCTCAAATTCACACAAATAAGCCTCCACGGATTGATTTCCTTGCTTAAAAGTTTGCATCTTTAGATACACTTCTTGCACGTACTCATGGGGCATAAATTGACGCTTCATATATTTCTGTAATTGTGTCCAAGTAGTGATCTTGGATCGTCCCTCCTTGCGTCTCTTTTTCTTGAGATTATCATACCATAAACTCGCATAACCCGTGAGTTTTAATTCAGCAAGTTTGCACCTCTTTCATTCATCATACTCCTTGTAATCAAAGAGTGTTTCCGCTCTTCTAACCCACTCAAAATATTTTTCGGGGTCTAGCATACTACCATTGAATTCCGGAAAATCTAACCTTATATTTCGGTCATCATCTTTGGCCTTGTTCTTCCGTCTATGCCTTCTAGGTTCATCACTTGAAGATGAATCTTTATGGCGTGATCTACTTGCTTTTCTCCTTTCATATTTGTCTTCACTTGAACTAGAACTTGCAACTGATTTGTTCTTCCTTGAAGATGAAGTTTTGTCACGTTCGTCAAGCCTAGCCAATACTTCTTGCAATTGTTGTGACAATCGCTCTATTTGACGATCCCTTCGCAAGTTATACGCTTGATCAAGGTTCAAACCCCTTGGAATCCCTGGGATTTCTTCGTCACTCATTGCTCCTACACAAACCAGGTTAGTTTATGCAAAAATCTTGATTAAAAGATTGAATCTTGATTGATTCTTGAAGCAAATAAAAACCGTTCTCCAGATCGCAACTCCGTGTAACAATCTCAAAAGTTTGAGGTTAAAATCACAACATCGTCCCAAAATGATGTGAATCTAGGTATTGAAACCTTAATCCACACAAAGGGATAGAACTAGATATAAAACCCTCTAAAGCTACGCACCAAAGGTTTAAAATCTAGGGCGAAAGTTTAAGAATTGATTAAAGCAAAGCACCCTCAATTCCTACACTTCCTCACGTGAATCTAAAGCTTTTAGCACCAATTCACAACCCTTTGTTACACACAAAGAAAAACAACAAACTCTCTAAGTTTATTGAAGAATACAAAGAAAAGAATCTCCAAATCTGATTTTTCCAAGCTTGGGTACATCTATTTATACCCATATCTTGAGAGTTTCAATCATATTATGACTAGGCCTCCTACTTCTAAAAGGACTCCTAATTACCAATAAGATAATGCCACCTATTTATTACATAATCCTACCAAAACTCTAACACTATCTTAACTTAATTAGAATTCTATCCTACCTAAAAAGATAAAATTACAAATTAACTACTCTAAACCTATTTTATTTAAAGTAAAACACTAAATATCCAATCACATGTGTGTAGCCACATCCATACCCATGCCATGTCACTTGCCATGGCACTTAAGTTGTAATAAACCACCGACAAGATGGAATAAGCACCGTTCAATGTAACACGCACCTCCCCTTGTCTTAAAATTTTTCTTCCTTGGTCAAAATTTTCAATCTTCGAAAATTACTCCAAGATTTTAGCTTTTGATCAAGGCCTTCCATCAATCATCATCTCCATGGCTTCCACACATTATAGAATCATAAAACCTAAAATAGGAAAGTTCAAAAACACACCTATGCCTAAAATGAGAAAAACCCTATCAAATGAAATGGGAAAAACTCATAGGCAAAACCAACTTATTCCCCATGTCCACCAATCCTCATTCATATTTGCATGTTATCATGCACATGCAAATGTTCATCTTTGATTCACCAAGAAGATTCGTGTCTCCATAAGCCAACTCCTCTCCCATGGTAGCATCCTTCTTTGAAGCTTTAATCAATCCTTTGAAGTTGATATCCTCTATCATATCATCCTCCTCTTCTTCAAAAGAGTTTGTCCTCAAACCTCGAAGTTGATCATCAGGCACATAAGGTGCTAAGTCACCTATATTGAATGTGGCATGAACTCCATAGTCTCCAGGCAACTCAAGCTTATATGCATTATCACCCACCTTACTAATGATTTTGAATGGACCATCACACCTAGGCATAAGCTTGTTCTTACGTTGATTAGGAAATCTTTCCTTCCTCAAGTGCAACCAAACCAAGTCTCCCTCCTTGTAAGTATGTTGAGTCTTGTGTTTGTTACCTCTAGCCTTATAGATATCATTGACCTTCTCAATCCTTGCTCTCACTTGGGCGTGAAGCTTCTGATATAGTCAACCTTGGCCTTCGCATCCTTGTGAACTAATTCCCCTTTAGGAATCCCCATGAAATCATTAGGTAGTCTTGGGTTCACTCCATAAACCTTGAATGGTGAATGTTTTGTTGCATAGGTTGGAGATCTGTTGTAGGCAAACTGTGCATGTGCTAACTTCAAATCCCAATCCTTTTGTGTTTTACTCACCAAACCACATAAGAGAACACCTAAAGTTCGATTCGTGACTTCTGTCTGTCCATCTGTCTAGGGATGATAAGAAGTGCTAAATAAAATCTTAGTCCCTATCAATCTCCATAATGATTTCCAGAAATAGCTCATGAACTTTGTGTCTCTGTCACTCACAATCGTCTTTGGAACTCCATGCAAGCGAATCATGTCTCTAAAGTACAAATCTGCAACATTCAGTGCATCATCTGTTTTATGGCATGGTGTGAAGTGTGCCATCTTGGAGAACCTATCAACCACCACCATGATTGAATCCTTCCCCCTAGCAGTTCTTGGCAACCCCACAATAAAGTCCATAGACACGTCCTCCCAAGGAAACTCCGGAATAGGCAATAGAGTATAAAGACCTTGGTGAAAAGTAGCCTTTGCCTTTTGACACGTTGCACATTGGGATAGGATGGCTCCAACATCTACAATCATCTTTGGCCAATAGAAGTGTTCTTGGAGCATAGCCAAAGTCTTTGTGATCCCAAAGTGTCCTGCTATTCCTCCACCATGCGCTTCTCTCACGAGCAATTCATGAATTGAGCACTTAGGAATGCACAATTGATTGCCCTTGAACAAGAAACCATGATGAAGAACATAGGAACCCATGGCCCCTTTGTTGAGTTGTTGCATGATTGGCCCAAAATTCTCATCATGGTCATAATATTGTGTAATGAGATCCAAACCAAGTAATTTGGAGTTTAGGACACCTAGCAACGAATACCTCCTTGAAAGTGCATCTGCCACCACATTAGACTTACCGTCCTTATACTTCGAAGAAAAGTGAAAGGATTGCAAGAATTCAACCCACTTGGCATGTCGTGGATTAAGCTTGTGTTGGCCATTGATGTGCTTCAAAGTTTCATGATCAGAATGCAATATAAAGTGATTTGGCCTTAGATAGTGACTCCAATGGTCCAAAGCCCTTAAAATTGCATAAAATTCCTTGTCATAAGTTGAGTAGTTCAATTTGGGCCCATTAAGCTTCTCACTAAAATATGCAATGGGCCTCTTCCCTTGAATGAGCACAGCGCTAATTCCAACTCCACTAGCATCAGTCTCCACCTCGAAAGGTCTAGAGAAATCCGGCAAGGCTTGAATAGGTGTATGACATAACATCTCCTTAATAGCTTCAAAGGCCTTGTTTGCATCTCTGGTCCATTCAAACTTCTTGTCCTTCTTGATACATTCAGTCATAGGAGCAACAATGGATGAGAAATTCTTCATGAACCTTAGATAGAATGAGGCTAGCCCATGAAAAGCACGCACCTTTGTCATAGTTTTAGGAATAGGCCATGACTTTATTGCTTCCACCTTGGATGGATCCACCGAAACCCCATCCTTGGACACAATATAGCCCAAAAACGTGACACTAGGCACCATGAAGTAGCACTTTTCGAGCTTAGCATACAATTTCTATTTTCTCAAAACCTCGAACACACTCCTTAGGTGGCTTAGATGATCATCAATAGAAGTGCTATAAATTAGAATATCATCTAAGTAAACAACAACAAATTTACCTAGGAATGGTTTTAAGACTTCATTCATCAAACGCATGAAGGTACTAGGTGCATTAGTTAAGCCAAAAGGCATAACCAACCATTCATAAAGCCCAAGCTTCGTTTTGAAACCTGTCTTCCATTCATCACCTTTCTCCATTCGTATTTGATGATATCCACTTCGAAGATCGATCTTGGAGAAGACCTGCGCACCATACAACTCATCCAATAAATCATCAAGTCTGGGAATAGGAAACCTGTATTTAATGGTGATGTTGTTTACAGCCCTCGAATCAATGCACATCCTCCAAGTTCCATCTTTCTTTGGCACAATCAAAGTAGGCACTGCACAAGGACTCATACTCTCCCTTACATACCCACGTGCCATGAGTTCTTCGATTTTCCTTTAAATTTCCTTTGTTTCTTCCGGATTGCACCTATAAGCTGGCTTGTTAGGTATTTGTGCTCCCGAAATGAGATCAATTTGATGTTCAATCGCTCGAATTGGTGGTAAGCCCGGAGGCAAATCATCAGGAAAAACATCTTCAAACTCGGTGAGTAGTGGTGTCAAAGATCTTGGAACCACGTGGGCTCCGTTCTCTACCTCCTTAGCCACCAGCACATAAACCATGCTACTTGCCTTTGCCTCTTTCTCCAATTCCTTTCCATCCACCAATAACACTCCCTTGCCATCATCTTTGTTGGAACGAGTTTTTGGAGTCATTAAAGGCTTCAAAGAAAATGCTTTGGCTTGCGCATTCTTCCTCACAACATATATGTTTGTCCTCCCATCAAACTTCACAAATCTGTCATATTGCCAAGGTCTTCCCAAGAGAATATGACACGCATCCATGGGACAAACATCACAAAGCACTTGATCTTCATAATTGCCAATTTTGAACGAAATCAATGCTTGTTTACTAACCTTTACGTCACTTGAATTGCTAAGCCAATGGAGCTTATATGGTTGAGGATGGATTTAAGTGGGCACCTCCAACTCGTCCACAAAGAGTGTAGAAACCACATTGGTGCAACTCCCCGAATCACATCACATAGTCTTCCTTGGACATTGCATCTTG